>VZRO01003605.1:123812-139781 GCA_013397915.1 Daphoenositta chrysoptera | reverse complement strand
AAAAAAAAAAAAGGAGTGCCAAGGCATGCACTCCCCCAGCATTCCTGAAGGTATGATGCTTGCTCCTGGTGTCCAGATGTTCCTGCTCATGTCTCTGCCCCAATCCCACGAGGTCCAGTGCTGGGAGACATAATCAACTCTTCAGGCAGCAAAAAGAATGTAGGTTGCAGCTGACAACACCCAGAAAGGACACACCGTTGCCAACATTTGCTTTGCCAAGTTAGATCATACCCTATTTGTGGAGTGAGTTTTGTTGATGAGTTTGGTGTTCTATTTGGAGTTTTTTTTTGGTGGGGATGAAGGAAGAGTACAATCAAAATATTTCTGTGAAACAGCTGTTAGAAAAAAGGGTGCAGAGGTGAGGTTTTCCATGGGGAAGGACAGTGGGTTGGCTATTGGTACCAAAAATAATTAGGAAAAAAAAAAATGTCCTGAAATCCCGAGGCCAAGCATTACAATAAGAGACAGACTGTCCAAGACCAAGCAATTTTTAGTCCCATCAAGTCTGTGATTACAGTTTTCCTCATCCTACCTCATGAGAGAGATGATCTCACTGCCCACTTGTGACCATAAAGTCACAGCTGTGACTCCAGCAATTAAGCTGAGCCAGGAAGGAGCTGAACAGCATTGGCCTCCAGCCTTCCCAAGCCACCGGATGGTGGAGATGCCGTGTCACTGGGATGTGCTGTTCAGCTGACCCAGCCACCCGCCTCCCCCCGAAGGACAGGAGGCTCTCCTGGGGTTGGTGTACAACTGCAAGCTGACAGGCAGCTTGCTGGCATCCTCCAGCAGCACTTTGTCACATATTTCCCCTTTTTAGTATTTCTTTTTCCCTTTCCAAAGCGTGGTTTTAAGATGAGGAACCAATGTGACCAAGATTTACCGTGGATCAAAACAAGCAGAGGGTGGAGACACCCAGAAAGGATATGTAGAGGAAAAGGTCAGAACACAGTTGGAGTGGTTTTGCTCACGGGTCGATCGAGAACATAACTTGGTGCTGACCACATTTCCCATTCAGAACTCAACATCACCCACAAAGCTGCAGGTAAACCTTCTCTTCAAACAAAGGTTTTGCTGAGGATGCCACAAGCCCCAGCACATAGCAATCCCGGGAAAGCCAGGAGCAGGACAGGCTCACTCACAAAGCCAGTCATATTTAGAACAACTGTTGTCATGTTCCCTCCTTGATAAATGTTTAGTTTCTTTGTGAATGGAAGGCCTGGCATTTTATCTGTGCCAGAGTGCTGCATGTGTTTTATATACAAACACACATGCTTTTAACTCCAGAACACTAATGTGTTTAAAGTATAAATTCCCTCCTGGAGAAAAGCACATCCCCACCTGGGTGGCACTGCTAATGTGGACCTTATGCTCCTCTTCCTGCTGACAAACAGCCCTTGCTGTGTGGGGGGACACATTCCCGTAATTCCCAAAGCAAGATTTTATTCACTCCAGGAAAAGTCACATCAATTTTAGTCTTCTACCTTAACTCTCACCAGCTGAGGACAGAAATCCCTTGGACAGCATTTATCTCCTCTGAAAATGAAATCTAATCACTTGCCTTCTTTAAGATTTACCAAGCCTTGTAATATAAAGCCAAGAAGCCGCTCAGTTCCTGTCCTCTCAACAATCACCTTGGGGGGAAGCAAATGAAAGAGACCCTGTCCCTCTAATGACTGACCCACATTCAGTGAAGGGAAATATTACAAACACAGTTCCCCAAGAAAGATAATAAAACATCTAACACTGTTCAACTCCTAATACACATTATATTGAAAGAGCCCAAGATAAGATTACAGTAGCAAGGAGTTTGATGGAACCATAAAATAAACCATAAAATGGTTTTGTTTGGAAGGGACATTAAAGATCATCCAGTTCCAACCCCCTGCCATGGGCAGGGACACCTTCCACTAGACCAGGTTGCTCAGAGCCCCATCCAGCCCGGCTTTGAACAACTGATCCTGAACTGGAGCTGCTGACTAGATCCTGGCTGTACCACGAATTACGACTTTTCGTGATTCTGAAAGACTCCTCTTGCAGCCCAGCAGAGTTTGAAAGGCTTCTGGGGCATTACCACACAGAGCACCATGAAACAGGGGGGTGGTTTCGGATACTGAGATAGACAGCCTGAACAAGTACTGACCCACTGGAAAATTCACAGCGAGAGATGGAAAGATCTGGTACTCTTCAAACACCTACATGTTCTGGCTGTGGCTTTGAAGCAAGCCACAACACTCTCTATTGTAAAGAGCACTGTTCCTGTGGAAACACTTGCTTAATATTGTCAGAGATGGAGTAAGAAGAAATGCTATAGGCGTACAGAATTTTTCAACTACCTATTTACTGGCTAAAACATATATATTCAAAAGAAAAAATATTCCTTTCTATTGTTGACAGTGAAAAACATTAACAGGCACTGAAACAGCATATTTTTGTGCAGCTGAAGTAATTAAAAAAACCCTAAAAACAACAAACCCAAATTTCATAGAATCATAGAATGGTTTGGGTTGGAAGAGACCTTACAGATCATCTCATTCCCACCCCCCTGCCACAGGCAGGGATACTTTACCTAGACCAGGTTCCTCCAAGCCCCATTCAACCTGGCCTTGAACACTTCCAAAGATGAGAGATCTGCAAATTTTTCTGCAAATGAAATTTCTTATGACCAGGACTATTAACATGAGAAGACAGTCTAGTCAATCTAGAAATGAACCAAAAAACCTATACTGAGAAAATGTTGATGAGTTTTTATGAGGTCACAAAGATGTTTTCAGAGAAATCTTTCAGAAGCCAAGCACAGGGACACCAAGGGCTGTTTAAAACCAGTAAGCTCAGTTACTCTTTTCTCACCTAATGTTCACGTTCAAAACAGGAACAGGTGCTTCAAAATGTTACTAAAATAAGAAGCGCATTGCTTAAAAACAGTGAGTACTGCATATGCATTGCTGAGGCAAGTCTCTTTGCACTAAGCTTATTTATATATAGAAATAATACCAGTGACCTCATATTAATCACAGACACAGCTTTCTCCATGACAAAGGGAAATGACAAACTTGCAAGGGCACAGCAGAAACCTTCTGAGATCACATCCAAGTAAGCCAAAACGTGACAACTTGAATGATCTTTGCTCCTCTTTGAAGAAATCCACTCAGATACTGCAATATTATTCTTGACAAAATCAAAACTGTGCAATTTTAAAATGAACCCAGTGATGATCTTAGATATGGTTTCAATTCTCAGTTCTAAGGTTCTTCTCAAAAATTCTGAAGCTTTTAATTCTAAGAATTTTAACTAAGATAGTGCTAACCAGAAAGAACAACCATCCAAAAGGGTTTCTCCTTGCTCCACACAGCACCAAGCAAGACCTGAAATGAGTGTGTGTCGTGTCCTGTCCGTGCCACAGCACGCAGGCGTTCCCAGGCAGCTCCACACCACAGCATGAACATCCTGCTCTCCTGCAGATGTGCAGCCACATGCAGCAGCTCTCACCCGAGACACAGAGGAGAGCAGCCACGGCTCCCAAAAACCCTTCAGAGGAGCCCAGGTAAGCTCAGAGCAGGGTACATGTCCAACAGTGGTCATCAGAAACTGCTGGGAAAGCATAGGGTTGGTGATGGTTTAAGCTGAAAAAGGGTAGATTTAGATTAGATATTAGGCAGAAATTCTTCCCTGTGAGGGCGGGGAGGCCCTGGCACAGGTTGCCCAGAGAAGCTGTGGCTGCCCCATCCCTGGAAGTGTTCCAGGCGAGGTTGGAGGGGGATTGGAGCAACCTGGTCTGAAGGAAGGTGTCCCTGCACATGGCAGGGAGTGGAACTTTGATGCGCTTTAAGGTCCCTCCCAACCCAAACCGTTCTGTGATTCCATGAACTGAGAAATCATTAACCAAAATACAGGGAAAAACCATCCTGGCATCAAGCTTTGACCAAAAGCAGATTAAGGGCCCCAGCTGCCCCAAAATTCCGCCCCCGCCTCCTCTTCCGGCCGCCACCGCTCCTCCGCAAAGGCAGCACAATGGACGGTGCTTTCGCACGGCTCCGAAACCACAGCCGACAGCCCCCCACACTGACACGTCTGGCGTTTCTCTGATGGTTTCTTCAGCAAGCTCAGCTGTGAAATGGGGCAGGCGAGAAGCAGAGACACAGGCAGGAAGCTCTCCACCTCTCCTGCTGCACAGCGACTGCCCATGGGGCAGCAGAGGGCAAAAACCTGCTGGGAGCCCTCCTAGGTCTGCCCGGTGCAAGCTGCCAGGGCCCACAAGTCACAGGCCTGCTGAAAAAGTGCTCCACCACGTTTGAACACAAAACTCATTCCTAGTCTGGATGACTTTGAAAGTATTATAGAAGCCCAGATGGAAAGGTTCATACTAGCACATGAACCTATTTTGTCTACAAGGGGCTGAAAAACATTCTGTGAGGATGCGTAGCACAGACTGAATTTTTCATGCTTTATTCCTGAGCCCCCAGAACCCAGGAGCCTGCTCTTTGTTTCTACACTGTCACTCCGTGAGGATGGCAAGCCCTAAGGATGTGGATACAGGGAGTCTTGGCCTGCAGAGATAGCTCCTTTACAATAAATACGGGAGGGTTCCACTGTCCTTCAGGTAGAGCAGAGATCTCAGAGATCTCAGAGATCTCTCTCTCATCAACCTGTGGGAATGTACCGAAGAAACTTTTATCTATTCCTGTACCATTTATTTTGCCTACATCATACCCTTTTGGTCCCTCAAAGGGAAAGAATAAAGCCCCACTGTCTGGGCTCGCTAGCACTGCTCTAGACCTTGCTCCTTTCTTGGACATGAGGAAAAATAATTTGAAGATCTAGGTTTTGATAAACCGTTCAGCAAGAGGAAAGTGAAACATGTTCTTTTCTAGAATCAAGGAAACGGGAAAAACATGATCTTTGTTGGCAATACAAGCTAGATATTACTCGAGCTAATTATTTAAAAGCATAGTCAAAATGAGTTACTATCAATAGGTACTGATAGGATTATTGTAACAGGGGCAAATTTTTGAGAGGAAGATGGCTTACCCCAGCACTGCTGGGTTTCCACCCAATTCTGCTCCACCCTAAGGTGAGAACACCTTAGTTGCTTGTAGAGTAGCTACTAAATGACCACAGTTCCGTCCCATTACGTTCAAGAAGACGAAATAAACCAGCATTTCTTCTTAGCTGCCACATCACGAGTCCCTTGCAGAAACAAGGGACAGAAACTTCTAAAAAAGGAAACTGATTGCAGGGTCATTTTCAACAATCTCCAGTAAATCGCCCTCCCTCACAAACCAGTCTTGTGAGCAGTTCTTGGGAAGGACCCAAAGCTGGACTTTTTACTGCTACTGAGTAAACAGATAATGAAGTGATAAGCATGGGGCTCCGTCCTGAAAACTGATTACCAGCAGCAATACTCCCACCAAGCCCTATTAGGAGATGGATGCTAACCCTACACATTCAACACCACTGTAGCTTTTGTATTAACAGTGTGTTCTGATGAGCAGCATTGACAAGAAATCCCACCACGGGTTTGGACCGCATAGCAGCACTTTCCTCACATGGTTATATTCTCTTCCAGGCTCAGGAGAAAACTGCCTTAGAGAATAAATTTTCATTGAATACATTAATGTGAGATGCCTCGGTCTGTGAACGACCAAGATAATAAACTCATTGACAGAAGCCAGTTCCTTCCTCTTTCTCAGAGCACCATGGGCACTCGCTGTGCCCAATAAATAATGTACAACCCAGCCATCATTATCAACTCTTGTTGCATGCAAGAAGGAAGAAGGAAACGTGTCCAGTTCTTCTCCCAATTAGCCAGTGCAAAGTTGGCAGCATAACTCCATCGAAGCCATGGGGAATCCACTGACGTAAATCTCGCAAGCAACAGCAGAAGCAAGCACCAGGCTCCTGTTCTGCTGGAATCTCACAGAAGACACAGGCAAACTTTTAAAAAACAAGCGAGAACGGAAGAAGGCAACTTTCACATTGATGTTATTAAAAATTGATGCCAGAAAGAAATGAGGTATGGAGAGCTCCATGTGTGGGCCAGTTTACATGTGAGGGAAGGATAACATTTAGGGCATGTAAAATTTAAAAGAACTGAAGGATATGAGATAGAAGAAAACATGCGCTAAATCAATCCCAAATTTCACTGCTTGGAATTCTATTTTTCCTCTGCTCTTCAGTCCTGGGGAAAAGGCCAACAAGCTATACGTCCTTGTTTACCAAGAAAATAAATGCAGGACAAAGTAGGAATTCAAACAGGATAAGCTAGTCTTTCATTAGTCATTCCTGATTTAGACAACCTTTGTTATTCTGAAGGAGCAAAGCCCAGAACTGAATACATTTAGCATGGGATGAGCACGGTGACCAGTCTAGATGGAGAGAATCCCTCTAGGAACTAAGACATTGACAAGCCAGCTCCAACACTATCAGAGACAGCACTGATTTGCAACTATTTTGTCAGATAAAAGCACTTTGGAGCACAGACATCCCATGCTGACTTTTACTGCCATAGTTAAACTGTCATCCCCTTTCCCATCCTGACTGTGGAGCCAGCCAGCTCCAGAGAACTGCCACAACCCTAAATGATCCCTCTGACAGTGCACTTCTCTCTCTGACTCACACCCACAGCACTCAGCACCACTACAACTGGTCCTGCTTGAACCTACTACAGCATCTGTGAAACTGTGAATGATGGCAAAGATTTTTCTATCCAAAAATGACAAAAGGATTCCCAAACTAAGATCCCTCTGCTATCATAGGAGGTTTAATATACTAAATGAGGCAAGTGGACATGTACACAAAGACTTTAATTTACAAGGGATGTCTTGTTTACATGACAGAGTAAAATTAAATTTACTCATGAGAAAATATGCAAAAGACCATGCTATGCTAAAATGTGGACTAATGACAAGGAATGGAAAAAAAAAAAAGTAACAAGCAAAACAAAAACCACAGCGCAGGCCAGCAAGCGAGAGAGGGCTAGAACCCAGAGGTGCTGTAGAGGGTGTGAGCTCTTTTTCACACCAAATGAGACCAGCTGGCAAGTCAAGATCCTGTCTCTGAGAATGGCTGACATAGAATATACGAGAGAAAGGCAGGAAAACCACCTCAGTGTCAGGTATGGAGCGACCACCTCAAACCTCTCCTCAGCCCCTGGATGCACATCATCAGACAATCTGCCACTGTGATTCTTACTATTAGATGTGAAGTCCTGGGACAGCAGAGACACACAGCCTGTTTCTCACATCCTGTCCCTCAGTCCCCTCATTCTGAGAGATTACTGGGCTCTACTGATCTGTTAAGTGATTTCACACTGCAAATGATTTTACTGATCTTTTTTTTAAACATACAGCAGACATGCAATATTCATACAGCAAATCACACATTTAGAAATGTGTCTTGCATGGATGTATTTTCCTCCTTCTGACAGAAATATCTGTATTGCAGTAAAAAGTAAAAAATAGAAAAATAAGAAAAAAATTCCACTAAGTCCTAATTAGCATTCTCATGTTGGTTAAAGAAATAGATTCTTTATTCTATATCCCATCTCACAAACTGAAGTCAGCTCCCAAAGCTGCCCAACTTGTGCTTCTGCACCAATACTTCATCTCCTGCCTGTTCCACAGAAAGGAGATCTCTCCTGGAAGGAGGCCGGAGACCTGCCACTGTATCACTGATACAAATACAACCAGCAAACAAAACTTAATACTTATGAAACTGGGCAGGTGAACACCAAGAAGAAGTCCTTATGTAATGTCACCTAACAGATTCATACCTCCCTCCCTCTCTCCTTCCTCCCCTGCCGAAGTTTTTCTGTACTGGCAAAGCCCCTGGGTAAGCACAGTCACAGCAGCTGGGTTTCAGTGCACCGTGAGCTGTGCTGACCCAAAGGACAGGTCCACACTGCACGATGGAGCACAGAAATTCCCACCCAGAGCCAAGAAGGCCCAGGAGACAAGCAAAAATCTTATCCCAGACCTGACATCCCTAACACCCTGTGGCTTTGGAGCCCAGGATTGCCATCTTGCCCAGGCTGGGCTTTACTGCTTTGCAGTGTGTCTCAGAGGAGACAGCCTGGGTGTGACACCCATCTGCCAGGCAGGACACAGGCATCCCCTGGCCTCCCTCTTGAGGGCTGCATCTCTCCATCAGGACACAGATCACCGGTGGGCTAGAGGGCACGAGGCTTTCTGGAGATGCAGTGGGTCTCACAAGGAAGTCAAGAGCCAAAAAAACCCCCTGGCAATTGCCAGAACAACTTTTCTGCCTGTGACCTGCCCCACACAGGACAGAGCAGCGCAGTGAGAGGGGCCATCAGCCAGTCAGACTGCTCTGGCAGCCTGCGGGATAGATCTGGACATCGATTAGATGCCTCTGGTCTAGCACAACAAGGGCACAAAAGGTCTTGCAGGGGCAGTGAAAAAGCAATTTTTTCCATCACCTTGGGCCCAGGACGGACGCTGAATATCAAGAGCACAGGAGTTGCTGAGGGATGCTTGTTCCCACAGGGCATTGGGCTACCGTGACAAAAGCTGGCTTACATCTGCTCACGGTGCTGGCTTTAAATTAAAGCAGGATGGTTTCCTCAGCAATTGACCTCCCTAAGTGATGAGAACATCTCATGATACCAAAGCATAAAAAAATATCATTGGCACTGCAGAAATATAGTTGTTTGTCTGGCTTACCCTAAGTGGCTTAGCAATGTTAATTGGACGCTTCAGGATGCGCTTTGTTTTAGATACAGTTGTTATCTTTGATATCATTATTATAAAGCAGGACTTTCCCTCACAACCAGCCCAGGGATCTTGTACCCGCACAAGGGCATGGCTTGGGAGAAGAAGAACCACACAGTGAGCTCCACCAGGACACGGCGCCAGGTTAGTTACCCAGGACTCCAGCCTGGGTCACTGCCCAGCCCCACAAATAGCACAGGGGTGGAGCAGGCAATCAGAGCAAAGATTGCTCATTGTCTCCCGAAGAAATTAAATTTGCAGCATGGTCTGACATGTCCTAACTGCGTGCCTAAATAGGATGAAATCTGGGAGGAGAGAAGATGCGATGGCTGATCCAGAATCCTTGTAAAAGCTGCCAGTAACTCATTTCACGTGGTAACTCTTCTGTTCATCTTTTTCTCCATGGTTACACAAAAGGTCCCCAGTTTCCTGGTTGTACTAGCAAAGCACAATAGCTAAAGCCTAAAACATCAAAGGAGCTTTGATAGTTTGGGAAGAAAGGGTGGGAGTCTTATTCACTTCAGTAAGGGATATGTTTTTCATATTGAATTACCCTGTAAATCAACAGACTTTCTAATGGCATTTCAATAGCTCAAACGGCCCCCTTGACGATCCATTCTGCGGAGTTTATTGCCTATAAGCTCAAAATGGCCAGAAACCAAATCATTACTCAGAAAATACTCCAAACAGAAAGCCTCTGACAGCCTGGGTGAAACGTGCTTTACTGAAAGACCTGTGGAAAAAGCTAAATATAAACCACCAAAAGGGTGAGGCGAGGCCTGCAGGGTGCAGGGCTGGGGACAGAGCTTCCTGGGGTGCTGGGTTCACTTGTGCTGTGGTCACCCTGCTGCCCCCTCCTCCTCCTCCTCACAGCCTCTCTGCAAAGAGCAACCCCAGGGCTGTGGGTGCAGGTCTACAAACACCCTCTCAAGGGCTTCTAACATGACCAACACTGCCAAAGGCAGCGTGGGCATCAGCCCTTGGCTGCCTCTTCTCCCTCCAACCAGGGCTTTCAACTGATTCAGCAGCAACACCATCAGCAGAAACGTAAAGGTACCCCAGCATCAAAGTCAGCCCCCACTCCAGCCAACCACATCAACAAGGGCTTCATAGAATCACAGAATAATCTGGGTTAGAAGGGACCTTAAAGACCACCTCATTCCACGCCCTCTGCCATGCACAGGGACACCTTCCACAAGACCAGGCTGCTCCAAGCCCAGTCCAGCCTGGTCTTGAACACTGCCCAGGATGAGGCATCCACAGCTTCTCTGGGCAACCTGTGCCACCCTCATTGTCAAAGACTTCTTCTTTATATCTAATCTAAATCTCTCCCCTATCAGTTTAAAGCCATTACCCTTTTGCTGTCTCTCCATGGCTTTGTGAAAAATCCTTCTCCAGCTCTATTTTTGCCCCTTTAGGCACTGGAAGGTGCTATGAGGCCTCCCTTTGGCCTTCTCCAAGCTGAAAAACTCCAACTCTCTCAGCCTGTCCTCACAGCAGAGGTGCTCCAGCCCTTTGAGCATCTTCATGGCCTCCTCTGGACTCCCTCCAAAAGGTCCATGTTCTTCTTTTATTGGGGGCCCCAGGCACAGATGCAGTACTCCAGTACATCATTCCAGTCACCTCGAGGTGACTGCCACTGCACTTGGTGGCAAAGTCACTGCAGCCTGGTTGCCTGGACTCTGTCCTGCCTTGTCCTGCACTCCCAGAATTCTGGCTCTGCCCCTGATGAGTTTGTTACCATTTGCTCGTGTGCAGGAAGAGATTAAGACAGATGAACGCACGGATGCACAGAACTTCCCCCCTCAGCCCCAGCCCCAGCTGAATGCAGTGACAATGTCTTTGAAGAGGACGGGAACACTGTCACTTCACTGCCCATATGGCTGCCCCATTACATCTCCAGAAAACCTTGAGAGCCAAACCCACATCTTGCTGCACTCAACATGAACTCCAGTCCCACACATCCCTACTGGCCCCCATCACTGGAAAATGGCTCTTCTCATGCTTTGGTCAAATATTCCCAGCCAAACACACTCTCAAGCAAAATGCCCATGTTCTCCAAGGATTCTCACAGTTGCCAGACAGGCCATTTATTGGGGAGGAGCAAGGAACAGGACTCCAAATAGCTCCACTTCTGATGATTAAACAGGGCAGTACGTGTGCCGCTCTTCAAGACAGTCAGCTGTCTCATCTGCCTCGATCAGAACAACTGTTTTTAGCATCACACCCCCACAGACTATTAAACACCTGACAAATAGCAACATTTTTTCTCTTAGTTATTACAGCCTTTGTTTTAGGCTGCAGGGCACTCTCAGGCAGCCGTGGTGCATGGGACTCTGTTGGCATTTTGAAGGGTCTGTTCGTAGGGCCAAAGGACAACTGTATGCTACAGGAAAGAAAGAAAAGCTGAAATTCCAGTAGCTTTCGAACCCATCCTACCTTCTGCAGTGGGTGTTTCTCTCCACAAGTCCTATTCAACATAATAACTGCATATCAGTAATAACAATTACTGAAACAACTCAAAGCTTCCAAAAAATTAGGGAAGGAGCTCATTTTTCTCAAGCCTAATTAATATGCAGAGTGACCTTCACGCAGATCAGAGATCTGCACTATGTACATCACTGTCACGTGCATGGAAACAGAAGTCAAATGGACAGATCATTATTGCTCTTCACCCCAGCCTGCTCCTGCCCTGTGGAAGGAGACACCACTTATTCCAGCTCTGCAAGCTGCAATCTATCTCTACAAGTAGGCAGACACAAAATACTGCACCACAAAATCCTCTGTCAAGAGCTATAAAGTATTTTGGCTTCCTGAAGCAACTTTTGCCCACCTGAAGAACTCTGCAGCCAAGCAGGAGTCAAAAGAAGCAGCAACCATATCATACTTGACCTGCAGCACCCTGGTTCTCTGCCATGGTCATGATGCTCTGGAGAAAAGTTAAATTAGCTTTTAACTCTTCAACTAAATGTTCAACAAATACAGTTGTATATAAACATGGGTAAAACAGAATAATTTCAGCCTTAAGAAAGAAAAAAATCATAGGGAAGGATACAGGCAAAAGAGTTGAAGTGAAGGAATGCACAAGAATTATTTGTCTTAATCTCTTCCTGCACACAAGCAAATGTTAACAAACTCATCAGGAAGTTGCGACTGGCTCAGTAATCTTATAGCCCATCTGTTATGTGATTTCCTTCAGTGTACTCTGATAATTTGCTATTCAAGATCAAAGTTTAAATTTCAACTCCTTGTTAAAGTCTTCGAAATTATGGCATCTTCACCCAGGCACTAACAATTTTTACAAGTGTGATTAAACAATTCCCTTGTAACAATGCCATTCAGTATCTGCAAAGAGTGTTTCCCCAAGGATAAAAATTACTTCAGCTACTACATAAAACTCATAGGAATAATCCTATATATTGTAAACATCTCCCATTTCAGCTACAACTGAGTACTCCATTTGTTTCACTGATAGATGACAGCTTTCCATACAGCACTCAGACAGCCAAAGAGGAGATAATACCATTTAAAGGTGCAAATGCCAAGTAAAAAGATCCTAGCACAGGCTAGTGCAAAATTAAATGCTTTTAAGAGGCGAGTTTCAGCCCTGATGTAAATCACAGCAAACAGCTTCAGAGAGCAGCCAGCTCAGTTCCCTCTTGCCCCGTACCTGGTCATGTGCACCTGTGTAAAATGCCACAATTCAGGTTTGCACAATCTCACACCCACACAGGCAAATGCCTACCAGAGACAGAACATGGCACCGGGGAGATCGCTCTCAGCTTCGACTGCATTAAAGCACACTGAAGGCAGGATGGCGTTTAATTGACAGTGTTAATAAAAACTACTGTGCTGAAACCTGACAAGTAAATGTAAGAGAGGAGAAACAGCGAGAAGGATCTTGAAGTTAATAAGCTCTTACAAATTTGATCTGTGGAAAATTAGTCAAATGGGTTTAAGAACTAATACGCAAATTAGAAGATATCCAGAGCATGCTAATGTGTTTACTAGAAAGACTTCAGAAAACAACCAAAATGGTTAGAAGGAAAAGGGTCAGTTTTGAAGTCTTTGAAACATGGATTTTAAAGCAAACCATGAACAGAGAACTCTGTCCCAGCACCCAGTGGGATGAGTCAGGTGTGTAAGCATTACTGATGAGACAGCTCATGTCCATACACTTACTCATCTGCATAAGTGTTCGGGGTCATAATTCCAGTGATGTACCTGCAAGTCAACTGGGAAGCACCAACTCTTACACACCAACTGCTCCTCCTTGCCTCTCGCTGAAACTTCCTACAGTTCTCACAAGACGTGCTGACCGATGTTACAACTAATCACTTCTTTTTTTTTCTCTCGAGCAGGAAAAAATCCGTGTTTATAAAGAGAGCAGCGTGAGCCTGAGAGCTGATGCCAAGACTGTGACAGGTAATTCCTGAGGCAGCCAACTGCCCTGCCGTGTCTGCCTGTTATCATTCATTTGGAGTTTACCAAAATACTGTTTTCCCTGTCTCTGAAAAGCAAACATAAAAGTTCTATTTCAAATTAAAATGAAAAATTGTGCACAGCCAAGTAAGCATAAGCCAGGTTAAACTTGGGAGGATTCATCAATTTTCCTCTCTCCCACTCGATTCACTCCTTAATTGCCTATCTGTACTTTTGTTTTGGGAACGGAAAAAGAACAGAAAAGAAGGATTTCAGGGTAAAGGTATTACAAATCATCTACATTTCCTTGTGGTGTTTTGCATTGTGCCAGCAGTTCATGGACCTTGGGTTAGTACAAACCAGCCTTTCCTATCGTTCTGATTACACAAACTCCCGTGACAGCCTTGCTGGATTTATCAAGACATATTAAATTATCGGGGCAAGATGCTGTTCCCTGTCATCATGTGATCCAGGCTGCACGCTATGCGAGATGCTAACAAAGCAAATCAGAGGGGAGGGGAGAGAGAAAGGCAACAGAAGACAAACATTCGCTCATTCCCCGCTAAATCCACCCCTGCTGTAAGTTTTAGACATTAATTTCAAGGGAGAGCAGCAGCTCTTAGCCTCTGTCTACATGCCCAGATACAACATCAGTTTACATTAGCCTAGTTAAAAGAATTCAGTGATTTCCCTCTCCATTGCACCCATCAGCTCACAGGTACAGGAGCTGATAAAACACACGTCTATCCTGCAAGGATTAGAAACTTCTCCCTCACCAAAGACCAGATGAGTATTTCAGGCCACAGACTGCATCTGCCCTAAAAATCGGCACTGCAGGATGGACTAAATGAAAGAAATGTACCTGCACCCAGACCAGAGGCAGTATTATGACAGGTATTTTAGTCATGTAAATAAGGCCACCACCTTTGCAGCAGAGCAGTCCCACTCCACATGCAGCCAGCTCCAGTGTGACCAGGACTCCAGCCTCCTGAGAGAATAGGGCCTCTCTCCACAGCAAACATCAAGAAAACCCTCAAAAAACCCACAGTGCCCCATCCCGAGCTCACTCCTTTGCCTTGCCCGTAGGGGTCTGTTCTGTATTTGAAACTGGTTTAGCACAAATCCCAGCAGCAGATTCTTTCCAGGGGCTCAGGCAGCCTGGGAAGCTGGGCATGCACCCACCAGGCAAACCCCGAAACCTCAGCTCTCCTGGGCTGTCGGGAACAACAGCCCAGCCAAGCCATGGGAGACTGGCTGGGACACTTCTGTCCGACACAAAAATCCCATCAGGGACTGTCAGAGAGAGAACACCTTTAGTGCAAGACCCTCACGCCTATCCATAAGGTACCTAAGTAAAATTGCCCCAATGTACACCTATTAATCATTCCCTGTAATCACCCCAAAGGTGTAGCACCACACCAGACATTGGCTGAGAGCAGAAAGCCCCAGCATGCTCCCCGGTGATAGGATCGAGATGTCTATCTGTTCTCTACACTGTCAGCTCTCCTTCCTCAACGTCTGGTTTGATTGTGGTGGTTATCTGACCGCATATCCTCAACTTCTTGGCCTCAAAAAGTTTATACCCATCACAGCCTTTAACATTCTCAGCTCTTCTGCACGTTCTCTCATCAGAACAAACGCCTTTGTTTAATTAACCTCACTCTTACCAGAAAAGTACTGTCTGGATCGATGCAATCACCTTCTCCTCCTTTACAAGAGTGGAAGCAAAGGCACAACTTTAGAGCCCGTATTGTTTCTCTCACCATCGGGACTAAGCCCTAAATGAGGTTCTCTGGGCTCCATACAAGTAACATTTACCTGGAAATAACCTCGAATTAGCTCAGAGTGAAACTGCGTTGACCCAGAGCAGCGGTGTATGTAACAGACACAAGACTAGTCCTGTCATTCTGCTAAGAAGTCAAAGAAATCTGCAAGCACACATCAAACTATTGTGCAAGCATGTGTAGAACTGGGCAGAAATACATCCAACCCAGTTAACCAAGTCTCCAGGTGCGCCTCTGTGTGCTGAGCAAAAGGAGGAAGGTGAGCCTTTGTGTGAATTTGCTGGTGTAGTTTGCAAGTTACGTATTACAGGTCTTCTCTCCGCTCGCCTCCAACGAGGAGAGACTTCACAGCCCTCCACTACAGCGTCTTCACCCTCAAGCTACGACAGCTGAGGCTTTTTGTCCTTAGGGTCCCTAAGGAACAGCAGCGCGAGCAAATGTGAGGCAGAGGGGCACAAAGAGGTGCGTGAAGGAACACACCTCCGTACCTGCAGACACACACCGGGCTGCGCGTCTGCGGCGCAGGCATGCAAGGACAAGCCCCGGCTCCGCGAGTGCCCTTCATTCATTCCCAGGGGAGCTCTGCTCCGGCTTCTCCTCCGGACGGGTACTCACCCAGCCCTCGAAGGTGTCGCTGGGGGCGGCGGAGCGCAGCAGGTCCTGGAAGTGCAAGGTGCAGTTGGCCACGAAGTCATCGTAGCCGATGGGGGTGTCGTGGAAGACGGAGAGCTCGATCTGATGGCCGTCGGTGACCGTGGCCGAGAACTCCTCGTTGTAGGTGGGCTTGTTGGTCTTCTGCTTGGTGCTGGTCTGCCCCACGCGCACCTGGTCCACGCTGACGGTGACATAGGGGTCCAGGAGCTGGTAGCCCTTGCGGAAAAGCGAGTGCCGGAGGGACCAGCGGGTGGGCTGCAGCCCCACCGCCTCCCCGATCCGCACCTTCAGGTACCCGCTGAACTTCATGGCTCCGGACATGGCCGCGCCCCCGGGGCGCCCGGGCGCCGGGAGGAGAGCCAGAGCCCGCTCCCGCCGGG
>VZRO01003605.1:79060-123671 GCA_013397915.1 Daphoenositta chrysoptera | reverse complement strand
GGCCCCGGGAGGCGCGGCGGGGACGGAGCGCCGGGGGCAAGCTTCGAGACACCGCGGAGGGGCTGCAGCCCCCCGGGGCTCCGAGCCCCTGTCCAGCGCCTCCCGGGAAGGGCTGGCACCCGCTCCTGGGACCTGCCACCCGGAGCATCGCTGCCTCGCAGCCCGCACCTCGTCCTTGGCAGCCGGCCCCTCCGCATCGCTCAGCCCGGAGAACGTGCGCCGAGAACAAGGATGTGTTGGCTTTGCCATATCGTAACAACTCCGCCGTTTGGGGGTTAATTGAGGCTGATTAACGCGCCTGGCATTCGGCGTGCAGGGGTGGTTTTAGGGTGGATTTCTTCGGGGGTTTGATCGCACTTAATATAAGTCGGCATTTAATTAGTTTTAATTGCTTTGCAGATTTCACAGCAAAGCGGTGTGAACTGGGTAGGGAACAATGAAATCCTGCCTTCCCGGTGGCACTGCTTAGCCGACATCATCTGAATTAGGTTGCACTCCCTAAGATGCGGTCCTTTGAGTGACCCTACCGCACCTGGATGGTGCCAAGACTGGCTGACGGTTTGCAGCATTTTTTTTGGTGTGTTTCTCTCATTTTTTTTCCTTTACTTTCCCAGATCACTCCTCTCACCCGAGCTCTGCCATCTTTCATATTCCCTAGCAGACTGCCTCTGTTTTCTCCCCACCCCCTTTCCTCCCTTGTCCCCTTTTCTGCATTGTTTTCTTCTGGAGCTCCCAAGTTTTGCAGGAGCACCAAGCCAAGGCTCCTTCCAAGCCTCAGACAGAACAGGTTGTCTCTGCCTCCTCTGGAGAGAGCAGGTGGAACAGGTTCAGTAATGTGATCACTCCTCACATGGAAGCAACTGTTCTGCCAGAAAAACTTGTAGACTCAAATCAGACTTCTGACAGGTCTCCTTTCAAGGCTTTTAAGTTCCTTGTTCTGTCACTATTAACTGGAGAAGAGAAGTGTTTAAGATTTTTTTTGAGCTTGGTTAGAACAGCTCATCCTGAGGAGGAATACAGGCTTAGTCTTAGAAATTGCCACCCCAGGTTCTGGGGTTTTGTTTCCAGGAGTGACCAGCTCCAGATCTTTTAACAGCTGGTACAGCCAAGTAGACAAAGAGTACTCTCTTCTCATAAAAGATTTGATGATTTAGGATTTTTGTGTTGATGTTCCTTCTGAAACACATTTTAGCATTACCTGTGATCATTCTAGGTCATTTTATTTTCTCTGGTTTTAACCTTTGTACCTTCTTGGATTCCGGTATTCCACAGCAGTGAGCTGGTCAGAAATAAATACTTCTTTTTACCAGCTGTATATCTGCTTCTGCTTTCATGTCTGGATTCACCATTTCTTCTTTCATGACACCATAAAATAAAAAAGTCCCTCATTTACCTTTCCAAGAACATCAGTGTCTGTCATTTTGTACTTTCACCACTTCTGTCCTTCCTAGTTATGAGCTGTCCCTTGAAGCCAGCATAGAATCCATACTGACCATCATGGGCAGCCCAGAGTTTTGAGAAGACTTCACCAGAACTCACTAATGGCTGCACACAAAGTTTAAAGACAGCCTAAACTTCAAAGCACCCAGCATGAGTGCTCACAGGAAAGGCTGAAGGCCTTAGAAAGGCTGGAGTACTCACTCTCTAAATTCCACATCATCAAATATAGATTTTACTTTGCTTAGAGCCCTTCAAAGGGCTCAGTGCAATGGCAGTGAAGAATGTTTGGAGGTAGAAGACTATTGTTAACAAATAAACATGAATTACGATCACAGACTGCCATGATAGTGTCAGAATTTCCTTTACCTTTTCCTCAGTTTTCTGAGCAGGCAAAGATGAAAGTCATCCCAAGCATTACTTGTTAGAAGTAATGGCTGGCTCACATATTTACTGGCAGAAACAGGGAGAAGACAAAAATCTGCTGGTTAAAGGCTCAGACAGTGCCATTTCATCTGTTTAATCACACCAGGTGAAGTACTTTGCCCTGTTGGAGTTTCATCTATAATGGCAATAGGAACAAGGACTTAAAGAACTTTTTCTATACAGTGGTTCATTGGAATCTCATGTGATAATGTGATTCTTCTACCCAGATTTCAAAAAAAACCCAAACCAGCAAGTATTGTAAAACTCATGGAAAAAAGCAGGTGAGCCATAGTTACAAGTATTTCTGGTGAGCTGCATTGCGAGCCAGTTTTCTGCTGGAGGAAAAAATCAATCCTGTGGACTCATATGATGTGAATCTAATTAATTTTGTTTATCCACTCAAACCAGTCTGGAACAGATCATCTCAAACAGCATCTGAACACACCCCTATTCTGAACTCCCAGCCAAAGCCCAAATGTCCTGTTCTCAAAGAGAACTGAGCAGTGCCATGAAGTCAGAACATACCCTGCCTACTCTCCAGATATCCATGCAGTGGAAAAACATCCCCAGCTCAGTATTTTCTTCCAAGAATCAAAACATCCCTGCACACAATGACCTCGCAAGGCTGAATGCAGCAGCACCATCTGGTGATGGCTGCCTTGATCCTCCTTGCAGAGCTCTGGGTGCCAGTCAGGTCTGCAGGAGCGTGGATTCTCTTCCCTTCCTCAGCAGGACCTCAGAGACCAGGCTCCAGGCACGGCAGGGTGATTCACTCTGTGCCCTCGAGTGTTCAGGGAGGCTGAGCTCTTCCCAGTGCTTCCTGCCAAGCTGGATGGCTGAGCAGTCGGCCCATGACACAGAGTTGTTCAAGGAACCCACTGAGGAGAGTGAAGAGATCTCCTGATGTGCCTGAGCAGCAGAGCGGTGGGAGACGTGCAGTGGCAACAAATAAAAATAAAGCAGATGAGGCAGCACAATCTGAATTATGGGTAAATTACAGGATAAACAAGACAGGTTACAGGCAATCTTATTAACCCGCCACTCTAGGAGGTTTTAGTGTAGTGGTGGAGAACCCTCTGGAAAAAAATAAACAGTTTAGAGCTCACCAACAATCAAAAAGACAAGTAGATTATTGGTAATTGTTAGAAACAGCTGACAGCAATGCCAAAACTGTCACTCAGGCACTGTATAAATGACACACTCATACCATTTATAGTGTGCCAGCCTGCTGCTCCCTCCATCTCAAAAAATGCAGAGTAGAACTAGGAAAGGCACAGAAAAAGATGACAAAGGTGATGAAAGGCAGAAAACATCGTTATGAAGGGAAAGAGACTGCCTAGCTTAGTATTTCTAAGTCTGGGAAGGAATGAATGAAAAGGAAAATATGAGCAAGGTCTGTACAATCATAAAGCACACAAGCTGTATGAATGGGAAAGGATTTTTCAGTCTTTCCCAGACAAGACCTGAAGGACACTTGCAATTGTTTTGAGGTCAGAGGTTTTAAACATACAGAAGCAAATGCCTTTTCACAGAATGCATTGTTATAATTTGGAGTTCACTGCAAAAAATGGAGGCCAGAAATATAAACAGCCTTGTACAGGACTAGGTGTTAATGGAGGATAGACTTAATAGTGGCTACTGACCATGAGATAAACCTTGGCCCAAAAACTTCTTGAAGTACAAATTGCCATCTGAGAGGAATCAACAGGAAGGACATGGAACAGCATGGCTGAGGTATGATGAATCTAGGAGGGACACGGTGAGCATATTATGTTCCTCTGGACTGTAATTTCCATATCTAAGTAAAAAAACTGAGGAGTGACATCTCTTTAGACTGGCTTAGGCACCATTCCCTGCAGTTTACTTCTGCATTCTTCCTTCACGTCACAGAAACCTTAAGGATGAGTTATGCAACTTCTCTCTTATGTTTTTGGGAATCTGTCTGAAAAACTTTCAGTTCAGCTCCACAAGCAAAGCCAAAGAGCTTGGCCAAGTCCTGTTGTAATGTTATGATTTAAGCCTTGCCTCATATCACACTACAGATATACACAAATTAGAGCCCATTCACGCACCCTCTAAAAATCTCCATTTCTTTTTCCTCCCAAACTGTGCATTACTTCCTTCTCCAGTAACCTGTAATTCTGTATTAAGTTAGTATCATCTTTATTTGGCAAGTTTGTTGCAAAGGCTTAAATTACTCGACTTCAAATTTCTACCAGACACTGGTGACATTCAGCAGTGAGTCTGTTAAGTGATGGGAAGACTTTGTCTTTCACAACTACCACTGCAAAAAGTGCCAGTGACACTTTTTGTAACTGAAACTGCAGCTAAATACACTGTAAAAAATACAAAAATTAAGAGAACTGTAGAGGCAATTGAAGCAGGAACTAACTCTATTCTGTTCCTCTATTAATTTTAGTCTATTTATACCACTTCCCTTTTATAGTTCTTTCTATAAGACTGCTTGTTAAACCTTTAAACAATGACAGCTGCGAAAGACCGAATATCCCATGTGTGGAATCATTTGTGGTCTAGGGGGGAAAAAAAAGAAAAAAAACCCTCCATCTAATTCCTCTCTAATGATAATAATTACAGGATCATTCCAAAACTCACTGAAGTCAAAAGCAAAGCTGCCATTCATTTAAGCTATACAAGAATCAGCTCTGGTTTGTATGTTTGCTGTGGATCCTGATTTATTCCAGTGCAAAACAGAAAAAGAGATTGTAGCCTAATATCAGCTTTTCCTAGTTGCCATGCATACTGATTTTCCACTACTAAACTATAGATCACCTGATCCTTATTATTTTTTTATTTTTTGGAAAACACCAGGTCATTTTATAAAGTGCTGGTATTATAAACTGCAGAATATAGTTTATAAGAGCACTAACTCCTACAAGCCGACCATTAATACAGCTAATGGCCTGTTTGTTGTATTAAACTGCTCTCATTTGTCTGGGTCCATTAACAAATGCAGTGGTCATTAACTGTTAACAGCAACTCAGTTATTAGATTTTATTACTTGTACAGGAAACACTGGAGAATAAACTGATTGTTCTGGTTTACTGGGGTTTATTTCTTTCCCAGCAGTCTTGCTCTATTATTTATAATTTAGTTTCTCACTTATTCCCGAACATGACGGACATGCTCAGAAATGGGTTCAAGGCATCCATGTGGACACTCAGTTCTCATGCCAGCCCCCCAGCCCGAGCCCAACTAACCTCTCCTCTAAACCACCGAGCTCTGAGGCACCAGGCATCTGCACTGCCCTCTGCTTTCCTGATTTTTCTGTATCTTTTTGCTGGGCAGCAGCTTCTACCCACATACGTAATACTAGGATTTAAATAAAAGATCCGGTTATGTGTACGTAGGAGGCTGGAAAATCTTCTCCTTCGTTCATGGTTCTCTCTTTCTAATTCACTGAAATCCAACACTCAAGTTTAAAAATATCTTTTACTTCCTCTTCATTGGGACTGATGCATTAAGCAAGGGTGATTATGTCCCTCATTAACATTTAGTCCAGATAATTGTACAGTTCTCTTCTGGCCTTTTGGCTTACAAATAAGCTTAGAGCCACAATCTTGCAAATGCCTGCATGTGAGGAATACTCAGGCCTTCCCTTCCACATTTTGAATGCTGAAGGCCCCTGATCCGCTTTTCTCTCTGCTTTCTTCACCTTTTTAAGTTCAAAACAATGGAAAAACAACACCAGTGTCAAATTGACATGAAGAACTGTCAGCAGCTTGGCATGGAAGTGGCTTTCATGGAGCAGTCTGAGCAGTTTCCTTCAACCTGCAGTGCCATGGCACACAAATGAGGGAGGAGACACCCCGAAATGCGTTGTTAGTGCTCTTTTGGAACAGGATCTTCCGGACTCCCGCCAATCAGAGCTAGACCCGACCAGTGTTGCAAGACAGCTACCAGCACTTCAGAGGTGGAGATACGAGAAATGACTGTGCTTTGCCCTCCGTGGGGTTGGGTATATTTGAGGGTATCGAAATAACTCAATTTCTGAGCTATTGGTCTTTTTCTACCACACTGCAGTTATTAATGGTACTTTTAAAGTTCTTCTCTCCTACAAAGGCACACCTAGTGTAGGTGATCCACCCTATTCACTAAAGGCTTGGATCAATCAGATAGGACCACAACCAGCACAGGGTATTGGTGGGACATGTGGTGCTAAACTCTCTGAAGAGGAGAGGTCACATTCCTCCAGATGAAGTGATTCACAGTGCAGTATCTGAATGCATTGCATTGGAGAGGCCTCACCAACCCTGATCCCGTTTGGCTTCTGCAATGGGATCTTGTCGTGGTTTGATTACACATAAAGTGGTCGGAGGACAAGCATGGACTTCAAATCTGGTCAAATTACAGCAGCCCAGTGCTACCTGCAAGCCCATTCAGATGCTATGGCAGCCAATGGATCCAGTATGGAGAGGAAAAAGGTGGGAGATTTTGCTAAGAACGGGCTCAAGTTTGTGCTGGTTTGTACAACCAGTGATTAGAAGGTGCTGCTATCAGCCCTGGGGCAGGGGTTAAAGCCTCTTGTGTATGCCCATGCCTGTGTCTCACGTGGTATGAGCGTGGGGATATTGTAGTGTGGGGACCCAGAGATATGAGTCAGCTTATCTGCTCCTGCCTGTAAACAAGGCACTTGGGATACAACTTCCCTCCTATCAGCTTCTGATAACAACTTCCTTCCTACTCTCTTTCCCAAGCCAGCACGTGCTAACATGTTGTGCAACAGAACCAGCTGGACAAGAAATTCAGAAGTATTTAAGAAGCCCAAGGATGTGCACATGATGCCTTCAAGCAGCAGAGGCTTGCTGGGAATGGCCCCAGACTGTCAGGTGTGTGTGCATTCTTTTTGAGTTTTGGAAACGGGGTAGAATAAATGAGCATCTCTGCCTCTTTCAGCTTCTGGTCAGCTCAGAACATAATAAATCCCAGGATTTTCCGTGAAGAACAGCAGGACTGTTCAAACACTGAAGAGACCCCAGAATCTTTGCCCACCTGGAGTGCTGCATCCAGCTCTGGGATCCCTGGCACAGGAAGGACACTGGATTGTTGAAGATGGTCCAGGGGAGGCCACCAAGATGCTCAAAGGGCTGGAGCTCCTCTGCTGTGAGGAAAGGCTGAGAGAGTTGGGGGTGTTCTGCCTGGAGAAGAGAAGGCTCCAGGGAGACCTTTCAGTGCTTTAAGGGGGCTTGGAGGACAGATGGGGACAAACTTTTTAGTAGACCCTGTTGCAATAAGAGTAATGGTTTTAAACTAAAAGAGGGTTGATTTAGATCAGATATAGGAAAGACATTTTTTACAGGGGTGGTTAAACATTGGCACAGAGAAGCTGTGGATGTCCCACCCCTGGAAACATTGAAGGTCAAGTTGTATTCGGCTCTGAGCGACCTGATCTAGTTAAAGATGTCCTTGCTGCAATGTTTATCTAATATTAATATTATTCCTTAAGAAGTAGGATGTTGTTCTTTTCTTGAATAATTCAACTTTGCATTTTTTTAAGTCCTCTGAAGACTGAACTATGACCTGAGCTAAAGCAATAGCAGACATTGTTTAACAGTAAGTAGACTAAAGAGGAGAAAAAAAGAAATGTATTAATGTTATGGGGCTATTATGACTACATGTTGCAGACTCATTATATTAGCTAAGAATACTTAACTGAGTTGACTCCTTTAACACTGGCAAAGGATCAACAAGCTGTCAAAGTTCTTTTTTCAGTCAAGACTGAGCCTGATCTTTCAGTTTCCTGCCATGTCTCTCATAAAATTTCTTTTTCTCATTAGAACAAAGTCCCATCTGCCAAGAACTGCCTATTCTTTCTTCATCTCAAGTGCTGAGCTCTGTTCCACTGAAATGCAGGCATTGACCAATAATTTCTATTTATCTGTACCTTTATTTTCTAGTAACCACAAGATCTGTCATCTTTAATATCTATAGTACAGATGGAAGTTGAAAAGGTAGCAGGAAAGGTTTAGAAATAATGGAGTTAAAAGTATTCTGATGAGATTACACTATGGAGAATATAACGATGATGAAGGATGCTTAAAGGGAGAAGGGAACAATTACCTGGACTAGATGATTAGAAGAAAAAGAAACACATAGGAGGTATTGGGCATTATTAACCATTGAATTCCATCTGAGAAATATTGATTTTATTCTTCAGTCCATTACAAAGAACTCTCCTCTTGGTTCAGAACCAAACCCCAACACAACCCCCAGCACAGGATTGCAGTGCTGTGGCAGGGCTGCACTCTGGGATATGCTGTGCCGGGGATGTATCTCTGTGTTGGTGCTTTAATCATCACTGAGAAGAAGAAAAAAAGCTCTATGCACTTTTACTGAGATCTTTAAAATCTCAGTAAAGCACAAGAGCTGAGATACAAAGATGCCACCCCAAGAACCCTTTGAGTCAAACTGTTAGATTCCTAATTACTTAAAACACCACTTCTGTTGGTGCACACCTGTAAGTATAAAAGTTACCTGCACATCCCCATGCCCTCTTCATGGTGGTTCCCACAGTTGTATTCTTCCCTTCTTTAGGATTAGAGTGTGGACTGAGCCAGAACATACCAGTGCAGGCTTGAGCACAGTCCTCTCTCACACATTACACTGAGAAATTCTCAGATGACTGTAAAGAATCAGGGAAAAAGAATGCTCGGGACCTCCCTATCCATCCTATTTCTGTGCCAAACTCTGCACACAGGCAGCAAACTACACATAGGGATGCTCTTGCTGAGCTGCAACTCACTCTGAATAAGCTGGGGAAATAAGAATGGCTCATGATTGCTCTAAAACTTCAAGACCCTGCTCCAAAAACTTATAAAACTCAAAACTTATAAACCTTATAAACTTATAAAAACTTATTAAACTTATAAAACATTTAGAAACCAGAAGGTAAAGCCACGCTGAACAAGAGAAAACAATCCCACATACACATCACTGTATCAACAGAAACTCCTAAGAGCAGAGCTTTGAAAACCTGGATTTCTTCCCTAGTCACAGACCTCTAGATGGAGCTCCCTCTTTTGTTTTCAAACCAAGAGCCACTGAAGTACTGCCATAATGCAAGACAACAGGAATATAAAGCTTAGGCATTTGCAACGGGAGAATGGAATGGGAGCATCGTTTTGCACACGTGTTGTGCTGTCATTAGATACTGTCAGCTTTTCCATATTCTTTGAGAAACCAGCTGTGCTGCCAATGCCCTTGCTTAGAAAAGTCACTGCTTCCAGTTGTTTGTGAGTGAAGAGACAGTCAGATTCAAGTGGAGAGTGCTGAGATCTGAATGTAAGGAATATCCCTGTGAAGAGGGAAAGGCTGCAAAAATTTGGATAACAAATAACTCTTTTTCCTCCCATGAGGTGGGGCTTAATTTCAAGAAGACCTACCCCATTCCATGGACAGTGGAAGCAATTTTCCCGGCAGGGAAGGCCAGACTGAAGAGAACTGACAGCCTGAGTGTCATGCTCAGCCTGCATGACCTAAAAGCCTGAGGACAAGCCTCGAGGGGACCCCCATGGCCACGTCTTGAATCCTGGGGTCAGTTTTGGGATCCTCACTACCAGAAGATATTGAGGGGCTGGAGCATGTGCAGAGAAGGGCAGCAGAGCTGGGGAAGGGTCTGGAGCACAAGTCTGATGAGGAGCAGCTGAGGGAGCTGGGGGGGCTCAGCCTGGAGAAAAGGAGGCTCAGGGGGGCCCTTCTGGCTCTGCACAACCCCCTGACAGGAGGGGGCAGCGAGGTGGGGGTCGGGCTCTGCTCCCAGGGAACAAGGGACAGGACAAAAGGAAATGGCCTCACCAGAGGAAGTTTAGATTGGTTTTAGGAACAATTTCTTCGTTGAAAGGGTGGTCAAACTGCCCTAAACAGGCTGTTAGGGGAAGTGTGGAATAATAATAACAGTCCCTGGAAGAGTTGAAAAAACTTTTAGATGTGGCACTTGGGGACATGGATTAGTGGTGGGCTTCACAGTGCTGGGATAATGGTTGGAGTTGGTGATCTAAGAGGTCTTTTCAACCTAAATGATTCTCTGCCAGCACTAAGCACAGGACAAAACACTCAGTGTTGTGTCCCTCTTTGCACTGCACTATTCCCACCAGGCCTGGGAACCACAAATCCCCAATTTTGGGAGGATTGAAGAAGCACACATCTCCCTTTAAATGTGACCCCTAAAACCAACTACAGCCTGTCACCCTTGCACAGAGTGAGCAGCACAAGTGGGCAGGATCCAGAGGCAGCATTTCATATTACCTAATTTCTCATCAGCCTTAAAGAAGCCCCTGGGAAGACAGAGCATCTCTGTGTTTCACTGCTGCCAGTGCCTGTTCCCTCTAGAGGGTACCCTCAGCCCATGGGGAGCTCTGCTGAGCACTGCTCCTAATGAAACCTGAAGGCCAGGCCCAGGAAAGTAAAAATAAAACTTTACAGAAAAGCATGCTGTAATTTTATGATGCACTTTAATTTGATTCTGGTTAGTTAGACCAGCCCCCTGGGCAGCCTGGGACTGCACTGAGCAGCACAGAGCTGTGCTTTCAACTACCACCTCCAGCCTCTTCCAAGGATGTAAACGTTAAAGCCTCCTGTGCAATCAAAGCTGAAAATTACTTTGGGGTGTAAATGAAAAAAAACCAGGAGACCCGCAGGAGCTTACATTTAAAATACATATTTAGTCTCATTAAATACATAAGAGCAAAAATGTTCCAATCTCTCATGTTGTTTGCTTTTTAGTGGTGCCATAGGGGAGTTCAATAAGCACAGGACTGCCCTGTGCAAGGAACTGGGTGAACACCGAGGAAGAAACACACAGCTTGTCCCACAGAACTTGCCATCAAAACAGACCATGCATAAGGGAAGAAGGAAAACAGACCAAAGAGGGAAAAGTGGTGGCCTGAGGATGGCCAGGACTAGGACACAGGTCACCCAGTTCCCCTGCCAGGGTCTGTGTGCTTGGCTCCCACTGTCTCAGATGCTCTGTGCTCACAGTGTGCCCTGGTTTCCCGTGGTTTGGGGTTTTCCTCACAGGATACAGACATGGATGTACAGCTCTTCTGAAAGCCAGGCCCCCCCAGTCCTGCTTCAGCTAAACTAAAGCAGGTCACAGGAAAGACTGAGCATGAGTAAACATTCACCTGAACTGTGACCTAGCAAAAGGAACCAAATATTTGAAAATACCATGTATTTTCAGTTTTTCAAAGGAAAATACACCCAGCACTACAAACTCTGCCTGTTCCAGTACCTCCCATATCCCTGGAGACTGGTGGCTAAGCCTGCACCTGCCATATTCTAAGGGAAGCTCAGGATTTAGTGAGCAGTTCGTCTCATACACAGCCAGTTTTCCATCCAGGTTAGGGATATCATCCTGGAATTCAGGCAACTCATGCAACTTCTGCAATCCAGAAGTGACAATGCAGCAGCAAACTTCCTGCTCCCATTCTGCACCATATTGGTGCAAGGCCTGGTTTCTCCTTTCTCATAAACTGGGATCTTTCGACAGCCTCAATCCAATGGAAATGGTGTTTATGTGAATACCTGGAGTCACTGCCAGAGTGCCACTGCTGTAATGGGATCGAGTCACGAAGGAAATGTTGGGATGTGTAACAGACTGAGGTCCCTCACAGCAAACACGGTGGAAGAAGCATTAAGTAGAAGGGCAGAAGAGAACTTTTGAACAAAATGGATTGAAACATTCCAGTGAAAGATGCTGGTTTGCACCCAGCTCCCAGGGGGAAAGGCAGCTCAGCCCAGTGTGGGATTTAGGTCAGCAGAGAAGGGTCAGCAGGCAAGGCTTGGGATGGGGCATCTTGGGATGGGGCACACCAAGGTGCAAATCCAAAGTTTGAAAAAGAACATGAATTTCAGTCTTCACCACCTCTAGGGGTTGTCCTAACCACAGGGCTGTTGGCTATTTTGGTACCAGCTCTCTTACGTGGTAGTTTTGTAGTAAGACGAGAAAAGAAAAAAATCCCCTGAGTTAATAACAGAAAAATTTTCTCTTCAGAGGGCTGAAAACTTATTGGTTTCCCCATGCTAATTTACATTATGTGCCTAAAATTCTCCCTGATGTCTAAAGAGCAAGTTGAAAGGGATCTTTGTGAGCTGAGCACTACTGGACTTGATGTGAGAGGCAGGAAAACCTGTATGCAGGTACTTACCTCTGTTCTTACTGCAGAAATTATTAAAATCCCTATGACATTCCTGGGGAACTTCTCTGTCTGAAAAAGGGATAAAGGGGTCTGTCTATGACATTAAATGTGACTGTTATAAGACTTGTCCAGATGAAGTTGGTGGTTAGTGTTTCATTCAAACCTTTTTTGTCTTCTTTTATTACCATTACTGTTATTTTGGGGGGGAGTAAAGGGAAGGGGAAATAAACCATGACAGATTTCTCACATGAAATTATATGATGCGGTTTTGACTGATACGAACTTTTCTGATCTAGGTGTCTATACAGCCCTGCCTGTAAAACATTTCAGGAGCCTTGTGCACAAGATGTGCTCTGACAGAGGTAGATTACACACGAACAAGCAGAGCAATGAATACACCCTCACGTGCTCCCCAAGCCCCCTGAGGGATGGCAGATATCAAAACCAGAACCTGAAATTCCCTTCTGGAGGCATTACATACGTGCTTGGAGCTTTCTCCTGACTGATTTGCAAAATGAGTAGCAGATGAAGGGCTGTCATTTCTCTGCTGATTGTGACGGTGGCTGCACCCTTGTGGCAATCAATGCTCTTTTAATGGAAAACACCATGTGTTTACATCGTATTGCTTGGTTGTATTTTGGCATTCTGTTTATGGCAGAGAATTATTTGTTATCAAATCCTTAGTGGTCAATACCTTCAACTTCATTCTAATTACCAAGGCAGCCAAGTAATATTTTTTCTCCATTTACAGAATTTGTAGGACTATAACCAGAGAGTAAGCCACGAGTGACTCGGCCAGTAAACACTGCAGTTTGCTGACTAGTGTTTGTTTTATAACCTTTGGCATATCTTGATATGTACATAATAGCAGTTCTTAACCCATAAATAATATTTTACAGAGGTCACACTATAGTTATTTAAGTTCAGGGGTTTATTTCCCAGAACACTAAGTAGCTGTGAATGAATTATGTTTTGTCTGATCTGCCACAGAAGGGTCATAAACTTACAAGTTGTAGCAAACCATGGAATATTACTCCTGTATGTCAGGCAAACTGTAAATGTAAAAGAATAATGCTTGATAAGGGGAAAATCTTTTTATTTTGTTAAAGTAATATACGTTCCTAGGGAAAGGCTGTAAAATTTCATGTTAAGTGACAAGTTGGGCAGCCTCTCCACACACAGCTTGTGAATTCTGCTTGCTCTCTGGGACTCTCTCTGCATGTCTGAGAGACTACAAAACCTACTCTGAGCAGGGAATCTTTTTTTTTTATTGGCTCCCTTAGGCTTAGAGTGTCCCAGAATCCACAGGAGGTGATGAGAGAAACTTTAGTGCCTTTGCACAGGGCTAATAAAAAAGGGGGTCACTAAACGTTGCCAAAAGTCTGTTCCACTGCAACAGCCATGGACAAGGAGAAAGCTGCTACCTCATTTCTTAACTATGATGAACATCTCAGGAACTGGGAGGGAAGACTCAGCTGCTGATCATCAGGTGGGGACTTGGATAACTTTGCAGGCTGCTCAAGGCCACCTGATAAGAGAGGGAATAGCAGAAAACAGTGACAGGGAATTGCAAATGAAGAGACCAAAGGGACTGTTGGTTCTGGGAAAGACACGGTGTGCAGGAAACAGGAGATGCTTTGATCCTCAAGGATGTTGATTTCTGGATCAGCTGAAATAAAGAAATCATGCAAGAGAGGAACAGAAAGGGCTCCCAGGTCCTGAAAACAGGACATAGTGAGAATGAAGAAGAGCCAGACCTTCCAGAACTCTGCCTTGATCCCAAAGAACACCCAAAAATGAGGAAAGCAGGGCAGTACATCTGTGTTTGTGTGCTTTTGGTGTTGATTACAGTAATGACTTCAAAGCAATAATTGAATTTAGAACCTGCTGCAAAACCTGAATTTCTGTGTGCTCCTCCAAAACAGTGACCTGCGTGGTTAGAGCCCTCAAAAAGGGCAGGTTTAGCCAAAGAGGAAGAAAACCACTGCTCCTGTTCAGCTGCTGTAGGTGTAACTCCTGTGTCAGGGAAGAGGCAGGAGCCTGTGCTGGGGATCAGAGCAGGCAGAGACCCCACTCAGCTCACTGGATGAAAGGGTGTGGCAGAGCCAGCTCGGGGCACAGGGACACGCTCCTGGCCCCAGCAGCAGCTGCCACACCCGAGTCCAGGTCACACTTCCCTTCCAAGCCTTCCTGGGCACAGCACTGTGCTGTCCCTTCTTTTTGTCACCAGATGAGCTGGAGGAATCTGGGGGCTCTTAAAATTCTGAAAAGCCCCACAGGTGACCTTTAAGAGATGCTGTACTGAGGTAGTGACACTTCCCAAACCAGAAATAAATATGAACCAAGAGGATCAACAATGAAGATTGAATCATTCTGGTTCTCCAAAATTTTCTGACTCTACCAACTACTTGCTCCTGCAGCAGGGGGGCCTTGCTGTGGAATTCTGGCTGCCCTGGAGACTGCTAAGAGGAGGAGATGAATAAAAATGAAGCAAAAAGTCACCAGCTGCATTTCTCAATTTGCACTCCTAGTCCCGGATGCCTGAATCCAGGCTTAGCTGTTGTGATGTAAACGTTAAAAATTTGGATGAGCATGGTGAGACAGGACCTAGTTCGCCACCCAGCAGAGCCCTCTATTATTTGTAAGTTGTGTTAATGTTCTGGCACTTCTTCTATACAAAATCAGCCCTGCCTAAATGAATAGTTGTGTATTGGTGGGGGAGATTTTTAAAGAAAAAATATGGCAGTGAATTGTTGAGTCCCCACTGAAAGCCAGCAGGAGTTGCATGCCTAACTTGCCCATTTGCCTTGAAAAACTCCAATGAATATTATTTTGAAACTCATTAACTAGAAAGAAAATAAAATTTGGGTGATTTTTCTTGACTTTTAAGAAGTTTAACAACAAATTATTTCTTCTGTGCATAGCCTTTAAGAGAACCCATAAAAACAAGCCCTTTAAACAAAATAAAATCTCTCTTAAGTGTCCTGACCATTCTGCAAGTATTCCATTTCATAGCTGCTATTTTATGATGTTCAACTCAAATTAAATTGTAATTTTTGGGAGTGGGGGTCTAAAACCAAGAGGTTCTGTAAGCACCATAAGTTGTGAAACCTATGGCTGTGTCTCATGCTTGGATCACTCTAACACAGCATGAACTCCAGCACAGGCTTCTTCTCTTCTTGGGATGTGCAGTGGGACTGTTTCTCATGTATTTCCCATTTCTATCAGTACAGCAGGAGCTGTGCTGCTGCCTCTCTCTCAGGGGAGGTTTTTATTTACATCTTTCACAGAATCATCACAGAGTGGTCTGAGTTGGAAGGGACCTTAAAGATCATCTCGTTCCTCTGCCATGGGCAGGGGCACCTTCCACTATCCCAGGTTGCTCCAAGCCCCATCCAACCTGGGCTTGAAAATTTTCAGGGATGGGGCAGCCACAGCTCATCTGGGCAACCTGAGCAACCAGAGCCTCACCACCCTCACAGGGAAAAACTTCTTTCAATCGAAATCTCTTTAGTTTGAAACCATCCCCCTTGTCCTATCACTATCTGCCTGTGTATAAAGTTGCTCTCACTCTTTTTTATAAGCTCCCTTGAAGTACTGCAAGGAGTTTTCATTTTACACATCTCTTTTCTTAAAACCTGTAGGAATCCCCTGTGAATCCTTACTTTAAACCTTCTTTCTGTTTGTTTGAATTGGTTGAAATTCCCTAAAAATTTCACACAACTTTCATTGGGTGAATGGAAGCCAAAAATACAGGCATGGGAATATGTGACATATTAGGTAATTTTGTTTGCTTCCCTATACAAAACCATAAGGATAATTTCAGCTCTATTTTATCCCTGACTTTATTTATTGTGAAATTTCAATTCAAAATATTGGGAAAATAAAATGAATTGACTAACCATCCCCTATGCCCAGACAGGTTTGAGGAACAGAGATCTTGGGCTCCCTGGTGACCCAAACAAGTGATGAATCACCAAGTCCTCAGCTGTGTTGAATGACCATTCATTTCAGAGATACCAGCATGAGGTCATGTCGTATTTTTAATTACCTGTATTTTAATTGAAGCATTTGAGATTACAGTAAATAACATCACTGTTACATAAAGCACAATAATTATTGAAAGAATTAAAAGTGGATGTGTTTTCCCAAGAAGTCCCCTGCCCATGCCTTGTTCTGTTCAATCCACAGGCACATTTGTGACCATCACTTCCTTGCTACCTACACCTACCTGTTACAAACACAGCAACTCTGTGTTCACAGGAAGTTCCACTTTAAGCAGCATTTTTCCATGCCCACAGTTTTTCATGAACCAAAAACCTAAACCAGTGCCACTGGAATTTTTAAGGGAAATTTAATCAAGTAAACGAAGTCAGTTATAGTTGGTTGCGTAAGTAAAGCTGGAAGTGTCCTTTTGAAAATCCTAAGCCTGCAATTTTAGGTGCACCAACAGTAAAAAAAAAAGAAAGAAAATTAGACTCATTCTGTCACTTTAACTAAATCCAGTATATGATAATTCACTTAAGACTCTGTGTTTATCCTTCCTAGACATGAATCATTTCCTAGCACCACAAAGCATCACTCAAGTACTCTTCTTTGCTCCCTGTAATTTACAGTGTAGTCAGCCCTGACTAATCATCCTAATTATGTCTGGTACTAAGGACTGCAATTCCCTCCTTCCCTCTTCCCAAACATACACATGCAAGATTAGCAATACTTTGAACATACGATGTTTTCTTCACAGCTTTCAAAAGTGAGATTCCTAAATTACTATGAAACCATTATTTATTAATTACAATAGTGCCTAAAAATCCCAAATGCCGTTTTTCAACCAGAGCCCAGAGGGAGAGATGTAGAATCCATGTAGATGAAAGGCCCAGAGACACAATCAAGTTACAGAAGTTTAAGTCACCACAGGTCAGCAAAACTATTTACTGAGCACATACATATTCTTAACCTGTTGCAGTAAGGCACAAAATGCGTTTACTCAAACCTCTCTTTTTGAGATGTGAGTGTATTTTACCTTGCTTTTGTGGTACCATGTCATTGAAGAAGTGCTGCTGAGCACCTTGAACTCTGCCACAGTTCAAGCAGTGTGTGGACAACACTGTCAGGCACACAGTGGGATTTTTGGGGTTATCTTGTGCAGGGCCAGGAGCTGAACTCGATGATCCTTGTGGGTGCCTTCCAGCCCCGGTTATTCTGTGGTTATCTGTGGTGTTAAGCCAGTGTCAGTGATGAGGACACCTGAGCCTTTGGCACCCCTATCATCCCTGGTGCCATCATCCCCGCAGACCTTGGGTGGGTGGGGTACTGCAAAGCACAAGGCCAAGCACATGTGCCTCCTGTTACCCTCTGCAAAAAGGACAGATTAATAGATAATTAACATGTATTGGCTTGTCTTGTGGTGCTTATAAAATGTGTTTTGCATTATGTTTTTGAAACAGTTGGCCAGCAAGCCTTGACCTGTGAGGGTTAGGATGAATACCTGCACAGCTGGAGCCTTCAGTGGCCAATGGCAGCCCTGCTCTCATCATTTCCCCCTTTTATAAACGTAAATATTGGAGATCTTGTTTAAACCTTCAGAACCTAAACATGTCATCACTATTAATAACATATGTTATAAGACACCACATGCTGGCAAAATAACCTGCGGTACATGACACCAAAAATACTGAAAAGCTTAGCATAAAATTGAAACTCATTAATGGTAGACTGTGCAGTTTGGCATACAACTAGGGGCAGGAATTCCACACAATGGGACTGTGTGAGTGCTAACAGCAGGCTGCCACAAGATAAAATAAACTTGTTTTATGGACATGAGGAATTAATTTTTAATGAGATTCTGCTCGGCCGTAACATCATCCTGGGAGGGTGAGCTGGTTTGCTCCTTGCCTCTGGTGCAAAATCATAGTTTGCAGAATAAAGACTCACTTAAATGAGGCCTATGGATTTGCACCTTCATCATATTAAGTGAAAAGTAAGTGTTATCCCGGGTCTGGTTGTTAAAATAGCTACAAAGATCTCCTCTTCCCCACATTACCTGTCTGTACGTTCTGGGATCGGGGAGGTCAGCCTACAAGCAGAACACACACTCCTCGAGTTCTTTCAGAGATAAACTATCTTGCAAGCTGATTTCCTGAGGACAGAAGATTAGTAATGAAAAGGGATAAATCTGTATCTCTAGAGAAGCTGAGTACAGGAATTTGAATTTATCTTTTCGTGTCCATGTCTCAGCTGCCTGTTAAGAAAATATTAAGATATAAAGAGGTTGTCAAACTTGAGGTTTGGTGTAAAATCACTGTCACATTCAGTCACAGCAATGAAGAACTGTCCCTTTGCTGTCTATTCACATTTGATTATCTTTCTTATCCATTCTATCAATCGAAACCAATACTAAACCTCCTCTTTGAACCCCAGAAAGAAAACCAGAGTCACACAGCTGGGAAGTGCCTTGTAACTGGGCAGCACTTAGGGAAAAACAGAATACAAAAGCAAAACCAACTATCAAACCTCTTCAGCCTTAAACTCAAAACATTTTCTTTGCAAAGAAATCACATTTTTGCTTCCTAAATCGATGTCACTTGGCCCTGAACAAGCTGAGCTGCACTGTGCTGTTGCTTTTCTTTCCTCTCTGCTGTTGTGGTTTGCACTGTTTGTGTGCAATCATTGGCTTTTAATTGCCTTCTATTGCCTGTTTCATTTGTCAATAAATAGAAAGTGCAGACCTATCACCAAAGGCCTTACATCTGTTTCTCATACATCTTAGCCACCCATGGTGCCTGAAGCTAAAGCTGTCCCCTACTGCTAACCAGGCTACCAGTTTATTAGGGTTTTTTCCCTGCCCTTTTAAAAAGATGAAAGCCCCTAAAAGCTTTTTTTCGTGCAAGTGGTGGTTGAAGTTAATGAAGTAAGCATCTGTTAGGTGAGAGAAGGTCACCCTGGGGTTGGGCACCTCCCCGTGGTGGGACTGGCATTCACCCAGCGATTAGTATGTGATGACAACACCTTAAAGATAATTAGTTGACAATGAGTTGAGAGCCTGTTAACCCCTTTAACACCTTACAGTTTATGATTATAATGAAACACTTTGGGACAAAACAAAAGAGATGTAGTTTTCCTTGAGTGATTTACCATTTTTTCGGTGTTTTCGCTTGTCATTTTGTGACCTTCTGCCAAAGGAAGAAACAGCGGCCAGCAGCCCAGAGCACGATTCTTCATCTTCATCAGCCTGGGCTGAAATATAAGCACCAGTTTTCTGTACACTTTCCTCCACCGGCTGCGAGCTTAAAGACTCTTTGGCCTCGGGTAGGACCCATTGCTGGGGTAGAGCCATGAGAACAGGGATGTGAATTAGTTTCGTTTCTCACGTGGCTGAAATGTCAAGCTGAATGGGTTTTTTCAGGTGGTTTTTCACGCTAGTGTGGACATATCCCTGCAATGCTGATGGAAGCCGCTGGATTTGACTCACCTGCGCCTCCCAGGTGGGCTTTCCCCAGAAACAAGGATCACTTGGCAGAACAAGAGGGAAGCTTGTGTAAATTAAGGTGTAAGAAAGGCAGGATCAGGACGCATCTCCGTGCGAGTGAAGCAATCAGGAAACAGCACTGATCATGAGTGTTGGGACACAACGAGGAGGAGCAGGAGGAAGCAAATGGAGAACAATTTGCAGTCTGTTGTGATTTATATACACTGGCATTTCCCATCTTCCTTCAGTCACTCAACGTGTTTAATCATGACATGGGAGCTCAGATGAATTATGACTGGCAGTAGCTCAAGAAATTCGGCAATAGCAAAGTAAAACAAATTTGTGCACAGCAATCAAGAAAAGCAAAATCAAGAAATTCCATTTCATATTAAGAAATACATATCTTGGTTCCCTCTTCCTTTGCGCTTTCTGGTTCGATGTGATGAAGGCAGTGCTGGTGAGAAAATTTTATGACAACGTGTCTCTGCACCATTGTTTTGACACAGACCCAGCGAACACAGACTGGTCTTGCTTTCATGAGGTTTAGCACAGGACTTCTATTGATTTCAGCAGGAGCAGGCTTTGTGTTTGCTAAGTACCCAAATACATGGCTATCTAAGTTATTCTGTAAACTTTCTGCCATGTGTCCATCATTAACAGCCGCCAGGGTCCTGGGATGCACAATAGATCCTCACAATTCTCATTTCTCCTGTGCCTCCCATTTCAGTCCTTTAAAGAGCTTTAAAAACATCAGTAAATTAAGTTCCACTGTGGCAAACACTCCCTGGAGAGACTTTTATTCCCAGGTGACAGGCAAAGGCAAGGCTTGCAAAGGAACCCCTCAGCAGTTACAGCCCAGACCTCCTGGCTCCCAGCCCCGTGCTTTACTGCTAATTAAATACATCTAGATTAATGCAGAAAATGTAGAGTTTTGTTATGCTTTTTAGATTTAAAGGCAATATATGGATTCGGCACTGTATCAAATGTCCATAAACTCAAAAATAAAGTATTTCCAGCAACTTCTAAGTCCCTCATTAACTAGCTTGCACTACTGGGTAGTACGAAGCTTAAGGAAAACTTGTTATCATTTATCTTAATAGAATTCTAGGGGTAAAAATACTGTCCTCCTCCAAAATTCGAGAATATTATCCAAAACTGATCCATCTGTCTGATGTTATGACCGTCAGTTCTTCTAGCAGTCAAAAGAACTCACAATAGTACCATCTTAAACACAGTTAATAAAGGTGATTTGCTGTTGTAGGGAGATGGGTCATAAAATCAGAATTCCTGGAACACATAGTTGATTGCTTGATTATTAAATGTGGTTCACGGTTAATTAATCAATCTGCTTCATGATGCAGAAGAAAAATATTCTTAAAATTCTTAAAATGCCATGCAGAATCAGATTCTCCTTTCCTCATGTGAATTGCTCTTTTATTGGTCTTTAGATTAACTGGTTCCTCTTCCTGCAACCCTAAATGCAACTTTACTCACAATGTTAAGTACAGAATTATTTGTCTGACTATGAATTACAAAAATACAGCTCATAATTAATGATGGACATAAAATGACAACTTTATGTGCTGAAACACCAGTATACCAGAGTATAAAAAGGCTCCACTGGTTTCAGCAGAGCTACAGAAATTTAGTCCAGCTGAGGATCTGTCCTCATCTTTCCAAAATATTTTTGCCCAGTTATTTCCTTTATCCATTTTTTAACTACTTCAGAACATTGCTCTGGGGACCACATGTAAAATATCTGTTCGTAATGGGATTCTGCATCAAACTGCACAATCCTGTTGAATTCATGTCTTACCTGCCTTTCTTGTTATCTCATCAAAAATGATGGAAATTCGTGCCGATTTCAGCACACCTGAGTCCAGAAAACACCCAGCTTGGACAGGCATGTTGGAAACTGGAGCTATGCAAAGTCTTTAGAGTAGCTAGACATGGGAAAAGTGGGATTATCAAATCAAGGAACGGTGCTCTGGTTTTGTACAATTCAGGATTTCTTGCAAAGATGTTTGCAGCAGTTGCCACCACCCTGCTCTGTTGTGGGGTGCTGCCTCCTCAGGGCAGGGGTCAGTCCAGCTCCCTTTCCAGCTGGGTTTGCATTATCCCAGCAAAATGGGAACAGCTGGTTTGGTTTTGTTGATCATAAAGTATTTCCTTAAGAATTTTCAAGCCGTATAGAAAGGTCTCTAGGCGTTTTCTGCTTTCAATGAGAACAATTTGTCAATATACAAGGATTTGTGTATTAGGTATTTCACCCCACCACATGGTCTCACAAATAGGTGAAACCAAGGCATAGAGGCTCTTAAGGATGGGTTTTGATGGACTAACAGTGTGTCTTATAAGGAGGAAGGAATGGTATGAGCTGGACAGACATTCTGACACAGTCATTACTGCTTGGTTTCACAATGTTTTAGAGGTGTGGCCACAGCCAAAACACAAAGCCTTGCAGTGGCCGATCTGCTGGGCAGCTCCTGTGACAGCATTCTTACCAACCAGCCAGGCTCTCCAGACTGGAGAGCAGCAGGAGCAGGATGGACATGCTCACCCTGTTGTCCCCTCACGAAACCCACTCATCCGCCTGCTCAGCCAAAGGGACACTGGGCAAATGTCTTCGACTGAAGACACTGCCAGCATTGAGCCACTTGAAAAAAGAACTAAGATCTCTGATGAGCAGCACTGCAGATGGAGAAACTTTCCATTGGTATAGAACTAAATAAATACTCCTCTCTCAGTGTCAGCAAAATGCCTCCGCCAGCACAGCCAAGAAAAAGAAGGAAACCAGCGTGGGAGCCAGCACACAGCCTTGTTTGGGGCTGCTTGAGACAGGAATGGAGCCTGATACGTTGCCATTTTCCATACACTGGCCATCACGGAAAAATAAAAGTGACAGAAATAAACTTTGTGGGACTTCAAAAAGATGAATAAAATTTTCCAGACCCCCTCATGATTCTACAGTGTTAAAAGATTTGCTAGATCAACCAACGAACTTGCTGCTTCCCTTTTCCTGAAGCTGACAGAGATCCTACCTATAGGGTATGACCAGACCTAAATCTACTAAAAGCAGGGAGATGTTGAGACCATCTGAGTGTCTTTTTAGTAACAGAGACTAGGAATATGGCAGGATAATTTTCATAGTTTGCTTTGTCACCTTTATGTTTAGAGAAGTTTATACAAGTTGCGAGCCTGCATCGTTGAGTTTTGCTTTCAGAAAATGCTAAAGATTTAAGCAAAAAGGGCAATGAAACACCTCCAGAGGTCACTTGTCCTTTTGTTTATTTAGCAGGAGCCTATGTTTGTCACACCTCACGCCACAGAGTTATCTGTGGACTGCTTTTCAGGATGACAATGTTACTGCAGCTCCACCATGTCTCGTAAGGGCTGCTGCTGGTCTGCCCACGAGCACCAGCTTTGGGAGATTTTCCTGTTCATTCAGCAGCTGGCATCTGCTCTGAAGGCTTTCCCAGTACCCACAGGCACATCAGGAGCAAGTAGCACCAATCCTGTCATTGCCTCTGAACCAAGTTGTCTAATTTATTCTAAATTATAGAGGTGAGCGACTTAACATCCATAATAAAAAGGCATCAAACCTTAACCCTCCTCTTTTCATATGCAGGTTTCCATGGATAAAGAGTCTGCTTCTGCCCAGGTGAGACTTTTTCCAGTTTGTACTTAAGAGCAGGAAGGGACTTGGGCAGGGTGTTGTTTCCCTGGGGACCTTGGCCATGAGACAGCCTTGTCCAAGGGCCACCTGGCATGGGAAACTGGGAGGTATGAAATTACCAGCCCTTTTGGCAAGGGACAGGTACTGACTTCCTTTCCTGGAGGAGAAGACAATGGCATTTGTCATGGAATTAGAAGCAGTGAAAAATATGTGAAAGGGATGAGGAAGCTTTAAAAAAGCAAATGTGCAAGAAGTGTTTCTATTTTTTTAATCTTTAATTTTAGATTTATCTCAGAAGCTGGTGTAGATTAGTACCATTATTAATTAAAAAGGTTAGAAAATTTTATTCATCAGTTGTCTGTGTTCACCTGTTATGTACCTCTGAAAATGTGACCTCTAAGTCTTGAGAACACAGAAGCTTGGAGCTCTGCAGAGGATATTTGTACTGCCTGGACTGTCTTTGAGGATTCGTGGAGGTTCAAGAGGACAATAAAGTCAATTTTTGCAAAAGAGAATGGAGAAAAGGCACTTTGGAAAGGATGCCAGGTACAAGAGGACTGAGGCATGTCATGCCCAATCCATTCCAGAGGAAGATTAGGATAAACAGGCTTTGTGAGGTGAGACCCACACACAGGAGCCAGTTCTGTGTCCAGCTGGAGAAACTCTGCCAGGGCCATGTGACACACAGTCTTCAGGTTTTGTTAACATCTGTGTGGTCCAATTTTCTATTACTGTCAGCAAGTTATTTCTAGGAGTGCCAGGTTATTTTGTCCATAAACATTGTCCCCATCACACATTTCTAATTTTAACCCTATTTGTCTCCAGTTGATTTATATTTGGCCAGAAGCAAATTACCTATTGGAAGCATTTATTGAAAATTAATTAGGTGACTAAAATACCTCCAGCAGATTCTGTTAACAGTGTCTGTTCCTTGTGGCTCTCCCGAATTCAGCATTTTCCAGTTAAAACACCTAGCAATTAAAAAAAAATCATAAAATAAATGATATAATTAGTTCCAGAATGGAACTTGGTCTCTTTGAAATCAGATGCTTTCTTCTAAGGCTGCAATGCCATACAATAGCAAGGGGTTTATAGTGCCAGGGGATTTTTGATAGAGGATGGAGTAAGCACTTACAATAACTAAGTCACTGCATGAAGCAAAATGAAGTTGTCCTTGGAGCTTAAAAGGCACGCAGGAGAACTGTGCAAACACCAAACTGGGGACAGGAGAGAAGACAAGATGTAAGAAGTGAGATTAGAAGGAAAAAGACAGGATTAAATCAGAGGTAATCACAGCACCCAAGAACATGGAAAAACACCCTGCATCTCTCTAAAGAAAAGCCAGGATGTGAACATGATTTACTGCAAATAGTTCCACAACATTAAAATGAGTTTTTATTTTCTGTGTGTGCTGCTTCAAAGAACAACTCTGTGGGCTCATAAAAATGCAGAGAACAAATAGGGGCCTCTAAGACCAATTTATATGCCATGCCCACTGTGCACTGAGACACATATAATCTGTAAAATGTCAGCTTCAAAGTTCCACAGAGATTGGTGTTAACCCTGACCCCCGACCTTGCTGACTCTAGCTGGGCCCTCATGCTCTCTTAACCAGCTGTTTTAGATAAATGTGCTCCATTTTTAAAGAGATTGTCTCAGAGTTTTACGTGAATAGTAGTAATATTATTAACTCTCGCTGAAAAAACCACCTTAACCGAGAGTCTTTACAGATGGGCCAATCAAAGTCTTACCCCATGCAGAGAGTGGTGGGTTAATAAATATGTCATTGGACTGAAAATATTTAAACAACACTGGGAGAAAAGAGCAAGGCATACGACAAAAGGAAAGCATATTAGTACTGTTTCCTGTCAAAATACACAGAGGAAGCACTTTACTTTGACCATTTTCCTCATAAAGAGACACGGTAGGCCAAAACAAACAAAGCTGAGGAATCTGGTTTATCCCACTGTTGGATATCAAGGGCTATCAACTTAAATGAAGTAAGGGTGAGTGACCAAAGCCAGGTTCTCCTTGACAAGACTGTTAATTGAACATATCAGCAAAGGTAGCACACAAACTGTGGCCCCGTCGATCAATACTTCCATTTCATAAGGCCTCGTTTATGTTTTTCTTGTTTTTACTTTACTCCAAAGGTGGGTGGGGGATTAGTCCCTCGTGGCCTGTCGGAAGTCCAAGAGTATGGGGTAGCCTGCTGGTTTGGCAAACCCTGGACAAAGCCTAAATCATCCTCTTGGAAGGAAGATGTCAAAGTTCAAGGGCACACAGTATATTTCAGACAACAAAGAAGCAGCTGGTGTCCACTCATAATAAATAAAAATAAGTTGGGGTCAGAATTACAAGTCAACTGACTCCCCATTCACTGAACATGAGCCAAAGATAACTGGAATCACAGGGAAAGCTCAGAATGATTTTGTGAGCTTTTGACTCAGACTCACTGGGAATCTAGACCTGCTTTTCATGTCCATGGGGTGAGAATAAATCCACAGATTTCCATGGGACTTGTTCTTCAGCATTGCATTCGGAACCACCCACCCTGCGTTTTTTGAAAGTGATACATTCAAAAACTTTCTGAATGGATAAAGAAATAAAATGTAACTCCTTAGAAGACACAACAAACACAAAAATACAGCATGTGGGTGAAAAAATTAGAAGATTCAAAAATGTTCCTGTTCTTTAAAAAAAAGGTATTTCAATTCAGTTAAATTCAGTTAAAATACTGCAGCCAAATTGTTTTCATACTATTTACTTTCAGGGACCAGAGTACAAACCAATTTTATCACTGTGCTTCTTAATCCTCATTATAGTCTTTCTGCACTAGCAGAAAACCATAATATTGAGAAATCAAATAAATACACAACTGTCAGAACATGGAAAGTTAGACCTGAAAGCTCAGCTATGGCTCTTCCCTCCAGCACCTCTTGACTCGTAATAGAAAATCCCCGTATCATTACCAGTTGTTTGGTTGCCACTGTAATACAAACAAGAATATTACTCACATTTGCAGTACCCTGCCTGCAAAACTGACTCTGTTTTTAGCATCAAAGTGAGACCAACAAATAAGGGGAGTTTGAAGAATAATCCACAATCTTCCAAGATGTAGCATATTTAAATATTTGCTTTCTCAGCTGGTTTGACCTTAAAGTTTGAAATTTTCCAAATTCTTCAACAATGTCAATAATTTAGGTTTGGAAGTTATTCTCCACATTATTGGATTCATGTTGTCTAAACAGAGCATAACCTCTCACTAACACATGCACTGCTGGGAGAAGTTGACAGAGACACAGCAAATTGAAAGGGAGAGAAAAAACCAGAAACTTCAGTAGATATAATACATACAAACAAAAATGCAAATAAATACAGGCAATAAATATAACAAACGCAAATTTATAAATATTTAGTGTGTATTATTGAATTTATATAATACATATTTTAATACTTAATGTAATACAAAAAATCTAAACCACTTTCCAACAGAAGAAACTTTAGAAAGTATGAGGGCAGGGCATACAGAAATCTTTTCCCTAGGACTGATCTGTGTCTGCTTTGCTTTTGTCAGCCTTCTTTTATACATAAGTGGGCTCCCTAGAAGATCTGTTTGGTTTTGAAATGTAATCTGCTTAAATGGCACGGGAGAGAAAATGAGTTTAAATTACAGGCAAAACAAGTTTGTGAGGGTAAACATTTTGTTTTCTAAATACCCAAAATAGGTTAACAGTTTTGAGTTCTGTGAACTTTGGGAAGTTTGCCTTTCCCCACATGACAAATTCCCTTCCTGTTCCCATTCATGTCCACAGAAATTCTGTTGACTAAGAGGGAAGGAAAAAAACCACATGAACACGTGAACAACATAAATAAGAAACATGTTTCTCGATGCTTGTTTATGCTAAAAATCCAATTATGGGTCCTCAGGATCTCTGAAGGATATGAGAAAGCCCTCAGGAAGTAGTAGATACTCTTGATTTCAATTACAGCTCTGTCGAGGAGTAAGAAGCTGTTTGTCCTTTTAAGCTGATCCATTTCTTTAAACTGAGTGTCATGTGTACTAGAGCCATGTACCCATCCTTGCCTCTCATTAGGATGCTCTGAACTGTATTTGGAAATCCAATGGGAAGCCCATCATGGAGCAGCAGTGGCCCTCTTTGTAACCCCTCTGATTTGTAAATCTGACCTTACATTTCTTTCCACATCACCTCTCTGCTTTCCACATCCAGCACAGGGCTTTGTCCTCCCCCTCTTTCCCCTCAGCACAACTTCCTTGGTGGTAGCACTGCCATGTGCTGGTTCTCTTTTAAAATTCTCTGGGGGAAAAAAACATCTCTTGCTCACACTTAATCTGGTCACTGCTGCTCTTGTGTTAACAGAGGCAGCACAGCCCTGTGGTGAAGCTACTGGTGTCATATTTGGTAAACTTGAGCTGACACCCTTTCTTTACCAAGGACCTCCAATGTGGCCTTGAGTGAAGCACAGAAGGCTTAGTCTTAAAGCACCTTTTGGAGCTCAGCCCACACACACAACCTTCCAGCACCCTGGGTGCAGTGCCAGGGGAGCTGCACCTCTGGACTTCCACCCTCACAGCCTCTTCTTGCAGGAGACCAGCACTGAGCACATGTACAGCCACTCCAGCTGTTCAGCCACAAGGAAACATTTATCAGAGTCCACACAGCACAAAACATTGAGAAGGGAGATGTGTGGAAAGGTGTTGCTTTTATACATCCAGTATAGAGGAGGAGGGAACTTTCCCTCCACATGTGCTAAGCTTTCAACACTTTTTCCTGCCCAATTCAAGCCTCTCACCTTCTGAGACATTTCTCTAATTCCTGTACTTCAGGATATTCAGAGGTAGGAAATTTTCAGTCTCTCCTGTTTGTACAAAATAATTAAATGCTTATTAAAGCAACTGCTAACCACCAAGCTAGAATAATTCACCCTACGACCCTTCACGCATCTAAGTGTTCAGAAAAATTACTCCTTGGAACATTACAGAGCTGCAGTTTTCAACAGTTTTCAATTTACAAGCTGCCTATTTTTTCTTTTTTTTTTTTTTTTTCCAAAAGAGGTATGTATCCTTGTATAGGGAATTTAAACCTACTGACAATAGGCTTGCTCCTGTTAGCTGTTTTTCATGGACCTCTTGGAGTATTCTACAGCCTCCAAGAGGCACACAGACCACAGGCTGAACAACAGTGTTGCAAAGGGGGAAAAAAGCACAGATTTAATAACATTGGCTCATTCTCCTGAGGCCTGAAGTCTGCTGCCTTCCTAATGCAAGTTCTGCAGGCCTTGCCTCTGAGGAGATGGAATATGAGACACCACCTAGACGTTCATCTGCCAAGGGAGGAAAATCCTTTCCCTCTCCAATGAGACACAAATATGGGCACAGGAGGTCACTAAAACCAAGTGTTTGCTGTTGTGGTGATGTGGGTTTGAGAACGACAGATGTGTGTGAAACAATATCCTCTGTTCCATGAGATCCCACTGTACTGCAAGGAAGTCATGTGGGAGCACCGACACAAGTGGAGACTGTTCAGTTTTGAATTGCAGAAGACGTGGTTTGCTCCCCTTTGCCCTCCCTGCAGACAAAAAGGAAGGGAAAGAGACACCTGCCTGGTGTTGATGGAAAGCACATTTCAGCTGATCTGGAGGCATTTCTGAGCTACAGCTCATGGTAATAATGTCACAGCTACAACACCTGATTTTTAGAATTGCCCTGAGATACTCATAAAGAGTAGAGCTCAGCCTGAAGCTGGTAAAAGAAATGCAATTCTGAAATCAACAAAGTTCAGACTTTCAGACATCTCATTCCTCTAAGGACTTAGAATGGATTTTGCTTTTAGAGGTCTGCTTTGTAACCACTTAAAGCTCCCTTTAATCACTGGGGAGAATGAAGATGAGCTATAACACTTCTGGGTCTGAATCATCTGAATTACTTCAGATATCTTGAATGAGATAAATCACAAACTACATATGCCTTTCCCTCCATGGACTGTAAAGAAATGCAGAATATTAGCACAGTGCAGATGACTGCACTCTAGGCACTTCCACCTGGACACATTTCACTAGTGCTGGTTTAAACTGTCTGGTGAAATAGCAAAAGTCCTGTGTCTTCAGCCAAGAAAACTTCGATTTCTGTGACCAACTTTGCAGACACGTTTTCATTTTCCCCACACATGACTCAACAAAGTAGGAGCTGCAGGCCAAGTACCTCAACCAAGGTCCAGTAGGTCAGAATGTGTAGCTGGACTGTTTCCTCTGATGAACTGTGGCAGTTTTGGCAACCAGGAGAGAAAAATGCAGCTACTACTTATCTGGAGCTGGAAGAAACTCCTTTATTCTGGGCTTGCATAAGAAGGGGATTAGGAGGAAAATGCTGAAGAGCTTGAAGCCAGATGTCTGGGGAGCAGAGACTGAGCTTATTCAAAATGAAATCCTCCTGGAAGCAAGCAGGGAACTGAAGCAGCTCAAGAGTCCAGTGACTGGGGTATAATCAAACAAAATCCTACTCCAAATCAATTACTTAATAATTTGCCTTGGTCAAAAAATATGGGCATTTTTATCAGTTCCAGTGTGTTTCTGCAGCACAGAGAGATGCCTTAGGTTTTAACTTTCACGTTTTTCAAATCCTGTATTGCCTAGTGTGTAACTCTGAAGTTTCTTGTAGCCTGCTCACTTCTGTTCTCCAGACATAACAACATCTCTCTGGGCCTGCTCTCCAAGGACACCCAGGCTGTCCTGGGCCTGAAAAGGTGTAAACCAACATCTTAGAAGGGGGGTGAGCTCGAGGAAATTAAATCAGTAGCTAAAGTTTTAATTGGTGAATTTATGCTGATATGCAAATGGACCAAACCTATAAAGGTGTGGGGAACTTGTGACTTGGGGTCCATCTTGGAGTCCATTTTTGGATGTAGCCTTTGGCTCCCAGGGTGCACCTTTGAAGGCCTTTCAAATAAATACCGACCTTTATTCCCTTATTCCTGTCTAGTCTCTGTTTCTAGGTAGCCACTCAAGGCATCAGAGACTACAGAAGAGTAACTAAGACCATAATTATGTTTTCCATAAAAGGACAAAGCAGGAATTTGAGGAACAATGTAGGTCACAGTGGACATTGCACTGCTGTGTTCTTCCAGTGCATTGGTGATGGCAGGGCAGGTGTCAGATGATCACCAACCACAGCACTTTCTTGATTTCTAACTCCAGAACAATATCCCAACGGTAATGACATTTATGCTGCCTATGGAAGGGGAAATACGTGTGCTCAGAGTTTGTAATTTCTGTTCTACCTGAAGTAACACTTCTTCCCAAAGTAGTATTTTGTGCATAAGTTCTTTCTTAGCTACCTGCCATGGCACAGTGCAGAGTTAGGAGCATGAATGCAATGTGCAGATGGCCATAGCATGAATATAATGTGAAGTGGAAACAACCAGATCTTTGGAGGAGAGAGCTCATCTTCCTCTTCCAGGTTGTGAAGCTTCTGCCGTGGTAAGAACAAGGACAACATCAGACAGCAAGAGGGATAGCAAACAAGAAATAATAGCAGGGACTTAGGATCTTGGTGGCTATTCAAGATGCAAGTCCTGAAACTCTGCAGAGTTCCAGAAACAGGACATCCAAACCAGGATCAGGCTGTCTTTGTTGCCACATGTGGCTCTGAAAAACAATGAATTGGAACAGAAATTAAGACTACCAGACCATCACAACAGAAGCAACAATCAAGACTCTTCCACATACAAAATACTTCTGAAAATCAAGAACTTTCCAGCACTTAGAAAACAAGTCTTAAAAGCTCCATTTCAACAAAAACCTGGGGTTTTTTTCAGTATCCAAAGCCCAGGCAGTGATACATTTACAGATTTTTTTAGGCCATAAGGAATCATTGTGATAACCAAATTAGATCTGCATTTCACAAGCACAGAACTTTTCCTGGACACTCCCATAGCCAGAACAATGACATATGATCCATCCAGATCTCAGATGGAATTTAAGTTATGCTATTATGTCATTTTAAAAAAGGGAGAAGGACACAAAAATCTAATAAAAAGCAAGTTGGACATACAGTAAAGCTGTTGAGTGTTTATAGAAGCCCTACCTCCTCCATGGAACAGAATCCAATACGAGCTGATGGGGTTTAAGCATCCTTAGGCAGTGCTTTTGGTGTGATTATCTCCTCAGGGCTGTTGTATCCTTGGCATGACTTCCCCACTGCTATTTTTACATGGTAATTTGAAATTTTTCTTCAAATTCTCATGCCTGGATCTATGTTTGAGAGTTTGATGTAGTTGCTAAACCTCTTTGTTTTTTGTAGTTGCTAAACCTGTCTTCTCCCTTTGTTATACTTGCAAAAATAAATATCTGTCTGTGTAAGTCAGAGTTGCTGAAAAAACAAATCTTCATGTTTTGACCATTGGTTTTATATTTATTCTTCCTCTGCTAGGTATCAAACCCACCAGTTTTGGGGGTTTTTTTTAATAGATAATTTTAGGTTTATTTTCTTAAGAAAGAAGAGTTGTGTTCTCGTGGTGTCTGTGGCCGTGGTTCAGTGTGCATTTAAAGCAGGTGCTGCCAATGTAAAGACAAAATATTTGCACCCCCTCACCCCACTCCTGCCTCTGCAGGAAGGGTTTGTACAGCAAAGCAGAGGAGGGAATGGTTCTGGATGAAAAAAGATAATCCATGAAGTCTTATTGACCCAAACATAATCCTTCACACATTTTTAGGTGTGATCAGTTCACCACCCAGCTGTGTAACTACCTGTGCCACCAACACCCAGAGGAGCAATGATCCTGCAGGGAGGACAGAGGGTGAGGGGTGCTGGGTTTTCCAGGGGACAGCTTGAAGGGCCACCAAATCACTCCCTGTGTGCACAGGTATGCTTCAGTCTTTGCTGTTCTCTCCCTGTCCAGCTCTCAAATCCCTCTGGCCATCTCCAGCAAACCTTACAGCAGGGCTGAGGGCTCAAACACACCGAGAAAGAAAAGGGGAGAGATCGCAGTCAGAGACCCCTCAGAGGAGGAGAAGCACGGTGTGAGCTCAGCTTTTCTGAGCCACCAGAGAACCCACAGGCACAGCCACTTCCAGAGACACTGGTGTTTTTGGCCACCGAAGCATCCCCACTGCAGGGGCTCCGGAAGCCTGGACTCATGAGCTCCACTGCTCACTGAGCAACTTGTCAGGCTTAGGAGCTTTTATTCAGCTGTTTTGGGGTCTCCCAAGAATCTGCAGTGATGACTCTACAAGAACAACACGCTCTGGTGCTGGCAAGTAATTAGAAGGAAGAGAACCAGAACAGCCATTAAAACAGTAAAGGCAACTTTTTCATCCAGGACACCTAAAAGGAAAAAAAAAAAAAAGACAATTACTTAGACTCAATTTCAACATGTAGGAGAGAAAAACAGTTCCCAATCAGCCACACACATCACACACATCCTGTCCCCCCACCTCACTTTGGTCCTAGGGGGCTTGGAAAAATGTTAATCCCTTTTTCAGTGTTAGGCTGATTTCACCACTGTGTAACTTCTAAAATTCATAGCAAAGTGTCCTAGGCCCCGACAACCACTTTGCAAGGAGCTTCTCAGCCTGAACAGAACTAGTGGCAAGAGTTTATTACCCTTCACAACCATTCTGTGAATCAGTGGGAGCAGAGGAAACCTTCTTCGAGGAGGTCTGGAGCTCACACAAATATTTCACCTGCCCATCTCTGTAAACACACATTATGAGTTTGACTCAATAAAATAGGAAAGAGCAAAGATTTTCTCAAAAAAAAAAAAAAAGGGGGGGGGGAGAACACTTACTTTTTAGTGGTGCTACTACAAGTTACATTCAGCCTAATTTTCTTTAGACCTGCCCTACTTTGTCCTGCAGAGGTCGGTCTTGCCTGCAACACACTGCAGACAGCAGGTCTGCTCCTCCTAGAACACTTCAGGGATTAGGAGAATTAGAATTTGGAAAGACTTCATCCCCTCCTCAAAAAAAGATCTGTTGAAGTTTCTCTCTAAAGCAGAGATACGGGTTTTTTTACAAGAATTTATGTTCCAAAAAAATAAAAGTAATGATGATCCTCCCAAGTTATATCATTTATCCAAAGAAATGTGAAAAGCAAAGGATAAATCTTATTTCCAAAGAAAATTCTGGTAACTGGAGAATAAGCTAGTTTTGGTATAAATATGCTGAATCAAGGCTTTTTATTGCCTTTTTCAGCCCATTATTTGCACTTGCACGAAACAAGGACATAAAAAATGAAGTATAACAAGCTACTGATGCAATCAGCTTTTCTTCCCTTGTAACACACACACACATTGCCCACGTTGGGATGCAGCCTTGCTCCTGCAGCAGTACCAGAACACAATCTCAGAGGCTGCAGCATGCTTTAAATCCCCCTGTAACTCCCCAGTTCTCAAATGTATGACTGCAAACATCTTTTTCTGGCACTGCACCATTAGGTATTCTGCACAGAATGGACAGTTATCCTTCAGGAGGAGGAAAAACATCCCAGTTCCAAAGCAAGGAAGCACTGTGATTTTGCTTATCTACCCTAAACAAGATTTGACATATCAAGTGCTCAAAGCCCCTTGCCTCTGCACTGTGAGGGGGGTTCTTATCTCCTCCGTGCCACTGAAACACGAGCTGGGGGGCAGCTCTCTGCTCAGCTGGTTTTGAAGGCTTTCACCAATATTTTCCAAACCAGTTCAACTTTCCCACCGTCTCAGGACTGGTCCCCAGCTAGAAGTATTTAGTGTGGCAGCTGCTTCCTGAGACATTTGGCCTCCTGAATGCATTCCTCTGGGACTAGGAAAAGGATCTGGAGGAAGCTGGAAGTAGTTAACTTTCCAGCATTTTGTGGCCAGCCTCCTCTCCTCTCCTCTCCTGCAGCCCTGTCAGTGGGGATCGTCGGATTAGAAGGAAAGAGAAATCCCTGTCAGCTTAAGAAACTGGGAAAGAGCAGGGGCTCAGATCAGCCACAGACCTTCAACTTGCATTTATGTGAGGGCAAAGTAAGTCAGGAAACTTTTTAAAACCCAATTGCTGTCAGAGGGAGGACAACACCTTTGATTTTAGTAAGAAGGTTAAGAATTCATTAGTAGGAGTGAAGGCAAAGGTTCACCTGGGGAAACAAAAAGTTTGTCTGGAAGGTGACAGGGTCCTTTATTTAGAATTTATGCTGCCTTGCACATTCCTATCTATTGGTTCATATTGTCATGTGCTGGTTTGGATGGGCAGCTAAAGGCAGCTGACTTGATTTACACAACACTTTGAGGTTACCTTCAATCCAAGGAGCAGAAATTCGTGCTACTGTAGCTGTGGATGCAGACAACCTGACTGCTACCTATGCATAGTAACAGGCAGGATTTCCTTACAGCCTCTCAATATTTTCCAGGTGAAATCACTGAATCCCTGCTGGGGATTACATACAGGATGGATCACAGAGAAGTAGATTTTTGTCCATAGTTGTTATGTCTCCTTATTCTTGTCTGGCAAATGTATGCTCTCACCTTTATTTGTCACCTTTCCTGCTCTTACACTTGTAAATGCTCCCCACAAGTTAAAAATATTTCTGAAGTGACTGGTCAAATATATAAAACAGATGCAATTGCACCTTGGGATGAATTAATTCTGTCTGTGTGTGAGCAGGAGCATAAGTGTATGGGTAGGTCAGGGAATATATTGGACTGAGCACACCAGCTGATTTTTAGATCTCTGGATTTCTATCACTGTTTCTTTGTGTCTGATTTTCTTCCCTCTTAGGAAAGAGGTGGAATCATGCAAGGACATTTTAAGAGGTAATCCCATGTCAAGCACTGCATTTAAATTTAAGTCAATTTTAAGATAAGGCCGAAATGCGTTCGATGCTTTCTCTTTTTTTTTTTCTGTTATTTGAAATATAACTTAAAAGCAGCCAAATTGGCAGGAATTTTCCTGTAAAAAGCAAGGCAAGGAGCTGGCTCTGTAGGCCTTCTCTCAGAGCAGTTCCTGTAGCCTTCCCCATCAGCAGACAGCACAAACACTGATGGGCCTGGTAGGTGTGGATGAGGTCACCTCACAGGCCACAGAGGACATTTCATGTGGAGATCCAGGTTCCCCCGGGTGTTTTGAACGACAGTTCTTTGTCTGGGAGTTGGACAACCTGGCCCTGCATCTCAAGTGTCTGGGCTACACGAGTTTTATGGCAAGGCTCAGATCTTCTCAGCTGCACATTCACCCCGCACTGAGAGACAGTGGGCATTGCTCTTTTGAGAAGGCAAGAGCTTGGATAATTAAATCCTCGCCCCTGAAAACCTGCATTATATGTTCACATCCTCCACAGGCATTTTGTGGTAGAAATATTAACACAGTGACCATCAAACTGCAATTAATGGCAAAGGGTATGGCTACTGAAGGAGGCTCTGCACAGCCATGTGACCATCTAGGACTCCAGATGAGATGTTTGGATCACTGAATCTAATTTGAGGTACCATATGCAAACTTGTCACCAATGTTTCCAAAAATTAAAAGCCCCATGCTTAGGACGAAGAGCCACCAGCCACGGAACACAGGTTGCCTTCACATCACTGTTTGATTACCTTCAGAAGGACAAATAAATTGAAATAAATTATGTGATTGGCTCTCAAGAGAACTCAGCTCATTACCTGATACCTTCTTTTACAGCCTTGGGCACAAGAAACCCAGATCCACCAGATACAGTCAGTCCATTTAAGTCAATGGAAATTATCACTGAGCCACGTTGAGATGTTTCGGGTTTTCAGTTTTAGGTGACTCAGTTTTCGACCTGCAAAATTCCCTGTTTGTTTATTAGCTGTGGTCTGTTTCATGGGAAGATTGTGAGGAAGGATACATGTTATGACATATTTTATGTATGTTTTGCTCACACGCTACACCGATGAGGACAGGACAGACAAACATCCAGAAAAGTAAAAATAGCCATGCTGAACAGGCAAGATTTGGTCCCCTCTGTTTATATTGTTTCTTCTGCATTCTGTGTTAAAAAGGAGATGTGGTAGGGCCAAATCCAGTTGATTTTCTCACATTCTTACGATATGGTTGTGTGTAAATATCCAGACTCATGCAATCTAAAATAATGCATTAATGCCCTTGTAAAAATTCACCCCTTCTACTTTTGTAAGGAGTCTGCTAAAAGAAACAGCTACAGGGTCAATCTCAGGTATAACAGATTTTTCTTTTAGGCTTCAAGAATAAAATAGTTGGTGGTCTCTAATGCTACTGCCTTTAAAAGATTCCTGGGTTTTATTAGGATAACCCATAAGTCTGGAAAGTTCCCCCTAAGAGCAGCAGCAGATTTTGTTGAGAAAATTCAAGTTTCTTCTTGTACAATGTTGGACTCAAGGGTGTCTGAATTATGAATGGCTGGCTAAGGGTGTAATAGGCAGCAGGTTTCAGACTTTTACAAGGAGGGGGGGCAAGGCAGCCCTGCTGGTGTTTAACACTACCTGGAACACAAGAGGGCTTCATCCAGCTCCTGGTGAGCGTGGGCAGGTCCTCGATGGGCATTGAAGCTCCACTGACCCCCAGGGTGCTGTGCTGATTTCCTTTCCCAGATCTGGCCATGCATCCACACACCATTGGCTGTCTTTCAGAAATCAGGGAAGGCACGAGTTTCTTCCGCAAACTTTTCTATGGAACCACATGAAAATATCTGTGAAGAGCTAGAAGAGAAGTCCTGAGATACGTGGTCATTTGTTCCACTGCAAAGGACCAAATAGTTCCTTTTCTTTCTGAAATACCTGGAAAATAATGCCATGGGTCACTGTTTCTATGAAACTGCATTTCTTCTTGGTTTATTATTGCTGACTGATCTCATGAGCTAACGTTCCAGAGGAGCACATGTGAGTTTATTTACATATGTGCCAATTATATTAATAGAAGTTGCAATGACTCATCAGTGCACGTTGCTAAAAATCCTCCCTCATCTCATCTTCACAGGGAGATTTCTGCTCCATGTGAATTTCCTCAGCTTACCTTGCTAGAAGTTCACACACCCATACTCTCTTGGGAAGAAAATTCACTTCTCTTCCTGAGCTGGCAGGGAATCAGCCTGCCCATCCCTGTGACCAGAGCTGCAGCACCTTGTCTTTGATCACTGTAAGCACCTTGTTGCAATGATCACTGTAAACTATAATTCTATTTGGAATTCAAATCCCAGCAATCTTCCTGGCAGAGAGCAGCTGGGTCCTTGTTCAGTGATGCTTGAAGGCCCCCCCCCCCACACACAAGCAATACCAGACAAATTTACGTTTTGCATTACAGCAAAAGATTCTTTTGCCGTATCATAGCATTTGTATAATCTCTGGTGTATCTCATAACACTGGTGCTGGCTGGATTCTTTTATACTTCATATAGATAATATTGTTAATTAATAGTTTTTCTCTGTCCTTGCTTTGCTCTTTCACATAGCTCCCATACCTTTGTTTTTTCCCATTCTTCCTTCCTTCCTCTTTTTCAATCAATTTTTCTCCCTGATCTCTCTCCTCATGGCCTCACTTTTTCAAAATACATACCCAGCCACAATCAGACTGAACCTGATAACCTTAGAGTGTTTGCATACATGCAAGATTAGGCCAAATGTGAAGTGTAAATCACTAAACACCTGCAGGCAGGAGGGCAGCATGGCTCAGAACTTACCCTGGGCTTTACAACACTGCTCTGCACTGGCCCAGCACAGCTTCCAAAGAGGGCTTTTGAAAAATCCCACTGCAGCATCTTAAACTCCTGATCTAAGGTTCAGAAATTATTCCTAAAGAATGCTGTTTTTCTTAAAATACGCGGTTGATGCTGGTGGTTTCTAGGCCAGAGTCCAGAAAGGAGGTTCCACTTCATGAGGACAACGATTTCACAATTTAGACACTCAGTCTGTCCAAGTGAGACAGAACTGGAATAGCTGAGGTGTTTTGCATAAAACTGTCTTGACAGCTGTATTTTAGATGTGCACCCCTGTGGGCAGCTGTTTCAGTGCCCTGCTTTCAGTTCAGTATCTGCAGGCAGCCCTAGAGGGCAAGCACAGTGTTTCTCAAATTATTTTTGGGAAGAACTCCTTGATTAGAGCTAATAAAAGTTAACTGTATGGTACATCATAATCAATTTGTTGATGCCACTGCTTTTAGCAGAATATTTGAGACAAATTCACTTCCTTGTAGAAATGAATCAAAGGAACAAGAGTGCTCTCTGCCCTGAAGAGCTGTCAGTCATGTCAGACAAAAATAATGATAATTTCCGCTTCTGTAGTGATGCAAAGGGGCAGGTAAGGGTGTGAACTGAAGGAAATAAAGGGTTTAAGTGTTTCAATCCAGGACCATCATGGAGCACAGCCATGGAGCCTGGGAGACTGTTAGCAGCTTCCCCCAAGATCCCAGAGGTCACATCACAGAGCTGAGCTCCCTGAGCTGAACCAAGTCCCAAGCCAGGGCTTTATCCATCCTCCCACGTACCCAGGCAGCCTCAGGGGTCCAAATTCTGCCCTGGGGTACGTGTTGGCCTCATTAACTTACTCTGAATAAGAGCTGTGGGCAGAACTTAGCCCATAGCAAGCAAGGTTTATGGACTGGAAATGCCACATACTTTGCTTTTTATTCAGCGAGAAAAAAAGAGAAAAGCTTGAAACAAGCTGAGAAAAGTAAATGAATCAGGACTGCATATTTTTCATTCCGAAAACAAGAAAATATATATGCATGAACATAAAAACACAGGTGTCCAAGTGCTGTAGTGGCCTCCTAAATCTGCTATAAAGCACCAACAGCTAGGTTATACCTGTCTCCAGACATATACATAAATTAATGTTGAGGTTTTTTAGCAGGAAAAAAACATCTGAAATAAACTTTTTTTCTTTTTTTTCATCTTTTTCCCGAAGGCCCTGGGTCCCCTGTACTTGAATTAAGTGTGCATATGCTCTTTCAACATAAAACTGCACAGCAGCTTATTCTCAACAGGGAAAGGCAAAGCTTTGGTTCTGCTGAATTCCTAATAATTTTTGCAGTTTATGGAAAACTCGCATAAACAGAGTACAACACAGTAAGCTTTCTCTACTAATATGCTGTCTAGACTCCTTAAAATATGAGTTCTCCCTGCCTACCGTGTATCATGGCTTAAACTTTCGACCTTGTTTCTGTTCCCTTTGACCACTTCATAGGTTTTGACCCTTTTCAAGTATTTAATACCCAAATGGCAGGTCACCAGAGCTGCAGGGGCTATTAGAACTCTTAAAACGTGTCTTTTATGGTGAAGGTGAGAAAACAGGCTGCAATCTAGCAGAAAAAAATTGGAAAATATCTTCCCCCTTCACACAGCCCTCACCATACAGCCCCTTCCCAGGCTGGGTGACATTGATCCGTGGTAGAAGTGAGAGCAGGCTCTTCTCTAACACCATCACATACGTGCTGGAAGGGGCAGAGGGCTTGTCATTGAACCACACAAACACTGGGGCATTGCTAATGCATGCCTTTGATTTCTGTTTATGGCCCCCAAGTTGAGTGATCTGTCTTGTTGGCACCAACCTGACTATTTTTAAATGATGCAGCAGCTGGCTCAACACATACTTCAAAGATTTATGTTCCTGTCTCAAAGCCCTCTCACTGAAAGGGGAACTCTGGAGTGGCTTCCACTCACTCCATACTCAGAGACAGTTGACATACTTTATCCCAGGCCACCACAGCATGGATTTTAACCAAGAGAATGCAGGGAGTTATGTGAGGGAAGGCAAATACAGAACAACAGAGGCAATAGTGTAATATTTGATAGTTTACAGACCTTGAAGTTCCCGAATTACAACTTAAAACTCCGGAGTTCTCAGGCTGCAGAGTCAGATAAACTCCTGATGGACATTGAGTGAAGGAAATCGGCCCTTTCTATGAAGGGAAACACAGAAATGGAGTTAATTCCTGCACTTGCAGAAGTACATGGATAGACACACACCCACATGGACTTAGATGTGCTCATGTTTCAGTAACACAGTAAAAGATCACTGTGCTGATCAGGTTAACCAGCTATCAGTTGATGAGGGATATCGAGGAACACCCATGTCAGATGCAGAACCACAGAATATTTCAGCTCAGCTCTCACATGCTGGCACTAACAATTACTAGAGACACTCTTTTGTAAGGAGGCATTTAATATTTGGCCTACAATGCCTCTCCATTATGAATAGTCTGAGTGAAATCCTGTGGTTAACAGTCATTCCAGAAATGGCTGATCAGTCTTGCCTTCACAGAGGTCTAGAAATCCCAAGATCCATAATGGAATATTTTTCACTGCTGGCTAGAAAAATGTATGTGATTCCTGTCACTATTTTCCTGGCTAAGCCAAGGTGGACACTCATATGAATTAGAGACCTGAAAAAGCATCGACAGTGTCCCTACCCAGGAAGCCACCCTGGAACAATCCCTGTGTTTGGGGCTGTTGTGATGGACAAGCTGGAGATGGGAATCCCACGGGAAGAGACCCCTGTGGATGGTGGGGGATAGTGATGGAGGTGATGCTGTTCTACTGCTGTTAACAGCCACAAATTGCCCTGAGTTTATTGCAGCTCTGACACTACAAGGGAGGACCTGCCTGCCCCAAAAACCTGAGGGAAGAAAAATAATTATCCCATCCGACTTCTGTGTGGGGTTAGCTGCAATTCCACTGTGCCTGTTAAAAGTAATTGTGTTTCCTTATGTTAAACCTTTACCTGGAGAGCAAAAACTGAAATCCTGGCAAGCAGACCCCTTCCCCCCATCACCACACAGCTGAACTTGCAATGCTGACTTCAAGAGAGCTGCCCAGACCATGATGCAAATCCCTGAGCAGGACCAAAGGGGGATGTGCAGTCTCCCATCTCATCTCTCAATCCTCCCCACAGGACAAGGCAACAGGTTCTCTCCATCCAGTTTACAGCTCCATCCATGGTGGGACACAGCATCCTGAATTCAGAAATTCCTTCTGCTATGGAGGTAGCACTAGAAATTCCTCTGATTTAGCTCCTTCAGCTGCTCTCTGAGCTGTTTCCTGTGCTGTCTGCTTCACTGTCCTAAAACAAATCGCTTTTAAAAGAGATATTTCGTTAAAGTGTCCAGAATCAACTGGTGTTCAAATGCTTGGCTTATGGAAAAATCTCAGCAGTGTAAAAATTTAAGCATAGGGAACATATACTTTGGGGGGATTTTTCCTCCCTCTGTCAGTACCAGAAGTACATCCAGCCCATCACCCTTCCTCTGGGCTGGCCACTTCTGGGGCTGGAGCAAACTCCTCTCTGGCTCCAGAGCAAGACAGTAATTCCATAAAACCCATTATAAATATGTATATACATATATGCACACACATACACACACATATTTATCATCCATATGTCTCTCTCTCAGCTTTATTCAGGCTTAAGCCAAAATCCTCCTAATCTGCATCAGGCACTGTAACTATCACCCCTGTGATATTTCAGTGCCTCCCTGTCTCTAATGTTTTTTAGGTAATATTAGGAAATACTATCCAAAAGCCTTTGAGAACAACAGGAATCTTTCTGTCATCCCCTTGGGTTTCAGATCAGGACCTGAATTCTTGGTCTAAGCCAAAATCTCTGCGTTATCCCCTCTTTTTACTCTGATTTTCCCGTGTCTGCCACAATTCCCTGCCTTTCTTACAACATCTGGTAGAGTTTTTTAATGCATCTATATCTGAGGGCTGAATTAGACACATGACTTTTAAATAGCTTAAAATATTTTGACATCTCCCAACCTACTCCTAAGTCCTACAGACGGGTCAAATTATCTGCTAAGGTCTGCTCAGTGGGTCTCACCTGAGTGTTTTCTTGTCCCTAAACGTGCAAAACAATTATGTGAAATGGAAAAAAGCTTAAATTATAATTAAATTATGATTAAAGCTTAAATTTTATGGTGCTGAGCCAAAGAGGTAAGTTCAGCTAAACATTTTGTCAGTGTGTAACAAGCCAAATTTGTGCAAAGACTTGATATTCTCCATACATCTTGATGTTCTTGTGTGCATTTTTACTTCTAAATCCCAAGAGCCAACGCTGTAGTGATACAGATTTCAGGCATCTATTGGATAAAATCACACCACAATATTGATACATTTATAATAGTCTTCATATGGAAAAATTCTAGCAAGTTCAAATGATTCACCAAGATTTCACTTAGGTATTCATGTCTGAACCAGAAACTCTCCAGAGGGTAATTTGCTTGTTTGATAAATCAGAAAAGAACATATTTTTATACAAGTATTTTAATACAGGAAATATGAGTCTAGTCAGTATCTTTCCAAATACATGTGTCTGAGTGGTTTTTGATTAGAAATGCTGCTTAATGTCTTTTAAAGTACTATTTAAACAACTTCACATGAACAACTACCTATCAATATGTCTCCCATTCTCTAACACCAAAAGACCGATGCTAAATAAATGGGTTTTTAGAATCACGTATAATGAATAAACCAAAAAGGAAGTGGAAGAGGAAGAAAAGAAAACAGCAACAAGGCCTTATTTAGAATATGTATTACCCCAAAAATGTAAATGGTCTCCTCTAGTTTGGCTTTCTAATGAAAAAGAAATCACATGAAATTGGGCAATTACAGACCTTTTCCTGAGGTATGACTCAGTCTGCTGCATTTTTGGAGGGCTGGTGGGAATGGCACTGGGAGGACTGGGCAGTGTCCAGGCAGGCCAGAGGCAACAGATTTATGACATAAAAAAGGGTGTAGCCAGAGAGTAACTTGTAACAAATGCATCTAAAAATGAGCTGTAAAGAAATGATGGATGATAGCAGAGAGCAGGCCCCCAGGAAATGCTGGGGTCTGAAAGCTCCCATTGAACTCTGGTTTAATCCTGGTTTGAGTGGAGCCAGCAGAGGGAGAGGAGGCTTTTCACAAGAAACCATATTTTTATATTGCAATGTGCAGAGTAATTCAGACACAGAGTCCCAAGCATCTCAACAGAGGAAAGGGAAGACAAAGCTGCTTTGCCAAAGTTGCACAAGCTAAACTTGCAGGGCTTTCCTTTTAGAAGAAATAAAATCTAAGCCTTTTGTTAGCGTGGTGTATCAGAAGGATTTCTGAACCCATCTGTGGGGTGGGAGGTGGGGTCTGTAGTGCAGAAAGCCACGTGAATGGGAGTAGCCACTCCAAGTTTTGGATGCTGAGTTTTTGTGCCCCAAAAATGCTGATCAAAGGCTGGAGGAAATGATGGACAGACACTTAAACAGCTCGGGCTGTTCTGCTTGTCAAAAACAAATAAACAGAAGACTGAGAAGTGGTTTAGTGACTCCATCAAAATGACAATTACTGGAGGCTCTCTCACTGCTTTTTCAGGATGAGACAAAAGGCGTCAAGTTGTGCCAGGGGAGATTCAGGTTGAATATTAGAAAAAATTTCTTCACAGAAAGGGTTGTCAAGCATTGGAACAGTCTTCCCAGGGAAGTGGTGGAGTCATCATCCCTGGAAGTGTTCAAAAAATGTGTGGATATGGCACTCTAGGACATGGTTTAGAGGTGAACATGGTGGTGGTGCTGGGCTGATGGCTGGACTTGATGCAGTTCTGTGAATCTGTCAAAAACAATGGTGTCACAAAAAAACAGGTGAAAGACAGAGTTTGAATGCTGGGAAGGAAATATTGAACAGAAAGTGGCAGGGACCCATCACCAAGGACAGCCAGAGGCTTCCTGGCACTTTGTGTGCTCAGATCAGGATGTGGTGCCCTTCTGGAAAAGAGGTTTCAGCCAAACCCGGTTTAGTCAAATTCAAACTACTGGTCTCAGAAGATGGTTACCCTTAGTAAGTGGATTACTCTACTGATGAGATAATCTAATGGTCCACTCTGACCCTAAATTATCTCAGTCTCTAACTCTTAATGTACCACCTTCAATGTCTGTGGATACAAGCATTTATGTTAAATTAACATGCCTGTTGAGATTTGTATTAGCATATGATTTCTGGGTTGAAAAATCCTCAATCCATTTTAAGAGAGCATTTAAGCATCCATTAAAGTTCCACTGAATCCACCAGGATCCAATCCCTTGCCCTAATGTGCATTCCTGAAGCATGCTGTAGAAAAGAAAGATATCCATATAAAGTGAAGTCCATAACACTGGATAACATAGCATCCATGTTTTCCACTTTTTCAGTGTTCTTAGTGAATTTTAAAAATGAAACTTTTTAATAATTATGAAAAATAATATTTTAAATCTTGTAGGTTACAGTTACTTTAAAACGTCTCACTTTCCAAGAACAGGTGGTTCAAAAAAAAAAAAAGCAAAAAATAAAAAGCTGTAGTGGTGTTGATGTTCACTGTGGTACATGTGGGACCAGTTGTGCTGCTTTTTATTGCAATGGCTCAGCATTTGCCATTGCAATGCCCTGATTTTGACTACTTTTATTTTATGAAAATGTAATTGCGTGTACTGAGATTTCTCATATATTCCAGAAGTTGAAGTTTGGGACTTTGTAGATTTATTT
>VZRO01003605.1:0-79031 GCA_013397915.1 Daphoenositta chrysoptera | reverse complement strand
CAGGTTTAGCACCCCGGTCTAGTGGAAGATGCCCCTGCCCATGGCAGGGAGGTTGGAACTTGGTGATTTTTAAGGTCTCTTCCAACTCTAAATATTCTATGATTCTATGACTTGCTGTGCCTATTCAAATCTCCCCATAAAGCCCAAGCAAGGAGCTTCTGAACCCACAGTTTCCAGTTCTGGGCTCTTGTGGGGACTCACAGGTCCCACATGCTCAGAATACACTTTATACATCTGCTAAAAAAACCAAACCAACAAATAAAAAAACCCAAAGAAAACCCACTTTTACTGAGCATTTTCAACTACCTTACAGCTCCTAGTGCTGCTCAGACTGGGCTGGGATCTGCCAAGGGGGCAATTGTGGATGCACGTGGGGACTCAGGACTGTCTCTGTAATTACTGTGCTGTCATCCCGTGTGTTGTTCCATGGGCACTGAGAACAGGTCCTTGCCTCTTCTGTGGCTTCTACCCTCGTGTTCAACCAGCCAGCACAAAGCAGAGAGCAGCCAGATGCAAATGTGAAGGGGATGAAACTGCTCTGGGCAAGGGCAGAGGAAAGGAGATGTGTGGGTTAATTTTTAGAAAAGGATATACTTGAGTAATTAGCCCGTAAAGAACAATAGGGTCAGACAAAGATTGCACAACTATCGTGGTTTGGGTGTCTTCTGAGCTTTGTGGACCCCATTTTGCATCTATGATGTTGTTCCTCCATTTTATTTTTATATGAGATGTGTAATAATGCCTCAGCATGGCTAGTGTGCAGTAATGAACTGTCCTGAAGCAGTGACAATCTACTGTTCACGACATAAAATTCTCTCCTTGGCAGACAAACAGCAGAACGTACTTTCCTGAGTATTCTTCTCTCTTGTTTTACCTTACATTTTTTTTCCTCTCCAGTAGTTTCCAATCCTGATGGCCTTTATTCCCTCCCAGCTGGACCTTTGTGACTTTCTCCCATTTTTCTTGACACCTTTGGTCTGTGTCCTTGTACCTTACATGTGTATTTTACAACCACTCTTACCCAGCTTGCAAATGAGAGTAATCCCTTTCCAGATCAGTCCTTCTGCCTCCCCAGTGCCTTTGCACATGCCACTTGCCCTTTCCCTTTGTTATTCTCTAGATTGTTCTAACTGGGTCCCTTTGTTCTAATTTTTCTGGTTTTTGATTTCTGGTTTTGATTTTGATTTTCTGGTTTTTGATTTTGATGTCAGTAGTTTCTCTAGGTCCTATCTACTGGTTCCCTACCCTGTTTATTTCTTCTGAATTCTCATCCGTTCTCTCCTGAAATCACCAAACTTTTTGCATCCATAACCTCTCCTGGCAGGGATTCCACAGCTCTGTTACTTTTGTGCGAAGAAAAACTTCCTGTTGTTTTTAACCTCTATTTTATTAGCTCTGTGTCATGGCCACTTGCTCTTGTGCTGGAAAAATCACAGAATGGTTTGGGTTGGAAGGGACCTTAAAGATCATCTCATTCCAACCCCCCTGTGATGAGCAGGGACACCTTCCACTAGACCAGGTTGCTCCAAGCCCCATCCAGCCTTGCCTTGAACACTTCCAGGGAAAAGGCAGTTGCTCCCTGCTCAACCACTCCTTGTTATTTGAGGTACTCTAGATGTCTGTCCTACCCTCACTCCCAATCTGCCCCTTTTCCAGTTTCAATGATTTCTTATATGGAAGTCATTCCAAGCCTTTGATCACCCTTTTAACCATTTTTAGAACCTTTTCCAGTTTACTACATGCTCTTTTTTCAGATCAGGGGACAGAACAACATATATTATTTGAGGTGGGGATGACCCATGACTGTAGAAAGTGATGAAATTATTTTTGTTTTTCTTTCTATTCCTTTCCTCATCATTCCTAACATTCAATTAACTTTTTTTTTTCTGGTGGCTTCTGAGCCCTGAACTGATGTTTTCATTCAAGGTTCACTTCTTAGTCGTAATAGTCGGCTCAGAGCCCATCATTTCATAATGAATCTAGGGGTTGTTTTTCCCCACATGCATCACTTTCTGTTTATATACACTGAATTTCATCTGTCATTTTATTGCCCACTCACTCAGCCTCATAAGGACCTTCTGCAACTCTTCACCCTTCACAATCCCCACTGTTAAAAGCCAACAGGAAGCCTGTGGCTCCTTTTGCTCAGGGAAGGTTAGCAGGGACTGAGCAATGCAGGGGCACTCATCCTTGGGCAAAGTTGGCTGGATTAGCTGCCCTTAGACTTCCCTCAGGACAAACTGGGTGCTCTCAGGGATGCTCAGAGCCCTCAGGCAAAGAAGGAGGTTTCCCAGCATGGAAATTCTCCATGGAATTCTCTGCAGCCCTCACCTAGATGGGGCCTGCCTGAAAGCAGGGGTGTAGAGGGTGGGCAGGGCTTGCCCTGCACAGCTGCACATGCTGCTGGGAGTTACACTGGCTATGGTACAGCCACACGTCTGCTAATGTCAGCTCATAAAAAACAAACAAAAAAAAAGAAATCGCCTTCGGTTTAAAGTTTGCCCCCTCTGCGCCCCCCTCCTTTTTCCCCCTCTCTGCTTCAAAAGAAAGACAGGTTTGAGTCTGACTCTGAAGCACCCTCTGCTACAGTATGTGCCATTTACTTTAGTAAGGTTGATTAAGTCATGCATTTACAAGTAGGCCTTCCATCAGAGCTAATTTAAAGCAGATGTTCTGGGTTCCACAGCCAGGGAGGCATCAATCTGAGAACTGCAAGGGTCTCTGTAAGAGTACTGTTTTTACTGCACTTTATAGAGCACTGGGAGGAGGTTAATTGGTGTAAAAGTTTAATTTCAAATAAGGATCCCCTTTTAAAGTTGCATATATGCATATACTTTTTATGGAGCGTTATATTACAAAGTCAAAGTGGGGGAGAAAAATCATCCAAAAACATTTCAGGATCAAAGACACCCAACCTGTCAACTGCTAAGATATTTTTATGAGGAAATAGGACTCACATTTTCTCCAGAAGACGCAGAGAGAAGTAAGAAGTGGAAAAATATTTAACTAGATTCCATGGTATATTAGAAGAAGGAGAAAAAAACCCACCCATGCCAATATGTTGGTTTCAGAACCTTCTGGCTTGGCTTCCACTGCTGAAAATATTGGCAAGAAAATGCTCTGCGCTGGGAATATTTATTAAAAAAGCAATAGATTTGCACAGTTTAACAATAGAGGGAGGATTCAGAGTCGCCCATTTGCTCTGTGTTCTAACTTTCAACTACTTTTGGTTTTTATTTGCAAGCCAGAATAACTATACTTATCCCTTGAAATGATCGTCAGCACTGGCTTAGCATAATTGTACTATTTGATTAATTGTATTGCCTATGGAGGGGTTATGGCCTGTTTCTTACACTGAAAACTGCACAGGCTACTCCCAGATGGGAGACCAGTCTTTTTATGAAGCTTAAGTAATTTAGATTTAGGTTTTATACTTATTAGAAGTTATCAGATTTTTGCCTTTAATAAAGGCAACAAAAGAAAACAGATTTACCTTGAACTTCAGCTTAGTTTTGTAGTAATACAGACTATGGCAGTGTGCAGCTCCAGAAAGGTTCTGTCTTCCTCTGTCATTCCTGAGGGAGAATCTCATTAAATGTTACTGCTCTTCCTGCCTTGTGTTACAGGAGCACCCATGGGCCCTGGCCAAATTTGCTTAACACTTTGCGTACCTCGACTGCTTCTATTTTATGAAAATGTAATTGCATGTACTGAGATTTCTCATATATTCCAGAAGTTGAAGTTTGGGACTTTGTAGATTTATTTGCTCAAAACAAAGGACTTCTCTCTTTCAAAAAAAAAAAAAAAATAGGGTTGGGAGAAACCTATTGCTTTATCTATGTTAAACCAATTCTAGAGCCTTTTCTACGAATGGCTGTTGTGCTTCTCACCTTCTGAGTGAGGAACTCCAGAGCTGGTGAGTTGTTGGAAGGTGCCTGGATAGGTCACAGGGAATGGCTTTAAACTGGCAGGGGACAGGTTTAGCACCCCGGTCTAGTGGAAGATGCCCCTGCCCATGGCAGGGAGGTTGGAACTTGGTGATTTTTAAGGTCTCTTCCAACTCTAAATATTCTATGATTCTATGACTTGCTGTGCCTATTCAAATCTCCCCATACAGCCCAAGCAAGGAGCTTCTGAACCCACAGTTTCCAGTTCTGAGCTCTTGTGGGGACTCACAGGTCACACAGGATCAGAATACACTTTATACACTTTCCATACCACGGCCTTGACAAGGCAGCTTCGAGTCTGCCAAGGTAAGACAGATGGAAACAGGCCTGTAAACACTTCCTGCAAAGGAGAAATGAGTGATTTACTCAAGGCTGTAGAAAAACTGTGCCTGGAGACCTCATACATGCTTCTTTTGCATCCCAGTCTAGAACCCCAATCACAGCAGGCTCAGTTTCTGTTCCTGATGAAGACTTCCCATCAAAGAGCAACAAAACATGACAGCAAAGCTCTTATTTGTTATTTTTCCTTTCCCAAGTGTTTGGAGCCATTCTAGACTTGCATGACTGAGGGAGATTGGGGGGGAGTTCAGTGTAGAGGGTTATTTCAGACTTTCTGGGCTGAAACCTGGAGGCTGAGCTCAGACAAGTCGTGTACACCGAGTGTAAGGCTTGTGGTCCTCTTCTCCTCCTTGGCAAGGACTGTTCCTCAGGAATCTGTAGTGTTGTGCTACAGAAAGAATTCCATGGTGATGTGGTGATATTTGAACCTGCCACATGAGATCCACACCACATTACCCAAAATTCCCATTGCCCAAAGTTCCTCACCTCTGCCCGTCTGTCTGTAAGTGGCTCTGTGCTGATTCGGGGGGAACACTGCCTGAGCTCTGTGCAGCTCAGGAACAAGGAATGTGTGGCCCTGGAAAGGGGAATGGAGGAGTTTACTTTGGAGGATTCCCAACGGGAGCTGAACACTGGGCATGCTGGAGGTGCTGACGTGCAGGATGTTTCCCAGACAGCAGAACAGTGCAGGTGGTGTAACTACACTGGTTAATGGGCACTGTGCTGAAGGGCTTGGCAGGATTTTATCCCCCAAATTAAGGGTAGCTGTGTAGAAGGACTCAATCCTCAGATCTTTTATGGCTGGGAAGAGCACACCAAGCCCATCCCTGATTATGTTCTTTCAAAGGGCAGCTTGAAATGGTATTGATAGGATGAGTGAAGTTCCTGTCCAGGGTTTGCACCTATTCTTTATAGTTGGTTCAGTGAAACACAGAGACCTGAGTGGGCTCTGTGCCTGAGGAAGAATATAATCCTTCAGGGGATATGGAACTAACAATCTCATAATGTATTGAAGCCAAAACAGGCAGAGCACGCTGGGCCAAATGCATCCTGACTGGAAACCCTGCAATTTGAGAAGGCTGCAACACAGATGAGTTTGACCCAATGCGTTCTGAATTTAGAATAGATGCCAAGTAGTAACCATTCCCCTGTGAAAATAGCAAACATATCTCTTTGAGACCAGTGTGTTCCAATGAAGTGCATGAACTTAAGGGGTTTTTTCCTTTCCAGGTGAATAATGCAAAAATAAATTAAAAGCAGGAAATCCTGATAAGCGGTACAAGGATGTCCATGCTACAATAGCATCAATCCCCATCTTCTCTGGCCCCCTTTTTCAACACCTTCTTCCTCATTAATCTCATTTTCAAAGTTCTGAAAAATAAGTTGCTGCCAAGCCCGATTTTTTTGCCAAAGTTTTTATACTCCAGCCATTTGGAATATGTATTGCAGTTCTGTTAAAATACAGAAGAGAGAGAGACTGCCCAAAAAGCAATTACTATTCAGTTTATACAAAACAGCAGTGGCTTCAGGTTCCTTACCTTTGTTTTGTCTTTAAAATTCACCTCTGAAAACTTGGCTTCCAAATTCCATGCAGTAATTTTCAGTCCCCCAAATGCAAACTGTGCGATCTTCCAGTTAGCAAACACTGAATTCTGGAGTCCACTTTTCCAAAAGGTTTTCTGGAGCACATTAGAGTCCTCCTTAATAGGCTCTTTTGTTTTAGCTTTTATTGACATCAGTACATGCCTGGTAACTTGGGATCTCTGCACATTTTAAGCCCCAGACTTGCAGTTGTCCAAATACCTCTTCTCTCAGACAAAATATGAGTATTTACAGTACCTTTGAGAGATGTGGGAGTTGTATCTAAATCCAAACTTGAAATCCCCAAACTCCTGTTCATAAACTTCACACCCTGAAACTATGTAGGATCCCTCGTGCCCAGCAGCAAAGTTCCCTAAGTTTACACCTCAGATTAGGTGCCTCCTCCTCCTTCCAGATGCTGTTGGACACTACCAATATCACCAACCCAAACCATTCTATGTGGATTCATCTTCCTGGTATCCAGTGACAGGACACGTGGGAGTTGTTCAAAGCTGCACCAGGAGAGGTTTAGATGACATTAGGAAACATTTCTCTACCAAGAGGATGGTCAGATACTGGAACAGACTTCCTAGAGAGGTGGTTGATGCCCCAAATCCATCAGTGTTTAGGAGGCATTTGGATATTTGTCCTTAATGTGCTGGTCAGCCCTGAAGTGGTCAGACAGTTGGACCAGGTGATCATTGTAGGTACATTCCAATAATATTCTAATATTAAATATTCTATTCTATTCTGCTCTATTCTATTCTACTCTACTCTATCCTGCTCTATCTTCCAAATGTTAATACTATGTTGAGAAAGACCAAAGCAAATAATTCCTTTATTAAGACACCTTTGATATGGAATTATCCTGCAGAGGATACCGAGGAGTGTGAGCTAGTACTGTGACTTTCCCAAAGGTGTGGAAAACTAAAGATGGGTAGGAGCCAGATGTTCTCCTCTTTAGGCTGCAGTCAAGGCTCCAAGTTGCCAGGAGTTGGCCAAGTTTGCTCAGATGGAAGATTTCTCCATGACAGGTGAAAGATGATGTCCTGAGATACTTTCACTGCTAGGGACAACTTGCATTTTATCCTAATCTTCAGGTGCTCAAATGTCCACAGGGGACAGAAGACAACTGAACTGCTCATGTCTAATTCAAAAGTTGAAAATCTGGACACTAGAGCTGGGCTGACCCTGGAGGTCTAACGTGACCATTTCAATCAGCTACATCTTTTTACTTTCCTCGTGTACCTGTTACTTGTCTCTAGTATCAGTGGGGAACTGCTTGCCTAGAAATACCAGCATGGATAGGACTTCACAGAGAATGAAATGATTCTTAAATCACGCCGGTTTTATAGTGAAACATGCTAGATAACCAGAATTGCAACCATAATATTGGATGTGTGTTTTCATCATTATTTTTCCTACCTCCCTTTCTATACACAGATCAGTCTGATGTTCATAAAATCAGGAGACAAAGTGCAAGACTGTGTCCTTGGATGCATCCCCATGGATCCTGGGTTTAGCTGCTGGTGCCAAATGGGCTCTGTGCACAGCAGACCATTCAGCTCTGCCAAGATATTTCTTGCTCCCCACTAATTTATGATGTCACTTGGAGCAAAACTCATCTCAGTGTCTTACTTTTATGATGGTAACTCTGTTGTGAAGCTGAAATAAAAGCAGCAGCACCCTGGCTTCTCAGCTGGTGTAAAAAGGAGAGCTGCCTCAGTTTGTGCCAGCTGAGGATGTGGTTCAAGCTGTTTTCTTTTTCTTTTCCCTGCAAGCTGTTTTCTGCAATCTCAAGGACGCTGGAAAAATGTTAACATCAGCCAGTTGGGGGCAGGAGGGAAAAATCCCTGAAAATTTAATATAGTTGCAGAGCACTTCTTGTTTTTTCCATTAGCCGATATTCTCAGGTTACCAGAAAGGAATTCATTGTACTTCTCTACATTCACTGCCATTGAAAGAGTTGAGAATAAATGGCCAGGCTGAAAACTTGCAGTGCCTGTGCTGGGGTTTGGGCTAGGGCCCTTACCAATAGAGGGCTGATTAGGCATCTATTTCCCATTCCTCGGCAATAAGATTAGGAAGTGCAGGAAATTCATTGTCTGGAGCTTGCCACTGCTGGCTTGCTCCAACAGCCATCCATCACACAAGGGACTGACAAGCTCAAACTGTCCATGTCAATCTGCAGCTGCCTTTAATCACACACAGATTTATGAGACACCCCCCTTGCCCCCTGTGGAGATCTAGAAACTGCACTTTGTTTTGCCTTGACATACATTTTTCCATTTAAGATGAAGAAGTATGAGTCCTATTAAGCTGCACTGCAGCTAAGAAGCAGAAGGGGCAAAGCTCTGTCTGAAATGGAGGAAATGATGATGTAATTTTGAACGTTAAGGACTGAAGGGATTAAAAGCTTTGGAGTAGGATTTGGAAAGTCTCTGGTGTTACGTACAGTAAGGTCGTATCTCCTGCCTCCCCATCTGGACAGAGAGGACCTTTTTCCTATTTATTGATATGGGGATTGTTGTTGTAGCTGTGCTGCTCACAAAGCACCATGGCACTTCATACTCCATCATCATTTCCATCACAAACCCTCCTTTCCCTTGAGGGACCACAACCTTCCTTTCCCTTGAGGGACCACAACATCACAGTAAACATTTGCTGCAGGGTAAAGCTTGCCCCTAAAGTCTGGTCTCAAGCTGAAGAGCAGCAGGGGCATGAGGCAGGATCAGACTTGGAAGCCTTCCACTTTCTAGTAACGTTACACTTACCTCATTTTCTAAAATGAACATTTCTAGCCATTATCAACAACCCCGGAGCAAGGGCTGATGCTCCTTTTCCATGTGTTCAGACAGCTCGCTGTCCAGTCCATGCACGGATTTGTATTCCCACTGGTTTGGTGGTGGGACATGTCCTGGGTGATCCTGGCCAGGCACGTCTCGCTCGAGGGGCTGTGCAACACCTCAGCAGGCTCAGCAGCTCTCTGGCTCACCTCCCCATTCCATCTGGTGCTCTCTGATGCTCCAGGCAGGGGCTGCACACAGAAGGAAGTGGCTGGTTTTCCTCAGCCTCCCCTCAGCCACTCTGCTCTTCCATGAGAGGTCCAAGAGAACAGGGGTGAAGTCATTGTGTGCTGCTGAAGCCCTGCGTGGTCCTTGCAGTGCTGTCTTCCAGCAGTTCAATGGTTTTTAGGGTCTCACTGGCTGTTTCCACTAAGAGAAGAAACTCACTTTAGTTAGTTTTCAAAGTTAATCATCAAAACCTCTTTATGAACTCAAATCCTCTTTATTAACCAAATCTAGTTTCTCTGAGCAGAGCATGAATCAAATAACATGTGGGGACAACACCTGGTCCTACAGCAGTCAGCTGCTCACCCATATTCTCTGTCCCTTTCTGTGTTAGTTTCTCTAGGAAGGGCTCCAAGCACATCTCTGGCTGCAGCTCAGGTCTTTCTCAGGTTCCTTCTCTGTTTGCTGCCTTGCCCCCTCTTACTGCTCCTCTCATGCCCAGACACACCATCAAGCCACAGCTGTATTCTGTCAGAAACGCTTTTGTCAGGTTTGTCATGAAATTGAATTTGTCAGCTACAGATACGTCCATATCAAATACAAGACAGGGCTATCAAGCTAAGAATAAGTTAGCAAATGGCAAGAAATAAATTACTTCTTAATCTCCAAGAACAGAAGTGGTATTTTGACAGGTGTTCTTGCCATGTTTTAAGGGATAATCAAACTCCCTGAATGCTCTAAACACATGGAAAGTCAGCATACAAGCAAAAAAAGTGGCCATATCCCCTAGTAAAAACCTGACTGAGAAATACCTGCGTTGCAGATGTATTTTCAAAGCCTGTTCTGTAATTACTCTGCTATATGGAAACACAGCATGAAGTTGTGGTCTGCTCCCATTAGTTTTAATCACAAAGCAAGCAAATAAAATCAGCTATTCAGGCATCCTGAAATAATATTAAGGGCCTGATAAATTTGCAAGTGCAATCACAGTTGCAAGTCAGAAGATGTTTACAATTCAAAGAGCATCAGTCCAATTCAAGAGACTTCCAAAGATCTGCTTTCTAATCTGTCTCCAAAGTCAGAATAATTAGAGTGTTATATGCTCTGATAACAACTTTCTCAAGTTCCTTATCTGAATAGAAATAGCACAGAGACTGTCTCACTCAGGAGACTGTAAATCAAAAAGTGAAATGACAGTTTTAGTGGAGGCTCTGGGATTTATTTCAGCTGAAGACCTGACCATGCCATGATGACATACAAACCGGCCATAAAGACAGCACTAAATGTATCTTAAAAACATTAAAAGAAATCCAGTTTACTTTCAGAAGAGGTCAGTGATTTACAGGATTCATATTCCTGTATTGTTTTTATTGTTATTATTTTATGACAAGGTTCATCCAGGGTCAGTTGAGACTCCAGAGTTCTCTGTAGCTCAGCTGTGCCTGTTGCAGTGGCTGATATGAGGCTCAATACTGAAAGAGGGAAGTCATTTCTATCCATCCCGTGCAGGGGAATACATTTCTGCTGGAGACTGGAATGCTGCTCCATAGGCAACAGCATATGGCACAGTGCAGCAGCCAGGCAGGGCTGGGGATAACTTCTCTAGAGCACAGCAGCCTTCAAGGGTCCCAACAGGAGCATTTCGAGGTCACCCAAAAAGAAGAGTTTCAGCAGCATAAACCACTCTTGGCAGGTACATCCTGCTTGTTTCCTGAGACACAACTCTGTGCTAGTGGAAAACAAGCCTATGTAAGCCAGAGGGCAGCTTGTGGACATTGTCACACATTTCTGCTGGGATTCACATGAATCTGGCGATCATCTTAATTAAAACAAGGATTGTGTGGCACTAGTACACACATGAGTATGGTATTCTCTTTCGGAAAGGCCAGAAAACCATAACTGCCCAGAAGAAAATTATTGGGCCAAGTCCAAAAGTCCTCTTTGCTCAAAAATATTCCACAAAGAGAGTAGATTTCTGTTGAGGGATCACACACTGTATATCTTAGCAAAGCTGAAATAACATGGCAAAGCTGTTTCATAGGCTGCCCCAAAGCATGCAAGTAGGGAAAAAATACACAAGTAAACCAGTATTGCTTGCCAGTGGGCAAGAACCAGGGAAAACACAGTTCTGACTCATTTTCTCTTCTCTCTCCCTCTCTGTGCCCTCTTCAGAGCAATTACAGGTAGACATCCAGCAGAAGATTCAGTGCTCAGGCTGAGTTTTGCAGCCTTTTCCCACATCTACTGTGCTCACTACAGGTACCAGAAAAAAAGGTGGAGAAGTATCTCAAGATTCTTTTGGCTCTTTGAGACGTGTCTCAAGACACCTTGTAATAAGTGATGTTTTCACAATTATAAGCAGCTGTTGACTGGTAGGGTGAAAACAACAACGTGGTTTCCCAAAATTTATCTTCTATCCTGTCTACCTGGAAAGATGTACTGCAACATTAGCTAGTCCTTATGTCTGGAAAGAGTTTGGTCCCTGAGCCCTGACAGACGGGTGGACTTTTGCCATCAACCTGGGAGAAAGCTTCCCTTCAATTCCAGATGCACAGAATTAAATCTGTGAGTTCTGGTCAGTGTTGCCATTGCTGGCTTTCACAGGCTGGTTTAAAAGGGCTTTTTCCCATTGTTTTTCCAAGGACCTGCCCAAAAATGTTTCCATCCAAACCACCATCATGCAAGACTCCAGCAGAGGAGCGAAGAACAATAGCACACAAGGTTCCAAGTTCAATAGCAATTTCAAGGATTTTGGCTGTTACAGTTAATTAGTGGCAGTTTCTCTCGGGCCTCCTTTCCTTAACCCCTGACAGACAAGGCTTGGAAAACTGCTGGTTGAGAGGGCAAAGAGGTCAAAAGACCCACTTTTTTAGCAGACATTAATTATTAAGAAAGCAAAACTAAAAAAATGAAAAGTGTTTTGAAGCTAAAATCTCAGATAAAATGAGATTTTATTTATATTTCCACTTTTGCTAAAGAAAGAGGCTTGAGACTGAAGGGTGGGGTCGGAGTCTGGATTTTGGGCAGGACTATTTTAGAAGGCTGAAGACAGTCCAGCTGTTGCTCTAGGGCAAGCACTTCCCAACTTTAGGGTATTTAAAAAGAAATATGTATCCTAATCTGAAATCTGTGGCTTGGGCGTGTTTCTAAACATTTCTTTTTCTTGAAAAAAAGAAAAAGCATCATATGGTGTCACTGCAGAAAAACCCTGGAGCTGTACTTCCTTACAGAAAACTACCTTGGCACAGCTTCCTTTCCAAAAGGTGTGGGGGGGTTGATAGATACAAGACTGAAAGCCAGAAAGTGGGGAAACCTGATGTTCCCAAAAAATTGTGCACAAACCAGTTGTAAATGACAGAAAAAAGCATCTCCCAACTCTTCTGTGGGAAGAACCCGACACCAGTGGGGAGGAGCCAGCACCTCCTCGCAGACCATGTGAGAGCACACGTCTGGGGGAAAGTGATCTTTCCCTGCAGGTGTCAGCCCACACCACGAGGGCTGCTGGCCTGTTGTGCTCAGCACCTCTGGAATTTTAAAGCCCAGGACACAAGACCCTTGCCCCAGGCCACACCAGGCCTCACAACCAGGGGCAATCCCTGTCAAGGGGACTGACCCAGGCTGGGCATCCCCCGAGCCAGCCCGGGTCTCCTGAGGGGTCCGTGTCGCCTTGGCTGGATCAGGTGGGGATGTCCCTGAGTTCAGCTTTGTCACACAGTGCCTGTGTCAGGACTAACACGTGTCCCCTGACACAGCCAGGGGACTGTGAGAGCCCTCCAGGCCAGAGCTTGAGAGAGGGCTCAAACGGGGATGAATATGCCACAGGGAAGGACACAACCTCCAACATGAGAAAGGCCATTATTTGATGGGGGTTAACACCCCGCCAGGCACTGCTGCTGTACACAACACCCTGAGCCAGTTGTTCCTGCTGCAGCAGAGACAGAGAGATGGATTCAAGCTGTCAGACACAGGGAGCATGTTCTGGCACACTGGCCTGCACCAGGATCTTGTGGCCACCCCATCTTTGCTGACCCCAAAGCACTTTCCTCCCTCTGCCTCAGTTTCGATGTCTTCATATCCCATGAGTGTGAATGGTTTCACAGATGGGAATAGACCAAAACTGGGGGTTGTCCTGCAGGACACAATAGAAATCAATTCAAAATATCTACTCTTTGGTGTTTCCTGAGATACTTAATTTGTAGTCACTGGTGGTATTCCTAAGACTTTTGTCCATCTTGGAAACAGGCTAAATCCTCCAGTATGGCTCTGGAGAAAAGAAGAGGCCCTCACATTCACAGTGAATGTTTGTCACAGTCCCTCTGTGACAGCTCAGCATTTGATAAGAATGAGGGAGGAGGCTGACAACAAGTGGAGATCTTCAGGCTAATTACCTTGAATAATTTGCCTGCAGGTGCTGTGCAGGTGGTCTGAACCCTTAGGCTCTGACCCAGGAAAAGCCATGGGAATCCTGCAGCCACCACTGCTCCCATCTAAGCTGCAGTTCTGGGATGCTGAAAAATAATCCAGATTCCACATTATAACCCATAGTTATCAGTTTAGAGTTGCTTCAAAAGAGGAGGAAAAATTTGATGTCATTGTAAAGCTTAACTTTGTTCATTTTAGCAGCTCCCTCCATGGTGGCTTTAAAACAAGTGAAGAACTTCCTTGCAGATGAGAAGAGCATTAGTCAGCTAAACCTTGCAGGCATTTAAAAACCAAACTAGAACACACATTCTTTCCTGCGGCTGGCCAGCCAGCCAGTGGGAGTCACCCCCTCCTGAACTGCCCTCTGATGTTTTAAGGTATTCTGGGATTTTAGTCAGCCAGTGACAAACTCTCATGAAATGTGCTCGAATTCTTCTTCTCCAGGCCACTGATTTGAGGGTTATCGTGACTGCATTAAGGTTTACAGCTATTTAACAGCTCTTTAAGTGAAATTTTCAAGATGTATAAATCTTGTGAGTCACAACGTCCTCTAAGGAGAAGCAGTCATTTATATCTTGGATTATCAGTAAAATCTAATTTCTGGGAACACTATTCTGTGCTTTGACATTTAGAAATATGCCATGAAAAAAAGTTACTGGTTTATGCTATATGCTCTATTGGTTTCTAAAATCAGATACAAATCTGTGATCAATGCACACATTTCTTAACATTGTATGTGCAGTGCTTGGGGTTTTTCCCAAGAAACAATTACAATCCTTCCCACACCCAGAAAGTATATTGGCTAAGACTCAGTATAGGCTGATTCCAAATTTACCAAGAATCTAAAGGCTTCCCTCACATGCTCAAGGCCAAGCTTCTGGGTGGGGGGTTAGCAAAATACTTCCTGGGGAGCTGTCATGCAGAATGCAGAAGATTCCCTTAGACCCAGCATGGACTGAGGACATGAATTACCCCCTGTGAATTTTAGGGTAAAGAAATGTAATGTATTCTGAGAGTACTTTAAAATTCACTTTTTACACAGAAGTTGTCCTCTGGTATCAAAAGCTGAAACACAACGAAGAGGTACAGAAAAGGATCCAAAGAAATGACTGTTCAAAGAAGGAGAGAGCAGGAATATTGAAACCAAAGGAATTGCAGGCTGTTTGGCATATCTGAAATTCATGTTCCTGCTTTACAACCGGCAACCTGTTGTACCATAAAAAAATCCCATTTATTTTAGCACCCTTTTAGTGATGCAAGGGGCACCTCGTGCACACAAGAGGTGATGGATTTTTAAGTTCTTTGGAGAGAACCTGAAAGCAAATGGGTTTTGCTTTTGCTGCAGTACAGGACAATTCTGTAGCATGTAAATTTTTTAATAATAAATACGTGGAGAGCTGTAAGTGCTGTGTGTGCACATGGGGGTGTCTTGTCACCTCCCTCGACCCGGATGGTTTTGGGGTGTTTCCACAAGGAGGATAAATATGCTGAGCTGTGGTCAGATGCCACTTCACTGCCATTCTGTTTATTTTTAGGAAATGCAAACTGATCCCCGTGTGCCAGGACACGATGGGATCAAACAGCAGGAGGCTGCTTCTTTGCTCGCCCCCACGCTGCCCCAAACCTTTTGTTCTTTGTTCTTCTTCAGGATGTGCCTTATGTTTGCCTTATCCCTCGCTGTTCTTGCCCACTCTGCTCTATCAAATAGCATCAACCTCTTTATGACAGGAAGTAGAAATGTCCTGGAAATATCTCCACATCCCTCTAGCCTCTCAACTCAGTTTTTAATCATTTGCCCTGTGCTCTGCTCTGTTTTCTCTTTTTGTTTGCCACTAAATAAAGGAGCTGTTTCACCGTAGAAGGAAGAGAGCAGTGAGACCACCACTAACCTGAGACCAAACACCAAACTAGGGAGGCTGTTTTCCAGGGGAACAGCATCCCATCTTCTCCTGCCTCTTGCTGGGTCCACACCCAGCAGAGAAAAGGCCCGTGGACAATTTACAAATGGCACAACCATAATCAGGAGCCTCTACATTGTATCAGGATGTTTTCATACCACGAGCTCAGTCTGAGCTCTCTCCTGTACAAACCTCCTGGGGGAAGTTTAATCTTCCTGCTTGTTTTTGTTATAGCTGTCTTTTGAGAGAGTCCCTGAGGAATATTTATTCTTTCTTTGGAATCTGCTGTCTCTTTCATAAACTCTTTCTCACTTCTCCTATAAAAACATATCCAGAACAGAACTCCTTCCAGTTTCCAATTTAATTTTATTCCTGAGCAGTTTATACACAGTTGTTTCCATGCTGTGGCTATGCCTTAACTTGAGTAACTCTTCTCCATCCCTGGTGTTCTCCCCCACAATGTGTGAGAGGTAAATCTTATTTTTTTTCAGGGCTCCTCACGTTTCTTTTAGTTTCAGATGGGCTGCCTTGAGCTCATCACAAACCACTTTTAAAAAGCTTATGAGTTCCCCTTCAAAGTCTTTGGATGCATCAGGATATCAGGTAGATACAACACACTGGACAAATGACACATATCAACGGATCTTCTTTATCAGTGCATGGTGCATTTTCAAGCTGAAAGCCATCTCTTTAAACGAGCACAAGCCTTTTCTTGGTCTACAGGCAGGGCTTTTATCTTCCTGCCTTTTGTATCCACCACTATTTTTGCAGATCCAGTAAGAAAAGCCCACCTGAATCCACTACAGCATTCTTAACACCACCTCTATACAAGCAACATCTAGCATTTAAAATGGTTGAATTTAATTTTCCAGCATTCACTGCTGCTGACATCCTTTTTCATAGTATGAATTGGATGAAAATCAGGGCTTGACTGACCTTTATCCAAGGTGTCCCTGCCCATGGGAGAGGGGTAGGAAGTAACTGACCTTTAAGGTCCCTTCCAACCCAAATAATTCTGTGACTTCAGCTTAATTATGCTTAGTTAATCGATTTTCTCAGTAGTACATAAAGCCTCTTCCTCTGTTCCTAGTAAGTGTTGTGGTGGCTTAGTGAGCGTGTTCCTGCCAGTACCTGCACACTTAACACCTGTGCCTCTATGAGATCTGAAGGAGATCCTGGTTCCAGTGCAGAAATTGTCCTACACTGTTGTTTTCCCCATCTAGAGGAACTGCCCTCTCCTGGCACTGGTCCAAGGACAGTTCTGAGAGCTTAACTTGCTTTTTCTGCAGCCCTCAGCCCCTCCACACACGCATCTCTGAAAGCCATGTTTTACAGTCATTCCTTGCTTTACAATACCCTGCTGTTTATCAGAAATGCTCAGAAGATGAGTGGGAGTCCATACTTGCTCCACAAAAGCCCAGATTCCCTGAACCTCTGTGCAGGTCTCAACCATGATGCAGTTTTCTCCCCAGTCTGACTCTTCAGCTTTGTGCCACCTCCTCTAGCACGTGTTGGGGGAGAAGCTTGTACTGGGCACCTCTGAAATTCTATTCCAGGTTATTTTGTATGGCTAAAGGCTTTTTCTGCAGCCAGAATTAATTTTTCTTTCTTAAATTGCGAAGTGAAAGGCTGTAAGAGAACTCTTTTTCATCCTTTGTACCCCAATTCAATTTTTCTTGTTTCATGCAGCTTGAACAATGTTTCAAGTCAATTTCCTCTGCTTCTCTATCCTTTCAAGCAGGGCATTTTGCTTTCCTCCACTTCAGGTTTTCACTCTTCCCAGAACAGCTTAGGTTAGTGGCTGTTGCCCAACTATTTATCAAGGACTTGTACAAACTCTAGATAATTCAGCTTTTTTTTCCCCTTCCCCTCAGTCTAGCAGAAAATCCTACAACAGCATCAAAGCTGGGCTGCTCAGCTCCACACTTATAAACTCACGTGTGTCCACCTTTCCCAGTCAGCCTTTTAGACTGTAATGTTGAGCTAAGCAGAAAGATCTTTGAGGAGCCTTCCTCTCCCAGTGCAATTTTGCATTATTTGAGGAAAAACCCAGACAAACTCCCTTATTCACACTACTCTGAGTTACTGATGGGTACAGAAAAGTGCTACAAATGTCTTGGTTTAGCCAAGTTTTCTAGCTCCTACATCAAGAAGGCTGACTTCACTGTCCTCTGTGACCCTTTTGTCACCTTAGCCAAGCATTTTTCAGCTCCTCAGAAGCACTTGCAGAATCAGGAATTAATTTGCTGCATCATCATCTTCTTCATCATCCAGCACTATGTAACTGGAGAAATATAAGAAAAGACATCAGTCTCTTTTTTTAGATTATAATTTTAGCCTTTTGCAGGTTACACCAATAAATAATTAGACTAAATAACTAAATAACTAACTTTACTCACCTTCTGCTGCTCAGTCCTGACAGCAGGAGCACTGGTGGAAGGGATGGGTGCAGTCTGGGTTGGGAAGTGAGTGCCCAGGGCAGCCTCTCATCCTGCATCCCAGCTGCCAGAAATCCTTGAGCCGAAATGGAAGGCAGGGACACCTTCCACTAGACCAGGCTGCTCCAAACCCCATCCAGCCTGGCCTTGAACACTTCCAGGGAAGGGGCTGAAAAGGCTCCACAGCTTCTCTGGGCAACTTTTTCCAGTGCTTCACTGCCCTCACAGCCAAGAATTTCTTCCCAATACCCAATCTAATCCTGCTCTCTGTCAGTGTGAAATCATTCCCCCTTTCCCTGCCACTCCATGCCCTCATCCCAAGTCCCTCTCCAGCTCTCTTGTAGGGCCCTTTCTGGTACTGAAAGGCCCCAGTAAGGTAAAGCAGATATTGTAAAGGTAAAGAGGCTGGACTTCAGCCTCTCTTCATGCAGCATTAAGGATTTTCTGTGTTAGAGCCATTTTTTTTCCATGGAGCACCTTGCTTGAAAATCTTTCATGTCTTTTCCTCCTTTGAGGCACAATCCAAGCACTGCTTGCCTTGTTCACTTTGCTGTTTCCATTTTGGGAACAAATGGCTCTGTACAGGCATTGCAGGGTGTTGGGGCTCTCCCTGTTCCCACCACAGGTAACCTATTACAAACCATCCAAAAAATATGTAAAATCAATGCAAAAGTAGGTGGGCACTTTAGAATTAAGACCCCTTAAGTAGTTTTTCTGGCTCCGTTTTACAAAATCTGAGTCACCCTGGTTCAAGCTGGGAGGCATCAGTGTTCAAACCTGCAGAGGTATTTCCTGCCTTTGAAATACTCTGGAAAATGCTCAGCCTTATTTGGAAAAGTGAAATCTGCTGTGATAACCATGACCTCAATTTACTGGGAAGGGAGAAGGTTCCTAAACACCTTTGCTCTCTGTTTTAACTCCTGCCATGCCTCTGTGGCACCCCGTGGGGCTGCTGGGACCTCAGGCATTCCATTCCTGATTCCAGACACGCCACAACGTCCCAGGCCACTTCCCCAAGGGCTAAAACTCTCTTTCACCTATTAATGATCATCAGTGATATCCACAGGGATGCACAGCCCTTCTCCATGCCTTCCCACGGGGATCAGGGCCCCAGTGCTGAGCTCAGGCTGTGGGAGGGAGTCAGGGAACACAGTAATTCCCATAGGGTACCACAGCCCAGTAGCCACGGCTCCTCCCTCAGTTTCTGGCACACAGGATGGGATGAGAGCCAGACTGTCAGGTCACATGCTGGGATAAGGGACACGTTGGGTCTTCCAGCAGGGACAGGGCTGGAGAGGGGGAGTGGACCCTCTCCTGGGACACCTTTGGCCATAATGGATTTGTTGGTGTCACAACTTCATTGTCCCCAGAAGCGCAGTGCCACCACCCTGCTCTTTGCTGGGAAGCCCAAACCCCAGTGGCCTCCAGCAAGGTTTTGGTGCTGGTTCATGGGACAGGACAGACCCTGTGGCTGTGCTGTGACAGCAGGAATGTCACTCTGGGCAGGCAGGGCTGGGACATGGGAGCTGGCTGTGCCCACAGGAGCCATCAGTGTGTGAGCAATGGTTCTGCCTCCAGAAGATCAGCAAGCTGCCACTCACATTCAGAGTCACCACTAACACAGGACCTGGCAGCTCCTCAAAGACCAGCAGAAGTTTGGAAATCAAAGATATTTTTCATTCCTGAGCATTTCCATCCTACCCACTGGGGGTCTTCAATTGCATTCTGAAAGAATAAGGCAACCAGAAGTGGTGGAAAAGTGGTGGGAAAAAACCACCCTCCTCAATTTGACACAATTTTTTACCATTTTCTAGAGAATGGTTACAACCCCCTTAAAATATGAGTTGTCTTCATTATAGAAATACTTCTTTATTCCTTTAAAAGCCAACAGAATGTGGACAATGAACAATCTCACATTTAGAAGCCAACTTTTCGTCAGGGTTTATCCTTTTGATTTGGAAACTGGCTCATTTAAGCTGGAAAAATTCTGTGAAATGTTGCAATAAAAGAGGCTCTATTTTTGCATTAGCAGAAATATGCACACGCAGAAACCCAGGCGATACAAAAGCGAGCAAACAAAGGAGTGCCCAGCCCATTAGTTGCAAACTGCAAATTTCTTATTTCAAGGACAAAGGCCACCTAGATCCTTGCCATCTCTAATAATAATAAGGCATCCTGCCACCCAGCAGCACAACATTCCCACCAGGCAGGGCATTTTTCCCTGTGAAACATAACTTAGTGGATGTGGCTTCAGCTGCCTAAATGTCATCTCAGTCTGTTGCAATCTGCTGTAAACTCTCAAGATACGAGTCATATGTCACAAACTCACAACAGTTTCTGGATTTGCTTTAGGACTCGAATGTTACTGGGCAAAAACAATTCAATAAGGAAGAAATTCTATCTTCTGTTTTTTAATGATTCCCTAAAAGTTTCTTCTCACTGGTTTCCCCTCCCCCNCCCCCCTTTTGCCTACTTCTGTACATGTCATTTTACTTTGTAAATCAGATCCATCCCAGTTCCATCAATCAGATATGGGAGTTTCTTCATAAAATCATAGGATATCCTGAGTTGGAAGGGATCCACAAGGATCACCAAAGCCCAACTCCCGAATCTTGCTTTTCTGTATTGCAAAGTAGTGCAGTAATTGTACATACTGTTTGAGGGGGGGAAAATGACAATCTGAATCCAGGATAAGCTTCCGGCCAAAGCAGCTCAGATTTTCTATCTCATCTGCAACTGAGATATGAAAAGCACAGGTTAGGGCTGGGCAGCAGCCTCCAACAGCAGAATCCCTATTTCTGGCAATCTTCTCCCCAAAGTTTCTGTGTGTGACTCAATTTATGGGCTTTTAGACCAAATACAGTAAAACGAGGTATGAGAAGGATACATTTAGACTGAATCAAAGTTTGAGGGAAGGGTAGGCTTTTTACATCCCACATATACTTGCTGGCAGATATTTATAGAGCACGACTGTATGAACTCTGATCCACAGTCAAAGAGTGGGATGAGTTACATGAATTCAATGCCACAAGCTCAACATAATTTCCTTTCAACACCATAGCCAAATTGTCTTGATTTTCACACCTGTGAAATGGGGATAACACTTATCCCTTTTACAGGGGATAATGTTATAAACATTAGTTTAATTATTTGGAGAGGCACTGACTTTATTCTGTAAAATACCTTTACCTGTACTAGCTGGGCTACACAGGAGGAGCTGAAATCAAGCACAGGAAAGTGAGGGAGAAAGGAAGCATAATTTCCTGTTGGTGTGATGTACTCTGACTAAGAATATAAACCCAGTGGACCCTGGGAGGAAAGGTTTTTGCAGCCTGCTTCTTCCCCTTCCACCATTACGCCCATGCAATGCCATGGTCCTCAGCAAACACATTCCTCCTTTACCCAGGGAGCAGGGAGAAAACAGTCCTTCCACCTAAAATCAATTTTCCTTAGAGCAGCTATGGTGCTGTGTGCCAGCCACTCTCTCCCAAGAGTTGGGCCCATGCTGTGCCCATGCTGTGCCCAGTTGTCCCCTCTGGCTGCAGAATAAATTAGAGGTTACAATCTGTGGTACAGCTGAGAAAGCAATGGAAAATCCAGCCAGCCAGGAAGCTTTTTCTTCTTGATTTCTGTGAAGTTCTCCACGCTTGGCAGGTTTTGTAAACTCAGTAGTGGGAACCAAAAAGGAAAAACCATCACGTACCATTTTTCTGTGGCTTGCAAAAGTGAGATAAATCAAGAGATAAAACAGCAAGACATCTGTGATACAAGATTTGTTTTGTAAATGTTTAAAGCATTTAATCTCTGTTCTTCTGGCTCCCAGTCCTTGTTTCTGGGACATTATCATTTTACCTATTTTGTAAGGTACAATCACTTACATCTCAAGAATTTTCTGGCTGCGTTCCACATTCCTCTTTGCACGGCTTGGATAAACCTCCATAACTCTACCCATCCGTCCCATTTTCTGCCTTCTGGTTTATCATCTGAAAACCTTCCACGTGACACCAGTGAAGTCCCCGTTGTCAGCAGTGGGGCCAGCTGTGCTCCCTCATTATTTCCACCCCTTTGCTGCCTCTCAGAGCTAGGCCAGGTGTCTCTGAGCCACCGTCAGTGCTCACACAGGGACAGGCACGAGCTGAGCTTCCCATCACCACCACAGTCCTGCTCCTCCACCCACCGGGCCACAGGACATCCCCTTTTCCATCTCTTCACACGGAATGATGACAAGGAGTATGGCTTAGGTTAGTGTGGGAGTCCTGGGGAGCCCCCACAAGCCCGGTGTGAAGCTGGGACTCCCCCACCAGCCCCTGGCCCTGGTGGGTTGCACAGGGTGAAAGAGGGGTCAGCAAACAGCCCAGCAGGGATTTGCAGATGGATGGAAGACCTGAAAATAGACCTTGCAGCATCTCTTTATTCAGTGCCACATGGCCTCCTCTCTGTCTCCAAACCCTGGTTATCCCAGGGGTCGTGCAGAGACCTCTGCCCCAGCAGGTCTCCGTTGTGCCTGTTGTTAGAGCTTAGCTACAGCTGCTTAATTCTCATTAAATAGTCAAGTTTCTTTTAATCTTCTTCCAAAACAAGGAGTTCAAGTCTTACAACAACATGTCCTAGGAACTTTCTGCTCTTTTTTGGGGATATATTTCTTTCTAGTGAAAGGAAAATTTCCCAATAACTTTCTTCTGCTGCCAGGCACAGAGACAAGGCAGCATCGTGCCACTCCTTCATAATTTCCTAAGAGACTTGCACATCACTTTATTCAGGGCTGCACCCTCTGCTTTTAGTTTCCTATTCTCATTCCAGCCTGTCTGCTTGAATGCATTCAAAGGTGTAAGAAAAAAACCCTCTTAGGACAGTCTGTCCCATGCTGCACCCACGTCTGTAAAACCTCGGTGGCTGCACTACTGGTTCTTATCAGCCATCACACCTTCAAGCACAGAAGGTGTGTCTAATATTAGCCAGGAAATGTGGAGAAGACCTGGACTTTTTCAGCTAATCGGTATTAATAATTTCCTATGTTTGTAGACAGCCCATAGGAAATGCAGCCTGACTCATCTACCCCATAATTAGATGAACTCCCCAAAAAATTGCTGGTGGCTGCACCACAAAGGCACATTAGCCAAGGTGCAGAATGTGCTCCTGACCAAAGGGCAGATAACAGCAGCTATAATTTCCTCCACTGATATAATATTAAAAAAACAATATTTCTGACAGATTTGGCGTATGGCTGAGGTTGGAAAGTCAAGCAGATATTTTCTTTCTCTCTTATCTCACTCAGGGGAAATCTGTAATATGCACAAAGCCTTGATTTATTTTTTACACTCTGGCATATAACTGGAAAATAATTACAAAGCAAAATTTCATGAAAAACAGAAGACATTCTGGCCTATTTGCTTTATAAGTTATACCTAGACTGTGATTCTTACCAAAGATATTTGTTTCCTCTGTTCTTTTCTGCTGCCAAGTTCAGCCGTATATCACTTTTATGTATCTGGAGGCCATGGTGTAATGCAATATGAAGCTATGAATGGGATAAAGTTACATATTCTCCATTGATTTTCCATTGTGTCCATTATCTTTAATGCTGGAATGCAGGCTAGCGCGAGTGCCGGAAGCCTCCGCACCTCCGCCCTGGCTGCTACCCTATGAAAACCATCCCTGGAGGACAGATAAAATCAGCTGCAAGCTGCAGAGAGGAGACAGGAGTTCCCCAAAGTGTCCAGCTAAATGGGGGAGGCAGTAGGAAAGAGAGAGGGAGAAGGCAAACTCAGGGACAAGGACATGAGAGTGGCTGGGAGGAAAGCAGAGAAGGGCTGGAAGGAAAGGCAGGGGAAGGAGAAGAGGGAGAGGAAGGGAGCAGGACAGACCTACTGCAAGGCTTTCTATCACTGGAAATTTGCTTTTTGCATGCTTAACAAAGGAGGAAGAGAAAGAGATTTGTGGTTTGTGATGCTGCTGCAAAGGCCCCCGGGCACCACCAGCGTGGCTGCCCAGGCGAGTAGAGCAGCAGCCAAGGGTGCTCAAGTGCCATTGCTCCCCAGTCTCAGATCTTGTGGAAAGCAAGCTGAGGGTTCAGCTGCTCACCCTGTGAGTCAGGATAGGCAGGGAGGGTGTTCCCAGGCAGCGCTGGAGCTTGCCACCATGGCAGATCAAGCAAAGGCTGAGGAGCGGGACAGGAGGATACAGCTGGATGGGGAAAGCAGGATGCTCCGGAGGCTTGTCGCCCAGCTGGGCCCAATTGCACTGGGACTAGATGTTAACACTAACTCTCTAACAAGCTTCTCAAATCACATTTTTAAGGCCATGTGTTAACAGAAAACAACTGTTCAAATTTAGCAAGTTCCAGCAGCACTTTCACCCTTGTTCCGTCTGGGCCGCAGGAGTACGAAACGCCACTGCCACTTCATTTTTCATCCCCCTCACAAAGGGGTAGAGCTGTTAGTCATGCAAGTGGTTGCCTTGGACAATCCCACGAAAGCAATGCCAGCAGGATTTCTCCATGTGTGACTAACTGCTCCTCCTGGGAGGCCAGAGCTTCCCATGGGGAAGGTAAAGGACCCCCCATTTTCTGTAATCTTAACTCTGCAGTCACCACTGCTGCTGCTGTAAAGTGTTTTTAACATGAAAATCCTTCTGCAGGACAGGTGACCTGCTCGTCTCCATCTGGCCTTTACTGTTCTGGCAACTCTTGTTGACATCTGTGACTAATTTGTGATCGATGAAACCAAGCTGTGACCAATACAAAAAATCTTTATTAAAACTCTGCCAGGTTAATCAGCAGGCATTCCTCAGGAATGCTGCTCAGGAAGAGCCAGCCCTGAGTAATTCCATGGGACAACATTTCTGGAAGGAGCATCGCATCCAGCTTACCTTGATGTACATCAGCCATGGACAAGACACCTTGTGACACCTACAACCCTGGGGACAGAGTTTAGGGACCTTTGTGCAACTTTTCCTTCAGTTATTTGTCCTGATAGAGAAGAGGCTCAAGCTGACATGGAGCAAAACCTTTCCAGCTGGTTCAAGAAAAATCTGGTACCTTGTTTAGAGTGAGCTGAGCTCATGTGTGTACGTGCATGTGCTGCACAGCAGGACCCCTTTTCTTATTTAAACAGCCAATTAAAGCCTACTTTGGCACTTAGCACGTGACATCAACTTGCAGTACTTAACCTGCCTAGCACAGTGTGAATTTAATTCGATAAAGGGGCAACTAATAAAGATCTTGGAAGGCTGGTTAAAGTTCATTAAGCCTTTCCTTTCAAGGTATACTTCCCTCCAGTGCAAAAGCTTGCCTCTATTTTTTTTTTTCTTTAAAGCTGTGTTATATCCTGCCACCAGAAAAAGGTGCCTGTGTCACATCCCGACAGAGTATATTTAAAGTCTCACTGTCAAAGTCATGGCAGGCCTTGGTTATTTGCCCAGGAATGTGCAGAAAGAAAAATAAAAGCCCTTTTCCCTGAGTGTGGGGCAAGGAGTGTGGTGTGTGTTGGTGCAGGCAGGCTCCTGGGAGGGGAACGGGCTTCTGTCACACTGAGCTGCATTCATCCTCCTTCTCCTGAGCCATCCGTGATTCCAGATGGATTTCATAAACAGATGAGGAGGCTCCTCTGAATTCACTGGTTTAATGAAGCCCGTATGGCTGACTCATGTAATAAGTATTTAATCATGTTGATGAAAATCGTTTTAAAAACTTCAACCACACACAGCGCCGTTCCCCGCGCAGCCGTGGGGCTGATAACAGCCCAGCTAAGGCACCTCTGTTTTCCACAGCCTCTCCAGGTGCCTGCCTTGGCTTTCACCAGGGACTTACAAATGTGTGCATGCACTGTGCATTGCCACCCTGCGACAAAGGCCCGTTCATCTTTGAAAATACTCCTCAAATCACCCACTGAAGTGCCACAAAAGGAGGTTTTCTTAAGCCCCACATTCCCTGTGCAGCTGTTTCAGAGGTCACTCAAGGGTTAACACTTGGGTGTTTATATCTTCTTATTAGTTTCTGTTTGTGCTCACAAATGCCCATGCATTAAAAATTTGCTGAGCTTAAGTGGTCTCCTTTTGTAAACAGAGAAATGCCACAAAGCCTTGCAAATATTGAGTCATCTTGGGTGGAAATTGTTCTTCTTGTCAGCAGAAGTCATTACCAATGCCAAGAAGGGCATGGGCCTTCAACATTCCCAGGCATGGACCTAAATGAACACATGTAAGACCATCATGTGGCAACTGGTAGTCCACACAAATTCAGTATATTTTCAGGTAGCTCAGAAAAGTCAGGGCTCTTCCTCCTCCATTCAAGGTTGGATTTATGTTCATGTTTATCCTTTTACAACTGGCTCATCAGTGTTCAGCAAGAACATTCTTCTGAGAGCTCTGGGAAAAGGAAGATGAGTCCAATACTGTCTTGCACAAGACCCCAGCCACAGACAGAGAGAGGAACCCCTTGTTTTATCTACTTGAAATTTTACGGATCAGTCCAAATTTGTTGAATTAGATTTAATTTTAAGTGTTGTGGGCAAGGCCACATGAGGAGCTTTGATTTGTAAGATAATATTTTCCAAACTGTAGCAATGTTGAAATCTGAAGGTATGCTTGTAGTATGCTACCAGTTCCAGGGCTGCTTACATCCTGACAGGGAAAACTAGTTTTTGCCATGAGACCAGACAAAACCTCCACTTTGTGTCATTAACAGTTGTTTCCTTTTGCAAGCAAATTATTTTCCAAATCACTGAAATGTAGCAGTGTTCATGACTTCAGAAACTGGGTTTACTATAATTTCCCTCACTTCATTTTACAGTAGCCTTTTTTTTTTCACTTCTAAACGTGCAGATGTGTTGTAAACATATTAGTGTAGGCTGAACAGAAAGTTGATTGTGATCCTGTCCCATCCACTTGGAGAGTGTGTCCATGAATTACCCCGTGCTTTCTGATTGACTGAGATGCCCTTCATGCATAGTAGCTGCTGCTATAGATAGTTGTGCTTTGATGGTTGGTGTTTAAACCTTCAAAATTGGGAAGTCTTTGAGATTGGAAGGTCTTGAAGACTGAGAAATCTTCCAGTTGACTTTGACTTGTATTGCTCTGGCACCAAGATTTACGCAGCTCCAAGTAACAGGAGTGTTATGGTCTTTAGAGGCTTGATAACGAAATCCGGAGTTCACTTTACACAAGTCCTTCATCCTCCTATTCATGAGTTTATGAATTTTGGTGCAGCAGCACCGGACTCTGAAAGTGCAGGAATTCTGTATTTAACTTTAGAGCACCTAATGAAGATGTCATCGTGACCCCTCAGAAGAGCACCTTAAAAAGAAAACCCCTGGAACAGTGGAGAAGTCTCAATTTCCTTGGTTATGACTTCGAACTCCAGAGCTAAAGGACACTGAAGAGAGAGTTTAATGCCTATAAATCTTGCAGTGTGAACTGATTCATGACTCAGACAAAGTGCCCAAACCCATAAGAGTCAGGAGAACAACCCTTTAAAATACAGTTTGCTACTATTGCTGGAAACTTTAACCTGCTGGCTTCACACTCGGGAGGTTTAAGCTGCAAATGGCAGGAGAGGATTTATGTGTTCCTCTGAACAAAATACATCAGGGTAGAAAACCTTGACCCGACAGTTTTGAGACGTGCCTGCCATAAATAACCAATTGATTGGCTGGGCTGCAAAGCCATTAGCAGGCGTGGGGAGTCTGCTGAGACTCAGACAGGGCGTAAAATGCTGGAGGTGCCAGCAAAATGGACATGGCCATCAGCTACACAGTTGCCTCCCAGCAGAACCGCTCGGGATGGCTCGTGAAAAATGGAGCAGCCTTTATCTCTCTCATTCCACAACACCCTGGAAGGGGGATCCACTCTGTGCGTGGTATCCAGTCTGTTGTGGGCCAAGGGGGAAGAGAAGAGAGGTAAAATGACCACTTTGTGCTTGAGCAGTAAATCATCTGGAGGAGCAGAAGTATTTCAAATGACGTTGGAGTTCATGCCTTGACAGGTTGCAGATGAGACTTTTCTGCTGTAAATTACCACAGCTGCCAAGTGGCACTGGTAGGTCTGAGCTAGCAGGGCTTTCCACCCCCAGAAAAGTGGCAGCAGTAACAGCAGAAGGGAATTTGATGACTCAGATCACAGATGTCAGGACAGAGGGCCAGAGGTTGTTTCACCCTCTGAGACTGGGTAATTTTTACCTTTTCCCTCCCAAAAATGTGCGTGATGCTCCCGTCTTCACTCCCACTGCCGCAGCCACACTTTCTGGACTTGGGTTGATTTTTTGCACTGTCCCACCCTGATGGCAAGGGCAAAGGTAAGAGCAGTGGAAGTCCCATGGAGCAATGCCTGCCAAATTTTCAATCTGGAGAAGAGCAGGCAGTAGGAAGCAGAGCAGACACGATGCCGGTCTACTCCAGACACTCATTTACACTTACTTGAGACACGTGCACGTTGAAATGAATCTGGGTGTAAATGGCTACATAAACAGCAGGGTAATGATGAACCAGAGCCAGCTCCTCAGGGAGGCTGATGTTCATGACATTATCCTCAAACAAGCAAAGGTGGGACCTTGTTCCTGTATCAACCACGAGATGAGAAGCGATGACTGGCAGGTGAAAGGCAGGAAGGAAGAATGTGGGTATGTGAAATTCCATTCAGCCTGATCCTGCTCAGAGTCTCAAGTGCTTTCCCTGCTCAAGGAGATGAGTGGGCCAGCTCTCAAGGACCAGCTCCTGTGCTAGGTGTCTTCTCTGTCCTGGCACTGCCACTACTCAAATCTATTGGCTCTTTCAGAATCAGAGGATTCCTTCTCTATGTAGGACTCAGTTTCCATTGACAGGTTTTCTTTTTTTGTGTTAGATTCAACAGTTGGGTATTTTTTGTCTCCCAGGAGCAGAGCCCCACAAGGGAAGAATTGGTTCCAAATAATTGCATTTACACAGTATGCAAATATGCACTGGCCAAGTATTGACGTGCTGCTGCAAAGGTGGTTTCCCGGTGGCTCCTAAAACATCAGAAATGGTGACAACCAGGAACAGATTCAGCTGCTTACAGGAATCTGGCCCATTCCTATGAACTACAAACCTGCACAAGTGTGACTGAGCCTTGAGTCTCACTAACTAAACTCAGGTTTTATTTTAACACCCTGCTAACCCAGTAACTACTCCCCCCATTTTAATGCACAAAAGGTTATTGATGCCCATCCCTGGAACTGTTCAAGGCCAGGCTGGATCAGGCTCTCAGCAAGCTGGTCTAGTGCAAGGTGTCCCTGGATTTTGTGTCTGTAAAACACAGAGGAAAGTGCTGCTGAATACTTTGAATTTATTCTTCCAGGTTTTTTTATGTTGTTTCTTTTTGGAACTGAAATCATCCTCAGTCAAGGGATTGGAAGCAAGAAACCGTTGGGATCTTGCTTCTGTTTTGCAGGTAGTAGCTCCTTAGAATTCATTGACTTACATAAATTAGGGAGCTAAGAATTATCATCTTTAATAAAAACAGGAGCTCAGCACCTCATCTCTAACAAGAGACAGTAATAAATGCTTTGGAAACAAGTATCAGAAAGGACGAGCAGTTCTCCTACTCACCCAGCCCACATTAGTTTAGGGTCTTTTGAAGACAGGTGCTGTATCAAAATGACTTCTGCAGTGAACAGACACTGTTTGTGCCTTTTTCCATGAGCCTGTGTAATCCTGTCCTTGGAAAGCTTTAGCCACCACAACACCTCTAGTGAGGTGTTCTGCAGTGCCGTGAAACCTCTTAGATAGGAAAGCAGTAGGCAGGTACTGATCTCTTCTCTCTGATCACCAGTGTCAGGACCCAGGGAATGGCTGGAGCTGTGTCAGGGGACGTTCAGGTCGGATAACAGGAAAAGGTTTTTCACTCAGAGGGTGGTTGGGCACTGGAACAGGCTCCCCAGGGAAGTGGTCACAGCACCAGCCTAACAGAGCCCAGGAAGTGTCTGGACAACACTCTCAGGCACATGGTGTGATTCTTGGGGTATCCTGTGCAGGGCCAGGAGTTGGACTCCATGATCCTTGTGAGCCCCTTCCAACCCAGGATGTATCTATGATAGTTCCTTTTGCTGCCTTTAACTTTGCTGTCAGGCAGGTGCTTTAGGCACCATCCAGTCAGGGCAACCATGCCCTGGTTTTATGGAATAAAGTGGATAACAGTTCCATGTTCACTTCTTCACTTCTCCATGTCCACTTCACTTCACTTTACTTCTCTACTGGGAGCTCAGTCCACATCCCCTCCTTGCTCGCATCTCCCCAAATGTCCTACTCTCTTTGAACTCATCAATTTCTGGAAGTCTAACATAACACTACATTTTGAACAAATATTTTGCTACAGGAGAGAAAGTACTTGCTTTTGGAAGTGTCGTTTTAGTGCACACAGCACAAATGTTTATAAATACATACCTGCACACAGACAGGGCACTTGTCAAAACACATTCAAAGGATACCTAGGTTCTTTCCTGTATTACGTACTCAGAGTGAAAATAACCAGCTATATTTAACCCAGATCCGAGCCCAGACGAAATTATTTCAAAGGTCAATTAAAGAACAGAAAATCTCACTAGCTAAGAGATAAAAAAGCTCCCATTCATCTGCAGTTCCAAGAGCCTTCACAGAACTCAAGCACAGGATGAGAAACTGTAATTGAGTACCATTTCATATAAAAATCATTGACAACTCCAAGTTTCTATACCTGCCAAGACCTGAATTCAGATGACTGCATTTGGCCTACAGCAGTTGATGGAAACTCCATCACTCACCACACTGATGTAGTTGTTTGGAAACCAACGGCTCTTGGCAGAGAAAACACATTTCAGCTTCTGTTGAATGACTGCACATATGAGGAGCAGGAGATGAGACAGACCAATAGCCAGTGCTCAGATTCAGATTATGTTTTGGCTGGGGCTTAAGTCCTGAGGCCAAGTGGAGGCTCGGATTTAGCCTGCAATGTAATCCTGAAATCACATGGGCTCTTCTCCTCAGGTGTTGGCCTCGGTGGCAGAGACCCGGGGGTGTTTTCTCCCTCGCGATGGTGAGTCTGTCGGTTTGGCAGGCGCCGCTGTACTCGCTGCATTCTTGTTCTTTGGCCCCGTGTGAGTCAGTTCTGGAAAACTCTTATTTGACCACAACTGGAAAAGAAAGAGAGAAAATAAACCCAAGCCAAAACCCTCAGATCAAATCTGTAGGACGGGTTTGAACCACAGAGCCCAGCTTTTTACCCTGACAGCCTGCATGATCTCAGCACAGACATAACCACAAGCAGCCAAAGGAAGCACGCGGGGAGCTGAGCCCCTGCTCCCATCACCCAGCCCGAGCCAGCAGGCGATAAGAGTCCAACCAAGAGAGCAATGAACACAGTGAGCCAAATCCCAGAAGAAACTCTGGGATTTGTTCTCTCTGGCTGATTGGAAAAGCTGTTTCTAGAACTTAAGTCAACACCTTCCTTCAACCTCAGAACACCTCCTTGGGTAAACATAATCACCTTCCAGGTTTGGGCCTTACTCAGAACGAGATCACTCTGCATAGGAATCGTATTTAGCACAGGTCATGGTTTAAAACACCGTCAGAAATATCTGCAAGGGCGTTCATGTTTCAGCTTTGCCATCAGCCCTAAGGTGAGAACACCCCAGTGAGGATTTGTGATGCGCACCAGAACATTCGTGCAGTAATGAATGATGGCTCAGCTCCATTTCTTGTGCAGTCTGCAACTTCCCAACGTGTCTGACACATTGGGAACCCACGCGCAACAGTGATGGAAAACTTGGAAAGCAAATGGAAGTGAAGAAAGGCCCTCGGTGTAATTTTACAGTGTGTGAAGGACTTAAAGCAAGAAACACAACCAGATGCCGCAAGGAAACTACTTTCAATTAGTTCTGCTTTGTGTTATACCTACTGATGAAGAATAAAAACAAATTCATTCTGTCAACAGCTCTATCTATAGCATAATCCTTAAATGAACTCATCCGTCAAACTGGTCTCCTCTGGCAAAACATATTACAATCCCTGTTTCTCAGCTGTGGGAATCAATCATCTGTTTCCCAAACCCATTGGTCAACATCTTAAGAACCCAATATATTTTTATTGCGCTGAACAAGCCAGTCACAGGGCACCAAGCCCACCACACCACCTCTGTACAAAGGCCTCGTGTATTCGCAAATTCAGCGATTCCAGGGGAGCTATTCCCCTGTCAAGGTTGCGTGGCAAACATGCCTAACCTGGAATAAAAGCAAACCTCAGCCTTTTTGCCTCAGCAGGATCCGTGGGATGTGCTGCTGCTCACAGCTGGACAAGGCAAGAGCACTGAAGAACAAACCAGATTTTTTCTGGGTGGGCAGTTCAGAGAATGATGTTTGAACCAGGAGATACAGAGGTAGGGACGTGCATTTTTAAGCCAAAGCTAGTGGTTCCATTGAAGTAGCAGCAGAACCACCCCACCAAAGCCCTGGCAGCATTCAATAGCATTTGGAGTGTTTCTCAGTGGTGAATGTTCCCCATCCTCCATCCAGGAAGACTTTGAAGAGGGTGTCTCTTCCCAGTGCTCCGATGGCTGCTACAGCCCAAGGGCACACCCTCCTTCCAGCAAAGGGACTCTGAGAGGGAGACCGACCCTCGTTCCTGTGTTATCCATGAGAATAGAAAGGCACAGCCACACTCCATCCTGGACGTACAAAGGGATGTAGGTGTGCGGGTTTCCAAGGGTTTCAGTGCCCAACCTCCCATGCCAGGCCAAGGGGCGGAATTGGCAAAGCTGAGATGATGGGGGAAAGCAACTTTTTCATGAGCAGATACTGATAGGACAAGGGGGAATGGCTTTGAAACAAAAGAGGTGAGACATAGAATAGATACTGGGAAGAAATTCTTGACTGTGAGAGTGGTGAGACACTGACACACATTGCCCAGAGAAGCTTTAGATGCCCCATTCCTGGGAGTGTTCCAGGCCAGTTTGGATGGGGCTTGGAGCAACCTGGTCTAGTGGAAGGTGTCCCTGCCCATGGCAGAGGGTTGGATTGAGATGAACTTTAATGTTCCTTCCAACCCAAACAATTCTGTGATATGAGCTGTGCTCTGCCATGAGCCACATCAGGGTGGAATGGTCAGAGAAAAACTTTAGTCATGCTCAGCAAAGACTTAAATGTGCCTCAAAGTCATTCTTGAAATCCCATTTCCCAGCACGACTCACTCGTGCTGCGAGCAGACACTTATGCAATTGGTGCTCCTGGCCTCACAATATTGGCTGATAGAAAAAAATTTAGTACAAGTGAAATGTAAACCGAGGTGTTTCTTGCAGAAGCATTGGCTTAGACAGGCAAACTAAAGCAGTGGTTTTACCTGAGGCAACCTTATGAGGGCTCATTATGTAGTTATATTTTAACTAATGAAGTGGCAATTTCTATGAAATTCACTGGGAATCCCTCAAAATAATTCATGACACAGAACCAGTGCAGACACCTAAGGAATTTTGAGGAAAGCGGACGTATCAAGGATAGCCTGGTCTTACTGTTCCAGCAACAGTACCAGCTACTCTTGGCATTGAAGGAGCAGCAATATCTGACTGATAGTGCACCGGTTCAAGATAAACTTCCATCATTTCCCATAGATTTCTGTTCCTTGGGATATTTGAGAATTTTTTGCTTCTGGGTTTGAAATGTTTTGATGCAAGTCTTCACAAGAAGCCAAACTTTTCAGAAAAGTAAAATTTTCTGGGTGACATTTCCCTGAATCCTGGGGTGCAAGCAGAATGGCAGAGGACTCTCCCCACCACCAGCAGATCTTGCAGAGGTCTGTTATTGCTCAGCTTGGATCAACAAGAAAAGTACACAGACAAGTAACTCTGAAAACACCACAGGAAGCTGATCAAGTGATAAGGTTTAAAGGGAAAGAAAAAAAACAGGAAAAGAACATTTTACCCACATTTTTAACAACATCAGGGTTTATAAAAGAGTGGACTACCAGCAGGTTGGAGAAAAGCAAGGTGTGTCCACAGTGTGGCAACCTACCTTTTCCTGGATGGAGACTGACCATGGCCAAACTCAAGGGAGCTGTGTGCCCACTCCAGCAGGTGCTACACCTCCATGGCAAGGGAACGTTGATATGGCCCATTGGTGCACACAGATATCAACAAATTTCACTGCAGAAAGCAGCAAAGGCAACAGGACTCACAGCTTGGTGTGGATTTTGACAGCTCAGAAATATCTGCCCAGGGCTCCCAGACCCACCAGCCCTGGTGCTGGGCCTGGCAGCCTGAGGAGGAGGAAGGGAGGAATTTGAGCTGAAATCAAAGCCAAACATCCCCAGAGAACAAAGCCATGGCTCCGGACACGTGTACACCGGGGGGGATCTTTGGGCAGACAGGTGCCTGGCACACAAGGACAGATGGGGAATTTTGCCAGCCAAATGTCTCCTGTACCCATTCCCTTGGGAGGAAAGAAGAGTTGCCAGCACAGCTGGCCAAAAAACAAAGCGAACAAGGCATGGATCACTGGAGAGTCAAATAATCCCCATGCAGCAAGCAAGGTCAAGTTCGAGGAACAAAACTGCACGGCTGGCAGGAGGTGGCTGCTGAGGGCACATGTGCTGCAGAACCAGCCTCTGGGGAGTCGTCTGGTGTTCATCTTCCCTAAACCCAACCCCAACCCTCCCAAATCCCCTGGCATCACCATGGGGAAGAAGCCTTGGTATCTTTCCTCTGTTAGAGGACACACACACAGAGCTCCCTGCAAGCAGCAGGAGGGGCGCTGAGCTCTGCTCAGGAATGCACTCCCTTCTCTAGGCAAGGACCTGCTGTAATTCCCTGCACGGTCGGCCAAGGCCACCTGCCTCTCATGTCCTCGCTGGCTCATCATTCACATCTCATATGAAAAGGGAGCTGAAAGCAAATCCAAGCATCCAACCCCCTGAGCCAGCTCTAAGCTCTGCTCCTGAGCTGGTGTTGACCACCATGAAGTTTTTCACAATATATTGAGTACACCTTGGCTGTACTCTTATATGTCCCAGATCCATTCTACAATCACAAGAAGTGAAAGGATTTTTTGTTTTAAAAGATTAAATTCTGGCTGCTGGCACAACCTTAAAGCAGACAGTCTCTATACAATGATCAGGCATTGTTAATTCTTTTCATTCTTACTGAAGTGGTGAAAACTGGCAATGTGGCAACGTTTTCCTGCTTACCCTGGCACTCTGGAGTCAGATTTTGGAACTGACAAGTGATCATAAAAGAAAACCAACCAAAAAACACAACTGTATCAAGCAGACACTTGAATTCTGAAGGAGATAAACTGTTCTATCCAAGGAAAGGTGAAAAATATTCTGAATGTTTCCAGAAAGAAAAGAACATTGAGACAAGGCAGACACGTGATGCCTTAGATTTTGACTCTAATATTTTTCGAATTCTGTGTTGCCCAATGTGTAACTCTGAGGTGCCTTGTAGCCTTGTTAGCTGCTGTTCTCTCTTGCTAAGACAGACATAACAACGCCTCTCTGGGCCTGCTCTTCAAGGACACCCAGACTGTCCAGGCCCCAAGCCTCTAAAAGGTGGGGCGAGCTGGGCAGTAAATGNACCCAGACTGTACAGGCCCAAAGCTGGGCAGTAAATTGCAAAGTTTTAATTATTTAATAAATAATTTAATTGGCAAATTTATGCTGATATGCAAATAGACCAAACCTATAAAGGTGTAAAAAACTCGTGACTCATTTTTCATCTTGGGGTCCATCTTTGGGTCCAGCCTGGAGCCCTTGGCTTCCCAGGGTGTACCTCTGAAGGCCTTTCGAATAAATACCCACCTTTATTCCCTTATTCCTGTCTAGTCTGTTTCTAGGTGGCCTCTCAAGGCATCACACAAGAACTAACATCAAATCCAGTCCCTGTTGGTCACTTCCCAAAATCTCCAGGGGAAGGGAACAGATGCCCAGGGTAGATGAGGGGCTGGCTGCAGGGCTGGGGCTGCTCTGAGCTTTTCCCACTGTTGGGGGCCTGGGCAATGTTTTCCTACCTCAAAACCTTTGTTTTGGTGAGGTAACCAAAGCAGCACAATCCAAGGAAAACCATGCCATCCTCAAGAACAGCTTGGATAAAGACGAGGGCAGGTGCTGAATGTCTGACTGTGGTGCCAGCCAGGAGCAGAGAGCTTTGTGGGTGCCTGGTGAGCCCAGCCCAAGCCAAGGGATGGCTTTGGTGTGGCCTGGGGTCACCCACTGGGCATGAGCTGTCCTCCCAGCCCCGGGTGTTTTCTCCTGCTCTGCTTTAAATGATGGAGGGCCTGGGGGCTCTCCCCAGCAAGAGATGGCACTGCAGAGCCCTTGCCTTCACCGCTGGGACATTTGTGCTCCTGATCCCTGCATCCTGCTGTCCTTGGGGAGCTGCCCTGAACATTTGTGCCCTTCACATCCTCGGGATAGTGATCGCCCCAGGCCCAGCACCGAGACAAGCTATAAATATTCCTCCCAACCTTCCCCCATCACTCAATCCCTTGGCACCCCAGCAGTGGCCACAGCCTCTGTGGAGCAGCCCTCAGCCCCAGGCTGGTGTGGGGCCACCAGCTGCTTCCCCCTCCCAGCGGGATGCCCGCGGATGCTCGCAGCCCCAGGGGTGACGGGGCATCCCACAGGCTCTCCCAGAGGCACCGGCAGATTAGCGGCTCTATTTTTCAAGCTGATCCTCTCCCACCCCCTCCAACTTCATTCAAGTTAGAAGAATTTAAGAGAACTTGGCAGGACAGGCAGGATCTAAATATAAACCCCGGTGGCCATTTCGTCAAACAAACCCCGATGAGCAAATGGCCTCTGTACCTGGAATGCGGGTTCATGGAAGTGCCAGGTCAGCAAAGCAGCTGCCCCTTTCCTCCCAGCACAATGGGGATAGCACAGATGCCATCAGCACGAGTTTTTTCCTACCCTGCTGTGCACTAAAAAAAAATATTCTTGGAACATTATGGAGCAGGGGAGTAAAAATAGACATGCAGGTTCAGCATATGGCTCTCTTCACTCCTTGTGGTTCCACCTTGTTTTGCAGAGAATAGAAGGAAAAACAGTTGTGCCACCCTGTTAAACTCTGCTTGCTCAGCAGCTCCTGACAATGACACTTGCTGCTTTCCAGGCTCATTTTAGAAATCCTTCCAGCAACCTGGGCGTCTCTGTGGTGTCAATTAAACAAGGAAAGATGAGTCTTTAACCAGACCAGCCTGGGTGGGAAAGGTCAAAAATTTGCTGCAACAGCCTCAGGTGAAGCTCAGTTTTGCTTTTCACTGTTGGCAGCAGCAAACATTCACCACATGGAAAAGGAAGTTGGAAGTAAGGTCTGCTTTGCTCCAAAATCTCCTCCTGGAGAGCCATCCCTGAGCCCCACATGTGTCCCCACACCAGGGCTGGGTGGGAGGCAGCTCCCACAGCTGCTTGCCAAAGTGTTTTTGGCTCACTGAAGCTCAGTAGAGACCAAACCAGCTGGAGCTGCTGGGATGCATCAAAAGCCCCGTGGCTGCTCTGCCCATGCAATGTGCCCATCACAGAGGGTTGTGATGGCCAACTTTGTCTGGTCCCCAGAGAAGTGACAGTGGTGAAATAATCCCAGCATTAATGCTGGTGGAGTAATTTCAGGATGCAGCCTGGGAGGCCATGCTGGTGCTGGGAGCGTCTCCCACCCACTGAGCCACTCCCTGGGCTTTGCAGATCCTTGGGGACAGGCGAGTGTGTTTATGGCCAGCTCAGCCAGGGCTGAGTGACAGGCTGTGACCTCAGGCTCTCGTCTGGTTTCCTTGAAGGAGGAGGATGAGGCTCCAGGATGGGTCACCACAATGGGACCGTCGTGGGGGGTGAGGGCAAGCCAGGCAATGATCACAGGGAGGCACAGGCAGCTGAGACACAGAGGGTGACAGAGCAGAGGGGCTGGTGTCCCCCTCTAACACCCTGCACAGCAGGGATGGTGCCACATGCTTTTGAATGGACACTTTGCTTCACGTTGGCAAAACAACACAATTTCAAAAAACAACCCAACAAATCCCTCCACACCTTGCTCCCTCCTCCCCTCTCCACTCAACCACTTTCCTCCTTCACTGGGGAATGGAAGGGCTGGGGAATTTCTGTGCCTTGGTGATCTTTAGCCTTAGCCTCCCTGCAGCAACCTCCAGCAGTTCTGTGCCTGCTCCAGAACCAGCCTGGGGGTGTCAGAGCCCAGCCTGGCCAGAAGCAGCCCTTTCTTAGGGCCTGGATCCTGAAGACCCCAGCATCACTGAAAGCCTCTGGTATCTGGGCTCCTAAACACTTTCTGAGCCAAAGGATGCCACCAGTTAAGGGGACTGACCATCACCTGCTCATGCCCTTTATCATCACTCAAAGCCCCTGGGCTGTAACAGAGCTTTTAAATTACCAGCTAAACCTCACGTTTTTCCAGGTAACATCCACTGGACCCTGCTTTTTTCAGCCTTTTCAGTCAAGCATGTTCCCTTTGGGGTGCAGAAAGAGACTTCAATCCTCAGATTTCCAAGAGGTCATTTAACAGCAAGTTGGAGGCAGTGGAGAGATGACAAGGAATTTTAATAGAAGGCAAATTAGGATCCTTATAAGTGACTTCCAAATTGATTTATATAGCCAAGGCTGCTCCACTACACTTTCACAGTGGAAAAGTCCCTTAAGAAAACACCTTCAAAGGACGGATCCAACTCTCCTTGAAGACAGGAGAGGCAAATCATGCACATCAAAGCTGGGGCTAAAATGTGCACAAAACCCACAAACCACTCAAAATCACCATTCAGTAGATTGTTCCACAATCCTCTGAATCCCAGATGCTGGAGCCTAATGGATAATGCTGAGCTATCAAAACATGAGTGTACGTGGAGTTTCTTTATTCTCAGCATTACGACTTCATTTCTCAGCATTAACATTCATTTCAAAGCAAGGAATTTTGCTTGGACCCCCCTGGGGCCCCTAAAACCTTTGTGTTTGTATTCCACCCCTGCAGTGGGAGCACGGGGTGGCAGGGAAATGCTAAAGCTGAATGTTTCCCCCTTTGCAGCACGCTGGAGAATGTGTGGTAACACCTCTGCTCAAAGGGAATGGCCTTGTTTAGACAAGCCACGGCAAACACGAGGCACAAGCCCTGGAGGACCGGCTTCAGGGGCTGGAAGAAGGTGAAATATCGACTTTCAAAATTTGTGGGTGGAAAAAAAAAAATCTATCCATGATTTCCATACAGTTTTAGCCTGAGGCTTTGCATCACCTGGGGAAATGTCATTCCTTGGCTTCTGAGCCACCAAATGGAACTGTCAGATTATGGAACAGCAAGACAGATGTCTTTGGCTACCCAGGCCAAGACAATGTCTCTCCACCATCATTGGAGTAATCTCCCCTTGGAAAGGACCAGATGAATTTTCCCATTGCTCAGATGATTCCAGAAGATACAACTTGTAAACAGCAATGGAAACTGTTCCAGCAAATACTGATAGGAAAACTGTTGCATTTCAACAACAGTTTTTGAGCTGGGTCCAGCAGTGACACTGTGATGAGCACCTTGTTGTGGGATGGTATCCCTCGAGCCATGGGCCTTTCTCCCTAATCCCATCTGGTGATCACTTGTGCACAAGGCCTCGTTGTCCTTGATGGTATCACTGGCTGTGTAACAGCTGAGGCTGTTCTCGCTCATCCCCCCCTCAAGCCCTTTCTGGTCCTGGGGATGTGCTGTGATGACAGCTGGCAACCCCAAAGTGCCATGGGAATGGCTCTGTTTGCACTTCACTGGTGTCTATGCCCACCAAATCCAAAGCAGGCCAATTTCACTTGACAGGGTTAACGAATAAATATCAAATCATGTAAGGAAAGGGCTCTTAGCTCTTCACCTTTCCATTCCACTAGTGCCTGGCAAGTCGTTGTCTGCAAGCAGGACCTCATTGTGCTGCACCACTCCTGAGAAGAGCACACATCCAGGAGGGGTAAAAGAACCAACATTCTGAAGATGCAGCAATTTGGGGGCATAAATTCCACATACTGCTGTTGAGATAAATGTGCACAGTGACCCTGTTCTCAAACACGTGGACATCATCAAAAAGGCAGTGAAGGCCATAACCCCCTGCTGGACCTGGGAGGAGGAAGGGACTGGGGGAGTGTTGAGTCTCAAATGTTTTCTAGTAATCTCAGCTCTCCCTGTTTGAGCAAAGCCACCTCCAGACAGACCTTCCATCTGCACCTCTCAACCACCACATGGGATTTCACCAAAGCTCCCTGCACTTCTGAACTGTAAGTGCTGAAGAACTTGGTCAGCACCTGGTCAGTGAGCAACAGGGGAAATTCCCCTGCACCCCTACCCAAAGCTCAGGGTGAGGAGCCTCCCATGACAACCCAGTGAGCAGCAATTGAAATGCACCAAGAGGAGGAGGTGGGTGTTATTCCAAAGTTTGCCACAGTGCCACACACACATGGATCAGCAGGCAGCCCCTTAGCACAGCTTCTGGCCAGGCCATCAACATGCAGCTGATTTGGTCTCACTGCTTTGGCCCAAAGGATCAAATATTGGTTATATTTGGAGAAAGAGAAGTGGACTGTAGAAGTGTGAGCTGAGAAGCAAATAAACCCCATGCATTCACTCATCTTTCCCTTTAACAAGGATGGAAGCTGTTCATCAAAACCAGGAGCAAAACACTAGACATGAGCCCCCTGAGCCATCCCAGTGCCAGACCTGTACGAAGCTATGAAACACAGAAGCTCCTTAACCCTTCCTACAGATTCACAGCCATGAGCTGCACAAACCCAGCTGGGGAAATGCTACACTAAAGCTGCACTGTCAGCCCAAAGCACAGTGAAACAGCAGAGCAAGACTGGAGGGGGAGAATAAGGCCTGAGATTTTCAAGGCCCTCAACTTCTGTGCCATCATAACCACATCCCAAATCTTTTCTCCATCCCTGCATGTAAATCCCACTATCAAGTGGAGCTACCTGGGAGGGCAGAGAGAATGGGCTTCCAGGAACCCTGTCTCACTTTGGTCTGTGGAGTGGTGAGACAGGCTCCTGAAAGGCAACAGACTGGAACAACTGCCCCGAGCCTCCAGGGCTCGTTAACTCTCCTTGGCCAGATCCGTGATTTGCTACATGATGCGTGGAGCAGGAATTTCCAGCCTGTCTCCAGAAAAGCAGCCCTGCATCCCGGGCTGATCAGCCACTGCACCAACCTCCCCGTTTATCACAGATACCCGGTGACTTCAATGAAATCATGCCTGAAATCTGAAATGTAAATCAGGTGGGGAAGGCATTAATGGCAGCAATGTAAAGGCTCAGTGCAAACCTTCCCAAGATGAACTGTCCTGACCTTCTCTGGGCTGAGAATAAAAGTGTGACATCATGTGCAAACGAGCTCTAAACTCAAACCAGGTGCCGGGAGCTGCCTGGCGTCGTGCGGCTGCGGCACAAAGCACCGATGTGTGAGCAGGGATGCTGGGGGCAGGAGAAAGGCTGAGCACCGACAGGACATGTTCAGCAACAACAGCCAGTGCAGCACAGGACAGAATTCTGCACTGCACTGAGAAATGCTGGGATTTGTGCTCTTTGGTGCCAGTTCCACTTGGGGCAAACACCATCAACTAAACAGAGTTGCTGATATTTATGTCCACATGTGTGAGTATTCCTATAGCTCTGGAATTGAGCCAGCAGCACAATGAGGGTTTTTCCCCATGTTTGCTTATACTCAGGACTCCCTTAGACCTTGCAAAGTGCTTGGAGCTGCACTCACAGGACAAAGCTATTGGAGAGCACTGTGATTTACAGCCAAAAAGCACATCCATGCTTCAGAGCCCCTCATGGCCAGCCATCATTCCTCTGCTGCTACCCCCTAAGGAAGTGGCCTGTCCCCCATGACTGACCCTCACCTTGCTGCACAAGAGGGCCCTTCCCAAAGGGGTCACCAGGAGCAGTTTTTCACCCCATTAAGCACTGCCAGGCCAGCTGCTCACCCTCTCCCCACATCCCAGAGGCAGTGCTGGCACGGAGCTGTGCAGCCACAGCCTCTGAGATGAATTCTGCTGGCTTGTGTTTACAGGGGGGGGCAGATCAGCCAGGAAGAGGCAGGTTTGCTGTCCATGAACCAATACCTGGGAGGACAATAACTGCAGTTCTCACTGGAAAAGTAATTTTTTGCATCCTGGTGTTTTGCAGAGCACAGTCCAAAGAGTAAAATCCATCACTGGGAGCAGATCGGCCTGGGAGGGGCAGTTGGGAACATTTCACCTGCACAACAGAGTGGAGATCACACACAACTGTGTAGACTGTAAACTGTTCTTTACTTTCTGTCATTTTTTGGAACATGCCCTGGCTGTTCCAAAGTGAACCTAAGGCAAGAAGAACAACACACAGGTTTGACATGAGCTGGGCAATGTTTACATCCAGATCATTATTAATTTCTTTTGGGAATTCCATTTCCACATGAAGCGTGGCTGGATGAACACTACTGAAGCACACAAATACCAAGACCACCACCACACACTGCAGAAATTACACAGCTCTTTTATAATACTGAAAATTCTCTCCCACTGGCAGTAAGAGTAAACATGTCCAAAGGTTTCTTTGTATGGAGAGAAGCTACAATGAATGGTTTCAACATCAAAATCAACTGGAAAACAACCATTTCAGGTAAAGTGTTAAATTACATTAACTAGGAAAGGAGTTCTATGATAATCCTGGGTCTGAGCACTGTTGCTTGGCAGTCTCCTCCTTGCCACGCTGGTTACAAAAAACACTCTTCACACCCAGCTTACCACAGCCCAGCTGAAACTTGAACAGCCTCCAAATGGACAAAGAATGGAAATGCGAGAAAAAGAGAAAATAAATCAAAGGCAACCAATTAATTTTCACCTCTCACACTGTTCTTCCTGCTCAACTGGGGAAAGGGAACCTTTCCAAGTGAGTTCAGAAATGCTGTGGGTCCCTTCATCCATTCCTGTCAAGTCTTCAGTGAAAAAGGTTGGAAAACACTGACAACAGGCAATAAAGGTAGAATCACTGACATTAATAAATCTGAAATTTGGAAGAAAAAATATCTGTATGCAAGAATAATGAAGAAAATATTTGTCAGCATTTGAGTGAACTGAAAGTTCCAGACTGGAGGCCTCTTCTGCTCAGAAACTTCATGGAAGTGCACAATTGTAAAACCCTTGAGAGACACAATGCACAGCACAGCCGTGGGAGATGAGAAGGATAAATTACTCTAGTTTTTCATTGTGGACAACACTTGTACCTTCTAAATTTGGGAACAGAAATTCTTTTTCTGCCCCTCTCTCTCCCTCCCTCCATATTTTAAGTTATGAACTACAGAAACTCAGAAGTAGCAGCATTTCTAGTTCTTTTTCAGATGAAACGTAACAGGCATTCTGTAAACCCCTGTGTTCACCTTTCTGCACCACAGCCAAAATGTAATAATAGAGCTCAGCAGAGCTGTGAATTGCTTCCATTCATCCTCATCAAGTATTAACTTCATGCACTGGAATTCATCATTCCAAAGTCTACCTATCAGGACAGTCAGTCAATAGCCAGACTAGTTAGGATAACACCCAAGGATTAAAAACAATACTGCAGTGATTTCTGCAGCACTACAGGAATCCACTGTAAAATTAACACCGTATTTCAGGTATTTTCTCAGTCACATTTTCAAGATGATGCACACAAACCAAACTGCCCGAGGGCAATGGAGCACTACAGTGCACAGCAAGACTCAGCTGTTTCAGAGAGAGGGAAGAGTAAAAGCTTAGCAAAGTTTTGCCAACTTTCTGTCCACTCACAGATAATCCCAGACTTAAGCATTATTGGTTAGAGTTTAAAATAAAGTGACTGCAGTGATGACCTACCAGTACTACTCAACACTATGCTACAAGAGCAGATAATAAATGAGAAACTATTTCTGTAAAATTTCTAATAAATACACTCCCTAAATTCTAGTGTCTGACAAAAATCCCTGACTTAATTCTCATCAGTGTAAGGTCTCCTGTTTTCCAAAGAAGTTTTTGCTCAGTCAGACAGAAAATCACTTCCTGATGTACAGCTGTCACTGCTTACACAAGGTACACTTTTACAAGGTATATTTTTAGTTTTCTACAGTAGTGCCAGAGATTCCATGAGCATCTGAATCCCTGCAGTGTAACTAAGCCCATGAAACTCAGCTATCAGAGGGCAGCCACAGGCAGGAAGGCAGTTACACCTGGTTAGCAGGAGTTCAAATTGGAAGAAGAAAGGCAAGTTCACTTTTTAGGCAGATACTGTCACATCTTGTGGTCCCCTTGGTTCTCTGCTGGTTCAACATGCCAACAGGAGCCACTGCCAGTGCCACAGGAGGAGCTGGGAACTCCTGGCCAAGAGTGGATGTGCTGTTTTTGTTATTGCCAAACTATTACATGGCTCACCTAGAGTCACGAAACCTCTGCTAGAAACTTCTTTATAAATATAACTTCAGCCTTTTCCAGGAATCTTTTTCTTTGGGATCCTAGCAGAATTTCTGAGTTAGTTCCCTGGCCTCACCACACGTGTCTATTTCTATATTAAACTCCTAGGTAGAAGGATACTTCCAAGCAAAAAGGATTTCTGAATCAGTACTAACCTGCACCATTGTGGGTGGCTCCAGGCCATCCATCAAAAATGAAAAGTAACTTCTGGACCCTGAGAGAGCCAAGTGATCTCTTGGCATGAGAAATCCTGGTTTGTCAGCTCAGGAAAAGAGAAGGTAATTCCATCTCTGCTATTTGCTGTTCCTCCCCATTAGACAAGAGAGGATCAAGCACATTCAATCAGCCCTTGCTTCCTTAGGGCAGGAAGTCTCTGAAGAGATAAGGCCACTTTAAAGGCCATCAGATTCCACCTGATGGAAGCAAATGTTAAAAACTTCACCACTGCTTTCAATCTAGTACAACGAGGAACTTTTCTTGTGGGTACCCAACTACATTTCCAACAAAGCTCAGTTGAAAATTGCATTTACATTCAGGGGACTAAAAAAAAGTGGGATTATAAAAGACTGCATGGAAGTTTACAGACATATGAGGTAAAACTAGCGTTCTATAAAAGTACAATTTCCCTTTGTCTTTAACAGAGGCAGATTTTCGTCTTTTAGGCCCAAATCTTCTCTGACACACAACAGAACACAAAATATAGAAACACTTTGGTTCAAACCTGAAACATTTGTAAAAATGGGAATAAGAGAGAAAAAGAGAAAAGTCTTTCACTTGGAGGAATACTGAGGTACTTCGAGTAGTATTCAAAAGCAGATATTAACTGAAAAATGTCTATTATTAACTGCAAAATGAAAATACAAAATGAAATGCTACTAAAAGCTATTATGCTTGATGGGCAAAGCCTGCTAATCTAAAAATTACATCAGGATGATTCAAGTGTGCTGACACAGAAACACTGTATTTAAAAAAAAATTTAAAAATATTATCACGATCTGCCCATTAAACTGGGCTAAGGCAGTTGGTCTTTTGATCCATCTTAGGATAAATTAGAGTAACCACTTGGAATCAACAAGTTCTTAATGTGAACTGGCTGAAATTTTGGAAATTATTCAAGCAATAGAAATCTTTCAAGGATTAGGACAATGTGCATTATCGTAGTTGCAGATATCACATTATGCCCATAAAGACTGATGTAATGTCTATTCACCTTGTTGTCTTGAAAGGACAAGTTATTTCAAGTTTCTGTTTTGTTCACCATGTGCCCTAAATCATTTTTGCATTGCAGAAATTCTCAAGAGACCTTTTAACCTGTCATTATTACATCATCAAAACCTCGTATTTTAGAATGGCAAAGATGAATTGTCCAGTAACTGAAGAGAGTGACTCAAGATTAAAGAAGGACCAGCACTAATGTAGCTGGAAATAGCATTACTTCTTCCACTGGCAGCTTTGGTCAGTGTTTCTTTAGGATGTCCAGCACTCACTGCAGTAGTGCTGGCACCTCTCTGGTTCTTGCTGTCCTCCTGAAGCTCAGTTCAGACAGTGTCAGTAGGTTGTTACTGATCAATCCAATTGAAAATGATTAGAACCAAACTGAGGAGGCCAACACAAATGCCAAAAATAACCAATGCACATGCCTGTGAAGAAAGAAAAGCAAAAATTAATGTTTTGCTGAAAGAAGCATTTTACATATCCAAGGCTTATGAAAGTCCATAAGAACAGGTACAAACAGTGTCTTTTAAAATAATCTGTAATGTTTCAAATTACTCAGTCTTTAAACACAAAGTATCTGCTTAGGGGGAAACTAAACTAAGCCTCGGATAGTATCACTGGGAACTCTTGGAGCAGTCTGGTTTCCCTGCTCACACTACCCAGCTGCACAAAAAATAATCTGCCCTTTACAACTCTAAACAAATCGAGAAACTGAATTCATATTTTACTCAAAATACAATTAAAATTACAACGAATTTTTACATTTTGGAGTAGACAGATGATAATAAAACCATAGTTCAAGAAACAGTAGCTTGCTGATTTATAACAAGGCCCCAAATCTGCTGGAACTAGTCATGACTTTAAATGGTCAGAGGGCATCATTATTAGATTTTCTTTCAGATTCCCTGTTTTGTCAATACAAGAGCAGCCCCATGAATCGTAAGAATGGCAGAAAGGTGATGTATAAACAGTTTGTCAGCATTTTGGCCACTGCCATGAAGTTGCTCTGCTGAGCAGTGGTTAAAACAAAGACAGACACTTACAGTGCAAAAAGCAGGCTCCTGCATGAATTCCAACCAGAACCTAACCTACTACACCAAAAGAGAAACCACAAAGAGGAGGGGGGAAAAAAAATAAAAAGGAAGAGGACCAAAAAAAAAAGATGTTTTTGAGAAGTCTTGCATAGAAAACAAGCACAAAAACTGTTTCACTTAAATGCAGTTTAGCTTTGTCCCAGGCACCCAGACAGCATAATATGTAAATAGACAGAGTAATATGTAAAAATGGAGGAGAAACTGGATTAAAAGTCAACATCTGAAAACTGGGAAAATATAGGGGAAAGCACATACTCAGATCAGTGGTCCAGCACACGGACACACTGCTTGCCAAAAATCTCTGGTGAAGAAGGAGTTTCAGAAAGACCAGAGCTACCACGAAGGATGAAAGAAAATGCTCAGAGATTTTGTGAGCTGCAACATAAACAAGAGCTTTGCCCCTCAGATTGTGTGCTCCACTGTGTATTAAAATGCATTTAAAATGAGCCTCTTTAAATATTATTAGTGCACATGAAAGAAAGAAAACATACCCCAAGTTTCTGTGGTGATATAAAGTCCTCTCTGTTAAGTTTAAGATAAAATAGTCCAGGATATATGAAAAGCAAACATGTTGATGTGGTCGAACCTTTAAAAAACAGAAAGTAAGCTTTTGTTTAGAGAAGACTGAAGTACACTGCAGAATCATATACTGAATTTCTTGAATTTAACATAAAAACCAAGAAAACCAACCACCACAAGAACTTACCAACTACTCCAAATACATTTTTAATGTCAGGCACGTACATTGTAAACAGAACAACAACTGTATTCAGTGTTAAGGTGACAAGGATATGGCAAATCCACGACCCAGGAAGATGAGAGAAAAATACCATCAACACAGCTTTCCTTGCCTACACAATACAAAGACAAACATTGTGAGAGTAAATACATACATATACATATTTTTTGATGTTATCTCAATTTCATAACTTAAAGAATTACATCATTCCAGATGCGAAAGAACATTTTAAAAATCAAAATGCTAGAAGCTTACTAATAGTTTAATGCTTTGTCTCCCTGTAGTGTAGAGTGTGATTTATTACTGTATTAAAGCAAGATTTATCACATGGCCATTAGTCTGAAGAAATTACTGGCCCCTCCCTTTTTTGGAGGGACAAAAGAAGGCCCGGGGGATAGTGCTTTGTCTCTTTGAACATGCTTAGTAGCAAATGTCAGCATGTTGCCAACTGATACATAATCTATACAGTGCTTCCATAGTTTTGCTTGCACCATTTTTTTGGTCCTAACTAAATGAATTTTCAGTTCTACCACAGTATTGATAAACTAAAGGAGGGGTTTTTTTTGGTGAAATAGGTCTATATGTGTTTTTAATTTACAATTAAATTGAGTTTCAAGTGTAAGTGTGCTTGTGTGTGTGTGCGTGCATGTAGAAAGGAAAAACCAAGTCAGCAAAACTCAATTTAAGAGAAAAAAACCCAAACTAAATAAACTTTAGAAGTTCTGAATTCTCTAAATTAAAAACAATGCTGTGGGCTAGTTTTAATCTGAAATCTGTCTCAAGAGCACAAATTAGCTTAGTGGTTAGTTGTTATTTTGGAGCTTTCATGGAACATATGCAAATATGTGGTCTTTGATCAATCACTTGACAAGTGAATAAGATACACAAAACTAGATGTGACTCAAGAATTGCAGTCTGCAAAGCATTAGTGACCAGTGCTCACTGCCAGCTCCAGAGCACTCAGGAATACTCACTGGAAAATGGATTAGAGGGACTGTCAGGAGCACAGCAAACAGGATGGCTGCTCTCACAGTCATGATGATGGTATCGTGGGGCAGGTACCTGGAGTAACCTTGCAGCAATTCAGAGTCAACTTTGTCTGAAAACAAGACAAATTAATTGCTTTGTTAATCACTGGAGAGCTAAGGGAGTTAGCAAGGCATACTAAGCAGACATTCAAATGGATGCATCTGCTTGGGGGATGCAGATACACTCTGGCATTACTGATACACTAGGATACAAAATCTCCAGAAAAATGAAAAACTTGAGGAGGCAAGTCCAGGCAGAGTGTCTGCTGAAGCCAAAGATGCCTAAAGGAAAGACACAAATGTGAAGGAGACAGCATAAAAAAAAAGATGAGGAAATTTAACAGCAAAAGTCTGAGCACTGAGAGAGTGGTCTGCTACCCTAACTTTTTTGTTGTTGTTTTTTGTTTGTTTGTTTTTTATCTTAATTCTGCTTTTTTGGAGTTCAGAATGGGCCGAAATTTTCCAAGTCCGGTCACCCTATGAAGTTTCAAATTCACAGAAAACAGAAGAAACCATCGGAACCACAGAGAGATGAAACATGCCTCATTTCAAAGAGGGGGCTCTTCTTTTGTTTTCAATTTAAAATAAAATGTTTTACATTTTCTCAGGCTGGTGTTTTCAGAACAGGGAACAGACTTCTCTGTTTAAAGAAGTAAGTTAATTAAACAAGACAACCAAAAAGTGAAAAGGAGAAGAAGCTTGCAAGGGGAAAAAACCAAACCAACCAAACAAAACAACTCCTTTACAGACATCCACTCTTGATTCCAGCATTTCAGGCTCCTGAGTCTTATTAAAGTTACTAAAAGAAGTAAATCCTGCAGAAAACCAAAATCATTCCCAGTGAAACAGACTGAGAGACTATGGTCAAGACAGGGTCTTGTCCCAAAGAAATCATAGCAGTAAAGGTAAGAGGATCTGGGATGGCTTCCAGGACTATTCTTTTTTTTCCTCTTTTTTTCTTTTCCCCTTCTTATTGAGATTTCATCTGGACAGATGATTATCCTGCACTGCCTGCTGAACGTCTGAAAGTTGCACTTAAATTTATATTTTCCAACAAACCTCATGGAGACAGTCAGGAAACAGCAATAGTGGCCAATATGCTATTAGGACCTTCAAGACTCCCCATATAATTTTTCTAAGGTTTCTGAGTATCTAGGGAATATTTTCAGACATTTGCTTACACTTGGGGGTAAAATGTACAAAGTCCCTAAAAATCTGGAATTATTAGATGCTGAAAGCCAATATTCTTGGTGCTTTGTCAGACACAAACTCAACCCCACGATCAAGAACTTTGAAACACTCTGAAAGGAGAGGAAATCCTAATCAGAACTTTCATCTTACTGCCTTACAGTCTCCTGTAAGAATTTTTATTAATTCCAATCAGTAAAGATCAGCATGTGATCAATTTTTAAAATGAGCTTTCAGAAGACATCAGAGTGATCCTCATAGATGACTGTGATGCATTTATGTGTCAGCATTGGTATGAAACCACTCCAGAATCAGTAAGTAGAGGCAATTCAATCAGACCAGGTGTGTTACCATTGCTCCATGAAATAGACACTCACCTACTTCTGCCAAGGTTGTGATGGACCTTTACAAAAAGACCACTGTGCAGATAAGGGGTCTGATATCTTTCTGTGAACTTGGGAAGTACAAGAATACCAGACAGAAAAAGTCATCGATGTTTAAACTCTACTAAAAAACTGTACACAGAAGTATTTAGAAGTCCAAATATAGAGTAATTAAATTGGTACTGCAGCACAGAGTCACCTAAACTCTACAGCAAATGAAAGATGCCTGTAGAATTTTGCAGGGCAAGTGTGAAACCCCACCCACTCTTCTGATTGGTAATAAAAAGGTAGATTTAGTTCACCAAGCACTATGTCAACATTTCTAAGAAATGTGCACTTCTTGGTTCAGTTCATGTATCAGACACATTTCTGGCTCAGGAACTGCATGCAAGACCAGGAGCATGTGCTGGAAGACCCAACTCAAAGCTTATCCTCTTGAATTTTTAGAATCTGAGGGTTCAAGTGTACCTGTGCCTGAAACATTCCAGGCAGAAGACATTTACCATCTATCATTAACCTTTGTTCTAAGGAACACTTGAAGAATACACTTACCATAAAATGTCAGGTACCCAAAGAGAGCAGACATGAAGTAAATTAGGAAACTCAGACCAATTCCTGTGACAGTTACATACTGCATTCTTCTTTTGGATGGACTAAAATGGAAAAAAAAAAGGAAATTAGTGTTGCTTTATCTGTACTGCGGATGACTAAACATAGCACAATCTATATAGTACCTTGCCTTTCATAAGGAGGTATTGGCCTCATTTAAGGCCACTGAGTATTTGGTGAGGTCTGTGCTGTCACTGGTATTTAGGGGGTTTTAAAGTATTTTTAATTTGGTAATTAAAAGGGCACTTTTCAAGCAGACACTTAACACTGTATGAAATTTAGACATCTTAGTGTCTCCTTTAAATTAAAACCTGGATTTACACAGGACGATATCTATTCAGAGCCAGGAACAGAATCTCTGTCAAAAACCCTCACTGGATCAGATATGGCCAAATGCAGATTGAGTTACAGCCATAAAAATTAACTATGGAAGTACCTTAGCAAATGACCTTGTTTTTTTTCTCCTGATTGTCCAGGGCAGTACAATATACTGGCATTGGTGATGGAACCATATTTGCTATTTTTCTCTTCTGTAAGAGAGAAAAAGCCAGTACAGACTAAAACTACACATTTCCCAAGCTCATGAAAGCTCCTTAGTTTGCAGTGTTTGATGGCACTGACTTAAAAATAAAAATTACTCGGGATTAATTTAGGGAAAATATAACAAAAAAGGTAATAATTATATTTTAATATTGCATGTGTTCTCATACATTACCTTTGGAGCTCACAATAGATTGGCAAGACTGAGGTATGGCACAGAAAAGAGAAGGCCATAGTTGGTATTGCATAAGCACTCTAAAATAGAAAGAAAACATCTTGTAAGTTGTTTGCTATTACTGCTGGCTCAAAAAATATCTGGATGAACTCAGAACTCAGTTCAAGTGTTGGAAGACAGTGGAAATATTTCCAGATGAATGCTCTGAAATAAATCTTCACAATACAGAAACGGTGTCTCTAAATCAGTCCACAAAAATTCACCTTTTCAAGTCATGTAAGTTCAAGTGGACATAGCTCAGTTTCATCATCAGGAGAAGTCATGCTGCCTAGAAGCCAAAAACTGGAAGATTCTTTTTTGACTATACTGAGGCCAAGTACTTATGTAGAAAGAGCAGGATGTGTCCCAGAGCCAGTGTATAATTTGTGAAATTCTCTAAGAAGTTTTCCAAATTCTAACATCCATGGCTACCTGTCAAATTGCTGATTCCTCCACTCTGACCTTACTATTTTTTTATTACTCCTTCAGAAAAATTTGGATAAAACATAAAATATAACAGAAAATATTAACAGGAAATATAACATGCTTTGGTATCTAAAGTTTTAAGACAGTTATGTAATTAAAGATGCAACCACACAATTAGGGGTGTATTTTTCCAAAAACTTGTAATAAAAGAGATGAATGATCTTGCACAGCTTACTGCAATTTCCAAGTGGAATAAACTGAACTATAACAAATACTTTCGTGCTGAAATAATCAGGCCTGTACTGGTAAAGATATGCCACGTTCTATTGAAAAAACTAATTTTAAAAAAAGAAGTAGAGGTGAGTCACAACATTCTTCAAAGCACAAAAGGCCAGGATCTCATGGTAGATGCTTCTGGTCAAAGCACCATTTCTTCTTTGATCTACAGATAACATTTGTCTCATGTTTGCATTGCCCAAGCTTTTTTTTTTTTCTTCCCCTTCCCTTTTTATTGGGAGGGTAGGGATGAATTTTGTTTTTTCAGAGAAATGCAGCCACATCCCTCCTAAATCCCACTACAGGGCTATCCCAGATTTACCTTTTTCCCTTCCTCTTCACCCCACAGAGACCAGGGTTCTACATGATACTTCCCTTCCTGCAAGCCTTGATGGGTGGTGACATGACTTAAATGCGACATTAATTAACAAATACCAGAGCTTGCACCCAATGAGATGCACAAGATTGCATCAGGGCTGAAGAATTAGCTTCAGGTAAGGAAAAATTAAGGTTAGGTCCAGGCAGGGTCAGGAAGCCTGCTCTACCCTGCCAGGAACTAAGAGCACACAGCCAAAGAGCATCAACTTCCAGCTGAGGGCATGTTAAATTGGCTTGATCTGATTGCATGATGAGGCTGACCACTGCTTCATCTGTTATACTTTCTCCTTTGGTCATATTTCCAAAATATTTTCATAAATGCTAACTTGGACAGTCAGCCTTCAAATTAAAAAAAAAAAAAAAGTGAGACTGGATAACACTTGGCAGCAGGTATAGAAAATATTTCAGCAGCCCATAACAAGTTTTACACAAGGACAGCTTACCCTGGGTAAGGCTTAAACCCCAATTTTTTAAAATCCACCACCCCCCTTTAAGTTTGTGTATTGTTAATAGAGATTACCTCTTTTGAAAGATGAAAGAGCTTTGCTTTACAATCCCCAGTAGAATTTGAAACCTGTAAAACATAAATGCAAAAAACAAAAAAAAAAGGCATAATAAAAGAGTAAGCCCAAACCACAGACATGAAACTTTTCAGTTTCTGTGATGATTAATAAAAGAAAGAATTTAAATTGCAAGCCATTCTGAAAGTGTTAATGTAAAAAAAGCATTACAGTTTACTAGTAAAATTAGAACTTCAAACCAGCATGCACTTTACCTGTAAAGTCTCTGTGGCACTACTCAGAGGTAGAGGACAAGGGATCGACCATTTTTTAATCATAACCTGCAGAGACAGCATATTTCATGTACGAATGATATCCTAAAAATCAGTTTTCAATTTAGATACACAGAGCTAAAGTATCAGCCTGTTGGAACACACAGCAGGGAGCTACACCCCCAGTAAATTACCAGGCCTGCCTGGTAGACAGGCCACCAGAAGGAGACTTGACAGAAAAGCTTGTCAGTGCCATTCCAGCCAGCTGCTCACCCTGCACAGCTGGCAGCCTTATGGCCCCAGATCTGGAGGTGGGGCACTGCAATGGGCTCTGGCAGGAGCTGAAACACAAGCAGCACTCCCCAGCCCCTCTCCCTGGGCTCCACACCAAGGGCCTCCCGTCCGGAATTGCCGCTGTGCTGGCGATCCCAGGCTCGCGCCCGGAGCACACGAGCCCTTAACAGAGATAAAGCAGAGCCTAGGGCTAATCTTAAAATGCAGAAACATATGGTTTGGACTAGAAAGCAAAGGAAAAACAATAAATGCAATTATTGTCCCAGAATGTCATTGGGCCTTCAGCTACACCCTGCTGGTTTAGGGACTGCCAAGTAACAGGGCTGAAAATCAAAGGGAAATTAAAATAAGAAATGCTACCTCCTTTTTCAGGAGCCCAGTTTAAAATGATAGTTGCATTGCTCTCTTCACCCTAATTAATTTCCTATTGTAGTTGCCTGGCTTTAGAGGTTATAATTCTTTTGAAGCCTAGAGCAAATAATTAAAAACTTAATTAAAGACTCAGATTCACGAGAAGAGTAACATGGAAGGGAGCTCTTCTCCTGGCTCAGAAAACTGTGTTTTGCCTGCTGCCAAGTGGTGTTTCCCAGAGGATTAGATGCTCCCTCTTGTCACCAGTGCCAGGAGAGGCAAACAAATGTTACCTCTGGCCAAAATGTGGGCAAAGAAAACTGTGGGTACACGGCAGGCTGAGTGCATTGTGGCAGTAACATGTTTTAGATTGCACAAGAAAACTCACTCAAGGTATGGAACGAGGTGGGAGCCTGCTCAACAGCAGCCTGCAAACACCAAACACTAAAATATAATTTGGGCCTGTGTTGTGTTTAAAGGCACCCAGACAGGGGAAGGCTTTGAAGGCTCCAAAGTAGTCAGCTTTGGGGGAACTCTGTCTAAAGCTGGAATTGACTTCCTGAGCACTGGAAAGAGGCACAGAGCTGAAGGGCAAGGTTTGGGGAAAGTAAAATGTGCCTGGCAATGGTGAGGGGAAGGTTTCCTGCAAGCTAAAGAGCAAAGATATATATAAACATTGCAGAGGGAGGACCAGACAAGCCAAACCTAAAAGGCTGGAAAACATTTTTTTAAAATAAATGTAATACAGATTAAGAACAGACTGAAGTGGAAATAAAAGAAGACAAAATAAAATGCACTAGGTGCATTTAAAAATCTGTATTTATATTTGCCTACTTAATTATTCAAATGTGTTTGGGTTTCCAATTGTAGTCTGGTGAGGTTCCCCAACAGGAAAGGATTTTTAAGCTGGCAGCACAGCCCAGTTAGCTGAGCAGTCAGGCAGGCACCACAACCCTCCTCTAGAACTTTAAGCCTATTTCATATAAATATTCTTTGGAGTATAACAAACATTTTGTTTTAAGTGAAAAAAAAAACAAACTAAAAAATCAAGAGAGATTCTAGTGGAAAAAGGGTATTTTAAGCCCACACCAAAAACATTGCTAAAGAATTAAGCTAGAGGCTCAAAGCGTTCTAATATTCTCAGTGATTTTTTGTATCCTGCAGGGAAAACAGGAATCCCTTTATTCCAGCAGTACTGACGGCACTCAGCAAAGGGGCTGTCTGTGCATAACATCATTCATTACATATGGCAGGTTCCCAATCTGCAACATGTTTTGTTCTGGGAACATAAACAAGAGATTTAGAAAAACACCATCAGCAATCATTAACATCTTTGTTGAACAAGCTACCAATAGTGCTGTCTCCACAAACAAAACAAAAAAAATAAAGGTCTGTCTTTATGCTTCACCAATATTCAATATAGCAAGAGGGGAGGCAATAACAAAAAAGTTTAACAATCACAATTTCTTTTCCCTGAGGATTCAAATCAGGGAAGCATTCAAAAACCAGAAACAAAAGTGCTCAGGACCTCACAGAACCTGGCTTTGAATTAATACTTACACATACTTGTTTTTCTCCTAGATCAGGTCATCTCAGTGTTTGCAGTATTTTTGCAAAACTAGAACCAGTTTATTGGCATTAAAGGAAGAGATACTGAGGCACACAGAGGACATTTGTGACCTGCCCAGGCCCCAGAGCAGAGCCCAGAACAAAGAAGTCTCCAGCCCTTTGCTCAGTGCACTCCCTGACCAGACTGACCAAGACATCTCTTTTCTGCAGGCTGCAGTAAAATTGTGGCTTGCTGGCAAAAAGCTGAACAGATGGTGTGCACTTGAAAAGGCACAGAATTACTGTATGTGCAAAATATAATTATATCACTTCCATATGACTAACACAGTTCTCTTCTGGAACAAATTAAAACATATCTGCCACACAGAAATTAACAGTGTGCAAACTAAAACACCATTTCAACAGCACATATCACCCACTTCAAAGCAATTAGATATGAAAACTAAACCACATTTAATGCCTTTGACTTTCAGGGCCTGAACAAGTCAGAGGGAGTATTCTGTCAAGAGTATTGGCTTTCTGGAAATACCCGTAACGGCTTTTAAAAATTTTCACCCCAGTTAGATTTACTGAGGCTGCAACTTTGCCATTTAACAAGAAAGAGTAAGCACACTAATTTAACCATTTCATAAAAAATCCAGCAGTCTGTACTCCTTCATTAGCACCTTCTACCCACTTTTTTGATAGAGAATCACAAACTAAAATCTAGTTTAACTCATGCTTACACATTTGCATTTTCAGGGACTGAAGCTGTTTTCAAATGCATCCACCCATTACTACAGCTTTCCTCAGAGATCCATACACATTCCCTTTGAAATCCAGGAGCTGAAATGGTTTGAAAACCCTTCAGCCAAAGGTCTATGTCAGCATTATAGTTAGTGCTTTTTCTTACCTTTTTTTTTTTTTCCAAATTTCTTTTTTTTAAAGATAAATTTTAGGAGAGAGGTCAAAAGTTAAGGTAATTTATAAGTATTACAAATGAATTTCCATTAACTCTGGAGAGGCTGTGGCTGCTTCTCAATGTTCAGCTTAAGAAGAATACTTCCCAAGGTCCTACAAACACTGCAGCTCTCCAGGGATACCCTGGGGAGATGTTTTGACAGCTTTGAAGTTTGGTTTTATCACATGGTTTAGTTCCTAATGGATTGCCTTGGTCTCCTGGATGGCATGTTTGTTCAACTTGCCTTCAACTGTGTTTATCCCTTTGTAAAACAGGTATTAAATGCAAGTCAATGCAAGCCAGAATGACAGGGCAGAGGGGGAACATTTTTGCCAGGCTCCCAAATAAGATTCAAATAGATGACAGAGTGAGAGTTGCCCAGTTGTACCACACATTACACATGTGCATTAACATACTTTTCCCCTGTAGAAAGAAAAAAAGTGCAACTTAAAGGCACATTTTCTCTCTTAGATCCGCCTAGCAGGTCTCACTTTTGATACTTGGAAACATCTACCTCACGGGGGCCTTGAGAGGGTGAACATCAGGGTCAAAAACCCCCATATGGCTCAGAGAAAAGAACTTTTCCTTTCAGCTGTTAAGGAGAATAAGGTCATTGACATATTAATGAATCTTGTAAACTGCCTTAATGAAGTTCTAGTTTTCTTTGCCTTTTTCTGAACTCTGTCACTCCATTATACATGTAAATTTAATTTATTTGGAGTATATTAAATTTTCTTCTGCACTAGTTGCAGTAAGTAATAGCTAGAAGTTAAGAAAACAGAATTCCATTCCTCTGCTAGTAGGGGAAACAAAAATATATGTGCCAGCTCCCTTTGCTGCACCATCAGCAGAAAAAAAAAAGAATTGTTATATTTACCAACCCAAAATATAATTATTTTAAATCTTTTCACATGCTTGGAAGTTCATACACATTTCCAAGCCTCAGCAAAACAAAAGTAATCTGTCCAAGCAAGCAAATACTTAACTCAAGGAAAATTCTAAATTTCACATAGAAAGTTAAGGGAGAGGGTAAGACAAAATAATTTCAAAACAGGCTTATGAAAACATTCAAACAATAAGGAAAAAAAAAGATAAGCTGCACAGAGATTTTTAACTTACCACAAGAGTAAAGTACACCGTAAAGAAAAATGATAAACTACTTGTGTAGCCAAGAAAGCCTGTAAAATAACAGTAAAAATAAAAGAGAATTTATAAGGAAAGTGATCCTAATGTACAGCTAAAGCTTTACATTTTAGGCATGTTTTCTATTACAGTGCTTGGTATCTGGGGCTTAGGACTCAGAATAACAACATTCCAACTGCCTGTCACAGATCATTTATGTAGTTTTGTAGGGCAGAATTAGAACTGGCTTACCACTAATGGCATGCTGTAAGTAAATGCAGCTCTTTAATGTTCTGCTGTAAAGATTTTATTTTAGTATTGCAGACAAAATACTACTGCAACCCAAGTAATAGGTTAACTAGGCAGGGCTGGAAGGCAGAACACACTACAACAACTTAAGTAATCACCACCACCAGCAGCGCCCCGCCAGTTTAAATAAATAAATAACCCATTAAGGTTTTAAGGTCTTCAACTGTAATTGCTACTAAAGTAGAATAATATTCGCTTCTCTCCTTTAATTACTCACCAATTTTAGGAAGAAGGGCAAGAGGAAAAACAATGCAGACTGAAGCAAGCAGCAGCAGCAATCTCCCATCGAGGTACCAAGACCTGTTGGAAAATCTATTTAGGATTGATACAGAGCTCAGGAGTCCTAAAAATATGTTTAATTTAGAACTGTGATCTTAGACAAAGCAACCACTAGGACAACAAAAAAATAATTTCCTGCCTCATATGCTATTTACATGAATTTGTACTCCTAGTTTCTACACTGACATAAAACAGAACTCCCAGGTAATTAAGGAGCAGAGCATCATTCCGTAAGAAACCAGCATTGCAGGCAAAGTTCCACAGGCAAGTGTCTGCAGGGATCAGGGATCTGATGTGTGCCAATTTATTTCTCAGCAGTGCAATATGCAAATCCCTCCCTTGATTCACAGCAATGGTCAGAAGGAAGAGTATGAAATACTCTACAGATTTCCAGCAGAAGTACTTCCATAGCACACTGGGTGTATCTAAAACTGGATTACAATGAGCTGCATATTTACACACCTGAAGAAACAGCAATATCAATTCCCACTCACTGCTGAGCTTCCCTTCCTTCCATACATCCAGGAAAGAAGGAAAGGACAGAAGGGATGGAAATTATGCTGAGGAAATCTGGTGTAATGTTTATACATAAAACCACACGTATTAAAAAAGCATTGTAGAGGCACATGAAATCCTCACACATTTAAAATCTATTTGGAGCATCAAAATCCCATCTCTGAACTGAGGAAAGCACAGATGGATAAGCTGTTAAGTAACAGAAACATCTTGAGGGTGGCTGCCTGACTTGGCAATAACCATATCCTGTACTGATAAACATCTTGCACATCAGCCTCCAACTTTACCACCTATAAACACCTTGACTTTTGACCTTCCAGTTTATTTAGTCCAGGATATGGTTAGCACCTAATAAACAGGCAGCACCTCAAGTTATCATGAGGAAAGTACCAGAACACCTGTGTTAAAGAAGAATTACCATACAGGTATATTAACTACTGCTATACATCATGGACAGCCACTTGTGTCACTTGTTTGAAAAAAAGATATAATGTAAGTGAACAGAGAAATTTCAAGGTTGAGGGTATCTTCATTGTATCAAACCCGAAGTAACCAATAGGTGACAATGCCTACATTAAAAACAAGTCAAAAGACATCATTCTTCAAAAAGTGTATTATTAGCTAGGTCTGCTACTGCTACAGTGAAGAAGCAACTTTACCAAGATCAGCTTCTTGCTGTACTATTTATTCTTCACATTGTTATAATTTAGCACTCATATATTTTTAAACTTTTTCTTTCTTCCCAGTCTGGTGAATGTTCAGATTAGGAGGAACAGCATCATGGCAGAGGACATGTGTACTATGTGTAGATGTGGGACCTCTGTGTAAATTTCCTGATCCTAAAAATGCAGCAAACCCACAGCTGCCACCAAGGTTCACAAGCTCAGCAGAACAGACAGAAAATTGTTTTGGTTACTTTATGGTAAATGAAGAAACATTTGTGAGTGAGGGGGGGAACAGAGAGGAAAAGAGCAGTGAGGAAATGACGGAGAAAAAGCAACTTTGTAAACTGCTTCATTTTGCAATACCAATTCTTATACTTAAAAAGACGTCAAAAAAACTGCATAGTGGAGTGGTTATCAGAAAATATGTCCACTTTGTCCTCAAAGTACTGTTGTAAAAATACACTTATTTTCCAAAGGCAGAATAAATGTTTTGATAGTGCCTTTAAAATCAATCTGATCTGTAAATTTAATCCTATATGATAAAAGCTTTCAAAATATGAAATACAGAATATAAATCCTTGACTGTGCTGAAAAAGCTTTAGAATGCAGATGTTTCTCCTCCCTCCCCCATATTTTAAGTAAAAGCAGACATTTATAAATCGCTTTAATTTCATTCCTGAATTCAACAGAACAAGATATTCATATGTTCTAAATTAGAATCTTACTCTCAGTCCATATCAATTATACAACACACAAGCAAGACAACTTAATTGCATCAATCACATCCTCTGACAGGGTCATTAAATGTTAACAGAGGGCTCACAAATTACAACTTTTTAACGCAATCCTCATTTGAAACTATGTTCATGTCATCAAAACTATGTGGAATTCTTGTTATGCAGACAGAAACATCTCCACTCAATATTAGTAAGTGTTCATATTGTATGGTTTTGTTTTTTAAAAAGACACGAAGATGTATTAGACTGGCTCTGAGCCCTTCAAACACACGCACACCTGCTAACCTTTATCTATAAAAATAATTTAATGCACAAAACATTCTTTAAATGGGTTTCCCAAATGTACAGCTCTGGAGGGTTTATGCATATAAAATACTTTCACAGATAGTTTAACTGACACTTTTGATACATCCTAACTAAGTTAAGATAAATTCTGCACCAAATGAAAGAGTATCAGATGCTATAATGACTTAACAAAAACAGAACAGTTGTGCAACCACATCTGGAAACAAGTGGTCCAGGTAAAGAAGTTGAATCAAACTATTCAATATTTATGCCCTTTGCATAAATAAGTTGCTGCTTAGGCTTGGTCTTTGAGTACCTATTTTTGCTGAACAATTTCCTACAATTTAAAATGTCTGCTAGTAAAAACGTATACTTAACAGCTGCAAAAAAATACACAGAAACAAAAGATTATGATCTACCATGGCCATTAATATGGCAAAAGAAATTAAATATACACGTGGGCATGCATGTGTGCATGTTCCTGGAATACTGCTTGACCACTGCACTTGAATAATTTGCTTGCACAAATACTAGAGGAGGGAAATTGTGTTAAATAAACATTGATTGATGCAAGAACTACAATTAGTAGAGGCAGAAACTGGATGAGACCAGGCTGCCAATCACCTAACCACTGGAGCTGTGGTTAGGATTTCTGTGGACAATCTCAGCTCTTTCTAAATGCAAAGCTGAACTTCATTCCCATCTCAAACTGTAATTTCAGCTAAGGAAGAAGCGTGGGTGTTGGCAGAGCTGACAGATCACTGAGGATTCCAACGGCTCAGGTGATTTGGAATAAACACTTCAACACTGTAACCTGTCTGTGTGTTCCCATCCAGGAGATCTGAGGTAGGACTTGGACAGAGCTGTTGGGAGCATTATCCCACAGGCAGCACCTTTTTCAGAGAGAACAACCCTTTGAGCAGCACACGGGACCTCCAGGTTCTACCTACAAGGAGTTTTCTTAAAACTGTTTGTTTCAAAGTGTGTCTTTGCTGAAAAGAAAAGTCAGTTTGCATAAACAGAGCTGACATAAAATTAAAACCAGCAGTAAAGATGTTAGATGCTAAATTCGGGGCTGGACAGACTGGAATACACGCAGCAGATACAGCAGCAGCTCAACACCTCTGTGTATGGAGAGTGAGGCTGAAGTATGAGCTTGAAGGAGAAGGTTACAGCACCCAAATGAAAAGCTGATGACTACCACAGCTCGAAGAGACACATTAGCTGACTAAAAATAACATATATACATAAAATTTAATAGTTTAGAAAAAAAATAAAACTGACAAAAATCCTTACTAAAATTGTGAGGGCCAGGAGGGCAGAAAGACAGAAAGCAAGATTACAGCCACAATTAATTTTTCAAACTCATTATAAAATCCAGAAGTTGTAAGTGATAAAATAGAACATGAACTAAAGTATCTTTTAACAAACTGATTTCCCACTTAAAATTCACCCACAACATTCAAGAATAATACAACCATCACACAGCCTTGAGACAATTTCACCACATTTCGATCCAGAGCAAGTTTTGAGCTGAAAACATCTGAAAATAGCAGTTTGGAAAAACAGCTGTAATGCAATCCAAGATACACTGTTACAAATGACAGCAGCACTGGAACAACTCAAACAAGATATTTCAGTGCTGAAGCTGCAGTGTTTGCCTTAGCACAGGCACAGATTTCTTGTGACAGTTCTGATGGAAATGTGAGGGACACACTCCCTACAAAGAGCTTTACAGCTAAACTGCAAAAAATAACTTCTTTACCAGGAGCCAAGTTTAGGAATTATAAACCAAGTCTGGAAACCTGGCATTTTTCCCAAGACAAGCCCAATTACTAGAGCAAGACAACAAAATATTTCAATATAAATGCCTGCAATTTTTTATATTGTGATTTTGTGAAGTGATGTGAAGTGATAACATGACAGCAGTGGAAGTGTTTCTTTTCCTCTCCCTCCAGTACCTTCCTGCTTCCCCTTTTAAAATATTACAGAAGGGAGATTCCTGTAGCAGGGAGTTTTGCCACTGACTTTAAAGTCGTCAGATGGGAAATTGCCATGAGGAAAGAATCACGCTGTGTGTGTGTGTGTGCTGCAAGACTTGCACTTGCCAAATACATTTCATATTCCAACAACTCATGTAAATGACTGTTTATTTTCACATGTGAGATCAGAGAAGTGTCAGCACCCATGTCCTTCAGCAGTGCTGAACCCTTTTTACTTCAAGACGAACACAGAATGCACGAAGCATTTTTCCTTACCCACTCTCGGCTCCACTCAAAAGCCCCGCAACAGCCCCAGGAAGTTCAGACTTCACAATTAACAGATAAGATGCCATGGCTGCAAACAGAAGCAGGACAGATTTAGCAGAGGAACAGCAGCATCTCAGCCAGGAGGGCTGGACCGGCGTGGTTTCGCCTGGAAGATCTCAGCTCTGTCTGAGACACCGCGGCACCAGAACCAGAATTTATTTTCTAATATACTTCCTTTAAAAATAGCTGGAAGTACTGCACTGATGTCAGCTAATGCCTCCAAAGAGACTCTTACAATGTGAGTCTTGAAACAAGGAAAACATAATCCAAAGGACTAAAAGGCAAAATAATATAATATATAGGCCTGCCCTTCTACCTGGGAACACAGACCTACAGGCTAGAGACAGACTACAAGGCTGCAGCACTCCTCCTTCCTCTTTATGAGACATTATTCATGATGAGAGTAAATAATATTTGTTTCTCTCAATACAATTGGTTTTTTTAAAGACTCAGTTTTCATAGTTGTTCAATTGCTGTTGTACTAAATAAATATAAGACAGAAATTCAAACACAAGAATAGGACTTGAAAGGGTTTTTTATATACTGCAAGGTTTGGTCCTCAGGGCTAAGACAATTATCAGTGACAGATCCCTGCTTCTCATGATAAACCCATCACCAACAAAATCCCAACAATAATATCAAGTGCAGAGCTGTATAGGAACTGTGAAGCAGAAGAGAAATTATTAGCTACTCTTACAGGAGTGTTGACTTGAAATTAAGTGTTTTAAATTCTATTCAGCAGAAAGCAGTGATGCACACATGGAAATCCAAAAGCCCTTTCACAGTGCCACTTTTCTCCTTCACTAAATAAAGTGATCAAAGGCATGAATGAGAGGGTTTTTAAATCCCAATTTATACTAGTCTGATACTTTCACATACTGTTCATGTAGCTTTTTTATTAAACCAGCAGAGAATCAGTCAGAAAAATCAAGCTTTACACAGTTTCAACGAGCATCAAAGCCTACATGAAACTAATTTCCATCCTGCAGCAGCAAGCAATTTTAGTAAGACGTCATAAAAAGCTTAGTTACATTCAATCCTTGACAAAAACTCATCTGTTGTATTCAAATTTTACTGTTTTGTATTTAGTAATTCTTTAAAATTTTACCACAGTATATTTATTCATGCTTTAAAATTAAAACATATATTTTGAAAGGGTGAAGCAATAAACTTTCACGAGATGATATTTGAATAAGTTTGTAGGGTTTTTTTATTTAAGGAATGCTTTGAATCTTAAAAGAAAAGATGTGTGGACTCAGACACTGCTGTACTACACAGTAGTGTAGTACTGTACTACAGAGCAGTCACTGTTAAATTTTGAAGAAAGGGTAAGGTGGTCCCTATGAAGAAAGAGAATTCTATTAATACAAAGTGACATGTACCTACTGCAAGGTTAAATTAAAACTAGATAAGGAAATATTCACTTCTTCATAATTAAAAGCTCTGGTTTTTTTCAATATTCATGTGTATTTAGTGACATATAGCTGTTGATCGTGTGTGCTGAGGTACTTACCTGCTGTCCTGATTTACTCTCCTACAACAGAATATAGGTCCAACCAGAGAAAATTACAGCATGCATATTTCTAAGTCACTAGAATTTGTAAGTAAATTAACCCAATTTTTCATGCTAAGTTGCAGGCAGATGCATATTTCACTCTAATTAAAAAAAAAAACAACTAAGTGGGGGAGGAAGGAAAGGAAAATTCTTCTAAATTGTAATTCAACCTTATTTATCCATTAGCCTTCTCTCCTGTATGATACAATTCTTTATACACAAGCAAGTCAGAATTTTCATATATTTATGTCCTTCAGAAAGATTTTAAAACTAGTTCTTTTGCAGTCTCCACTGCAGAAACCTTCAAATTAATTTCCAGATCAGATTTCCTCCAATATGCAATCTGTCACTCTGTCCTTGCATTTTGATTAGCCTCTGGCTAATCACTCGATCACTTATCCTTTGTTGCTCACTCTTTGTTTTTGAGAGGAGTCCTATTTCACTCAATTCCACTCCTAAGGAGGGAGCCAGTCCTGCACCAAGAAACTTGTGCATGCTGAACATTTGTATGCATCTTTCTTCCTTTCTCTGGGCATATGTGAAACAATCTCACATAGCAGGATTTCCCCCCCACCCCCACCCCCGTTTATATTCTCTTGTTTGTTCTACAAGATGAGTAATGAATAAGAAATAATTTTATTGATATCCTGATGCTTAAACAAGACCTGAATCTTCTACCTGAATCTGAGCAGGATGCCCATGCTTAATACAGTTTAAAAAGCCAAATCCTGCTTTTAGTTCATTTGCAAACACAGTTTTAATTCTCCTCAGGAGAAACACTCCTTGTAGCTTTATTTGGCATGAAGACACTAACCACTGTGTAGCTCTGCAACACACGACAGAGTGAGCAAAGAACGTGGTTTGGTTGGTTGGATTTTTTAAAGATGAAACTAAAACAAAAAGAACTAAAACAATATGACAGTCTTTTTCTACTTGAGGAATCAAGAGCATAAAATATGACAGACAGAAAGTCACATATCCTTTTCTCCAAATAACAATTTGTACCTCACTTCCCTGACACACCCTGTGACTGAAGCCACGCCAGGCTGCATTGTACAAATTTAATGTCAGCTCTCCCTGGCAGCCTTAATGTGCGACGGAAGGAAGAGATTACACAGGCAGGAGACTGAACTGTGACACAAGTGAACACAACAAAAAGCACACCCTTGTGCTCTGACTGTCCCCACCTGGAAATGCTGACACGAGACACCCATTCCAGCACTGAGGGAGCCAGGTTTGCTGCAGAACAAATGCTGTGCCACGGCGCAGTCTGAGGCTGCAGCAACAGAGGGATGCCACGAGGGCTGAACTAGAACTATGTGAGCAACCTTCACATGGTCACTTCCTAATTTTCAGCTCCTGAATATGCATGTATTATGTTACTTTTAGCTAATTTTCAGTATGCAGCAAGAGCTACTTGATGGAGAACTAAGCAGTTCTGAACTTCTCAACAGGCCTTGACACACCAGAACTCAGCAGAAATCAGAATTATATTAATAGTTTAATATTCAGTAGACTTGTACTGTGTTGAAAGCAGCAAGAAATACTGCTCTTAAAATACCTATCACTTTGCCGTGTCCTGAAAACTTGGTATTAGCTCTTTGACAGAAAAAATAAGAAGTTTATTAAAATATAAAACAGAGTACTTGCTTTACACTTCCATTACTACAGCCTGCAGTGCCATCATGAGCTGTGACTGTCAAGAAATACACAGACCATGCATACATCATTCTGAATGTCTTTGCTGTGCTACAGTATTGTTTAACACTGAGCAGATGTGCCCCTACCTGAAAAAAAAAAAGTTACTAGAAAAAAGGTTATGTTTTTTATATAGTCCTCAAAATACCTCTTCTGAAGTAGCCCAATCTTAAAATATGTGGGTGGCTGCTTGGTTAACAGCAAAAAAAAAAAAGTGTAACTTCTTATTATCCTACCCAAAAAGAGACCAAGTGCTGAAGTCCACGGCAATGATGCCAGAGAATATACAATAAACTTATATGAAAACACAGAATTTATGGTAATAAATCCCTTCAAATCAGTTCATTGAAAGAACTGACTAAGTCTTCTGGTTAGTTTTTCCTCATCTGCCACTGTAGATGATCATATTAGAGCCCTATAAAGATGTCTTGAATTTTTAAGCACTGTGCAAAGATGGAAACAAGCTCCTCTCCAAACTTCCCACAGGAGAAGACAGGGTGGGTACTGTTTTGAATATTTCCTCTTACTGGAAGCTTAAAAATAAATATTGGGATAATTTATTTGGTTTTAAATGTAGATGCAGAATGGAGTGCATGACAGAAGATGTTATCCTTGTTCATATGGACAAATTCCAAGAACTGAAACAGGTTGTCAATTTCTTTGCTTCTCTTCCTATTATGGAGACTCATCCTGATGAATTTCTGCTCCCTTGCTTCCCTTTTCCTTCTACCTTTAGCTTTTACCTGAATTAGTCTGGAACTTAACTATGGCAAGCTTAAAAAAACAAGAAATCCTTCTTATTCTACACGAAACACACAGGCAGCAGATTTATTTTGACAAAACTTCATTAGTTTAATTATTTATGTACATTTATGCTAAAAGAATAGAAAAGTTTCCTACACAGCTCATCATATATCCCACTCTGTAGTACAGCTGCAGGTTGAGATCTCTTTTTTTTTTTCTATTATTTAAAGCAAGCTTAATTCTTTACAATATCAAACCTTCCAAGAACCATTCACTGCAACAGGAAAACACAGGAGCATGGGTCATCAATTGTTAAATTAGTACAGGAGCTGACAAACCTGCCCTTAATTAAGGCAGCTCTGCACTGGAAATCCTCACTTTGAATCAGTCAGGATAATTAGGCTTTCAGGTCAAAAGTAAACCACAGTGTGAAAACAAACATTTGAGTTTGTTTGAAAACAGAATTAGATTTCCCATACTTAAAGGACCCTCAGTAATTTCTTAAGGTATTAAGGATGCAGGTCTCAGCATGTAGGAAACTGTATTTTATTTTATTCCTCCATGACTTGCACCATTCATTCATTTTTAAAGTTTCTGGAGTATTGTTCTTGCTGATTACACAAAGGTAGTTCCCATCCACCCCTTCAGTCTGAAAAAAATAGTTTCTTTATTTAAATTTGAAACTAATTTTGCAAATACATTTAGAACTGAACTGTAGAATGGATGAACTTGAGGGGGAAGAAAAAAAACCACAAAAAATAATTTGCAATTAAAAAATGCCCAATTAACTTGATAAAAGAGTCTTTTTAGTCTCTGCTCAGCATCTCTAAGCAGGCACTCACAGAAAGCACACATATATATATTTGCAGAGGAGGGGGGTTAGCTAAATATTTCATTGTTTACCTGGCAGAAAAACAAAGGGGTGGGGATGTAGAGAAGCAGGAGAAGGCTGGAGGCGCCGGGCTGCCGGCAGCTCGCCCAGGAAAGCGGCCCAGGGTGTGCGGGGCCAGGCCAGGCCAGCAGAGGGTGGTGCTGCTTTTTTTAAATATCTGCTTTTGACAGCGGCTACGCCTCTCAATTGACTTCGGGAAGCTTGAAAAATACGAACCACGCGATTGTAAATACGTATTTAGGGTGTCTTACACTTACAGCAGGGTCTCTGTGTATTGTCTGGCACCCTGACTGTATTAACAGGCCATAAGATCTACAGAGCAGCATCACCCATTGGAAAGAATCCTGCTGCTTCCAGTCACTGCCTGCAGCATTCAGGCAGTGCCGAGGATAAAACAGCGCTCCAGGGATACGGAATGGGCGTTTTTCCCTCATTACTTATTCTTACAAAGAAGAAAAACGTGTACCTTTGAGGACATGCTAACTGCAGAATATAGAAATAAAAAAATCAAAAAGCACCAGTTATAGAAATTACACTGAATTAAACCGTATTTATATGAGAAAACAAATAAATCTTTGTAAAATTAAGATGGCAGTCTGGAAAGCTTAGTTCCAAGGAATGACTGCAACGGCCACCTGTGTTCATGCCAAGGCAGGTTATCTGAAGAAACTGAAAAAAAAATTAACTATATTGAAAAAAAACACCTCACAGAGACCATCTAAGCTACATGGTGGTACCGCAGGTTCTACTGCAGCACTTAAGCCCACTGCTAATCAATTTTAAATAATTCAATTCCTCTTCTGAGCAGTTTAGACTGATGTTTGTGTGCATCACAGCCACCAGGCCCAGCCATCTCTCAGCCAGCAGTGACCTGCAGCTGATGGTAGCCCCCGCCCTGAGAAGCACGCTGGAAAACTCCGCATGCTTCCTGCTAGACCTCAGCTCCGGGGATTTGTTTGTGTTAGCAACGGGCTGAGAGCTGCTCTTGTGCAACGCTTTATTGTGTTTGTCTCCATTTTTCCACCAGCCTTGCTAAAAACCGGCCCTTCTCTAACTTTATTACACATGCTTTAGGAGTCCTAAAGATTTTCTCTTGGGCACACGGCCGCAGACTGTCCTCCTTTTCAGTCACATCCACAGAGGGGACAATCCTAGAAGGAGAAATTGCTGTGCTCCTTCCTTCCTTCTTCCTCCCCTGCTTCAGAAGAAGCTCAAAGAACTTCCCTGGCAAGGGAGGGGGAAGGGCTGTGGGATTCCCAGCCACAGCTTTGGCCCACTGTGCCTCATCCATCACTTCCTAGAAGCACAACACTATTAAACAATAGCAGGGAATCCATCCAACTGCAGTTGCTCCTGGGAAGGATGACATGAAGAGCCAGCAGAGCCAGGGAACTCAGCACTTCCAATATCAGCTTCCCTCTCTCCCTGTGTGCCTCCAGGCCTACAACTCCCCAAGGGCCCTCTCCCTTCTTTAGGGGCACCTGACACGCTCTGGAACCCTTCAAAATCCTCTCTGCACAGCAGGTGAGAAATGGACACGGGGAAGATCACTCCAGGGAAAGGGCTGGAAGGAGCAAATGAACAAACTTCAGCAGCCTGGGAGGTGCAATTTGACAGTTCCCTTTTTCATCATGTGCACTTTGCACCCACACACACCAACCAGCCCTTTCAGGAACAAGGCAGTTCACATGAAACTAAGCATTTGGTTCGTTTACGTTTAAAGGGCTGCTGGATTGAGTCAAAACACTGAGAAATGGCATGTAAAAATTAGTAGCACTGGCCATCCCATTCAACCCTTGGTTTTCCCACGTTAACAAGTACCTGTATTTCAAGAACAAGAACATAGTGATTATAAGGAAGGAAAGGCAAATATTCTCCAAGCTTAGTCTCTCTAAGATCTACATATGCTATGAAGTCTTTTGAGTTATGGTATTAAAACGTCTTTAATTTCTGTTTGGATATTGAAAAGTTAACTCACTATCCTGGTGCATCCTTCGTTAACCTGGGTACGATTTTGGTATTTGATTTGTGTTACTTGGATTAATTAAATGCCTTCCTAGGGGCAATTAAAAATCTGCAGGAAAAGTTGAACACTAATGTTAGGGATGCATGTATGTACTTGAAACAATGTACTTGAAATCAATTTTTTTTAACCTTTTAAGTTCCAAATTTGACCAATCAGTGCTTTCCTGCAGCTGTACAAAAATGTTTTGTTCTTTTTATCCCTCGGATATCTTGGTAATAGAAAAAGTCAATTCTCCTATCTACACAAATCCCTAAGTGTATGCAATTAGAACGTCAAATTCAAATTTACACATTAGGCTTTCCTTAAAAAAAAAAAACAAAGATGACAAACTGGAAAGCATAACTATTAAAATGATTACTAAAACGCTCTCTCCACCACAAATTAATGTAAATTACTTCTGCACTTATATTATTTTTAAAAGGGATCAGAGCAAACTTTAAAAAAAGCCCAGACTAGATGCAGATAGTGACAATAACCCTGGTAAAGTTGCTTAATCACAAGCCATCTTTCATTATCTCATGCTCTCTAATCACTTCTGAAATAAAATACCATATGATGCAATGTGCCCAGGTCTGATGATGGAAGACGTAACAGAAAACAATTTTATTTTTAGCCTTACTCTGAAATCAAAGATGTTGACAGAGTCTGGATGTCTGCCCAACAGGCACTGTGTTATTGGTTCCTTCAGCCAGGCAGAAAAACAAAAAGAAGGGAACATTACAAACCACCACAACAGGCAGAGCCCAGGTTTTACACTTAATCCCAGCACAGATCCCATTCAGGACCAACTACTGTCCACAGTTTCACCATTCCCATTTCAAATCTGCAGAAGGACCAGAAAGACAAGAAAAATTCTTTTCTTTCCGTGCAGTTCTTTAAGAGTCAAGGCTGTGTGAGAAGTGAAGAGAACTCTTCATCTCTTATTTTTTTTAGGAGCCTGTCAGCCTGCAGTACAGTCACGTTCAGAGCTGGTTCCTGACACGGGGCTGACTTGGACTGCAGCATCCAGCACGCACCAGTTTGGGGCTCCAGAGTTACTGAGCTGAATTTTATTAAGAATGGCACAGAGAAGGTTATGAACTGTGATGAGGAAGAAATGAGAGTCAGATTTCCTTTGACAACAGAATCTTGTACATGATCCCAGAATCTCCAGAACCTGCTCTGTGTATCCCTCCTTCTCTTGTACTGTTTATTTAGAGGTCCACTTAAACGGGAAAGGAAATTAAAAGATTTGTTCGTTGCTACAGAACATCCTCTAAAACCTGTATGAATAAACAGTCCTTCATCTTGGAGTTGCTATGGTCACTCCTGCCTAAAATTAATGCTTGGATTTTTATAGCCATTTCAATTGGGCAGCTTTTATTATACTGGAACTTTTAGTACAAGAAAATATTCCAAGTTTATCATGAAAGCACAGTTACTTGGTCTAGCTGTAGGTGTCTACACAGGGACAAAAAAGAGCAATCATTGAATTGTCTGGACTTGGCAGGTAATCTTAAAGGAAAGAACAGCACTGGAAAGCTGTTTTCTTCTGTTGATGTACGTGAACATGGGTATCCTTCTTGGTGGTAGGGGGCAGAGCAGGGAGCTTTCAGATTATTCCCTCATTTAAAAGAAAGCATCCAAAACATTTACAACAAAAGGAAAAATTAAAGTTGTTCTATTAGACTTAAAATTGTTCTGTCTACTTTCAGACAAATAATTTCTAAATACTTAGTGACTGTCAAGTATGTGAGCATACCTGAGTCAGAGTTTAAGTACAAAGACAGGGAGTGTTATTTTATTATGCCATGCACCAAGGAAGACAAAATATGAACAATGTAAGTGGAGAGCCCACATGATGTAAGTCAGGAAGATAAACAACTCCCCCAAAAAAACAAGTTATTGAGCTAACAAAAAGAAAGGTCCCATTAATTCAGAACATATGAAACATCACAGCTAAGTAAACATTCACTTGCTGCACAAATCACTAAAATGCATAAGCAGGTTCCAACAGCAAAAGCCAAAACACATGGTCTGATAAAATGCAGCTACCAGATACAAATGTACAGAACAGCAGAGAGGAGATGCTGCTCCCTGAGCCCCTTCCAATGAGCAGTGCAGCTCTAATGAACGTGTTCCACATCCTGGGATGCAGCAACAGGCACACGACCCAACCCCCAGAACTGCCCCACCTATCCCACAACCACAGCCCTTCTGCTTAGCACGATCACAAAAGCCTTTCCCTTAAGTTTTCTGTCCTTTTAATCAGTTTCTTAAAAACATTTTAATTATTGCCTTTGCTGTTCATGGAGCTTTGAAGCCTGTCACACAGTTAATATTGAGCATATGAAGTCTCTTACCTCCAATATTCTGGATAATTATTGTAGTTGCAACAAGGACCTATAAAAAATAGACTTCTTTAGAAAGGGTAAGGATAACTAAAATCATATGTCTACAGCAGGCATAAACCACATGTGTATCATCTTAAACACACCAGATGTAGAGGTGGTAACTAGGACCTATAGGAAGGGAATCTTCTGGGAATCTTCTTAGTGAGGAGTTTAACACATGGAAACCAGCACAATCGAAAATGAACATGGAAGCAAAAATTCTGCCTGAAAATATCACATATTTATTCTGAGACAAAGCAAGAATAATTCCACAGTGAAGGCTGTTCTGCAGAAGATAAGGTTTTTAAATCACTGAAAACATAAGTGCATTCTAACTGGCATCAGGTTAATACAAATGAAAATGATAATTTACCTCTGAAAAGACAGACAGCAGAAATTTGTAAAAGCTCAAGTGTACTTCCTTACTCCTGAGTATTTTTAACTGTCAGGAATGTCATTGTTTTTTTAAACTTGCAAACCAGATAGACTTTTCTTTAACACCTGTGATTATTCATACTGGACTGATATGGAAGCAAAAGTGATCACAGGCTATTAAAATACTTGTCTGAATAAAAAAAAATTAACTTCCAACTGAAAAAAGAAACCCTAAAAGTGGCTATAAAGTTTTTCAAAGTTTTCTTTTCAGTTCAGTTCTAAAATACCATGATCATCAGGTTCAGTTTTCTTTTTATCCACTGCACTTCTTGATATAGGACATTCCTAAATGAGTGCTGCCATTAAGTCAACTTGGAAAAAAGTTAAGCTACAGTAATGAGAAAAAGTAAAAATTTGTTTTTTTGAAAAAAATCATTTCAGATTTTAAATTAATTCAAAGTCAGTTCAAAAGTCATCAAGGGAAGGAAATAAAAAAATATGGTATCTTGGAATTTGCCATAGATGGAAACAAATAGTTCACACCTTTGGAAAGGGAGAATCAGCAATCTTCCAACAGCAGAAAATTTCCATTCTTACAAATCTCAGAAAAATAAATTTGAAAGGAAATCACCACGTTGAGTAATTGCTCGACTTCAAGAGTAGTTAACCAGTAGTTTACTGTCAAACTAAGCTGCCACGGTTCTGCAGAGGCTTGGCTGTAACATCCCCTGTGTGTGAGGGAGGAGTAAGCACTACTGCAGTGAAAAAAAGCAAAAAAAAAAGTCATCTGTGCCTGACTGAAGTGAGACGTGTTCAGGGACAGATGGGAATTGAATGGTTGTGGTGAAGTAGAAAAGCCTAAAAATCAACAGGATCAGTTAAAAGCAAGGCATTCAGGAAGCAGATCTCAAATACATGACTTAAGAGTTCCTGGATTGCAAAGAGAAAACAGTCTGAGATAACACGATCAGAAGCAGCAAAGCCTGCTTTGCAGGCAAGTTTTAAGAAAAGTGTATAAATATCAAAGATGCTTCAAGAGACAAAGACAACTGTTCCAGAAAACATCAGTTCACCAGGAAAGCTTGGTGAACTTTGATTATTTTATCAAAAGAACAGCTTTCCAACCTACAAATATTCCAGTGCTCTCCATGCACACTGAAAGTAGAAGGCCAGATAATTTTCAGCACAGATTACTTAAATTGAAAATTATGAAAAAGTATATTAAGGAGAATTAAAAAAAAAACCCCCACATTTTAACTAAGATGTGAAGCTATGAAATCTCCTTCACTTAAACTTTTACATAACAGATTAGACAAACATCTGCCAGGAATGGTTTATGAATGTTCAGCCCTGCTTCAGGGCAAAGGCAGAGTAAGACACATTTTAGTTTCTCCTTAGGCTCTAAAATTCTATGGCTTCTTCAAGTAATGGCTTAGGGTTAATGTGTACAGAACAGCTCCTGTAAAAAATAACTGTATCTTATACCTTGCTATTATCAAGGTTTAGTATCTCCTGAGGCTGATCACTTCTTAATTTGATCAATAAGTATTGATCCTCAGACTACACTCACCAGCTTATTAATGGTAATGGAAGTCTTACAAACACCTGATAGCTCAGGTTTAATTCTCACTGACATTACGACATAAGACAGCAGTCTCTAGCCTGTTAAGCCAAACTAATTAAAAAAAATTTTGCACTGTTTCAGTAAAACATTAAAATCACACTGGTGTGTGGTAAAACCCTGTTTTCAGTAAGGTGTAACTGGAACACAGAACACAGAGTTCATAACATTAAATGTGCAGTATTCACAGGCAGTGTTTCCTGTGCACCCATTATTACTGCATAACATCACTGTTAGGAAAAAGAGATCCAGTGCACACTACAAACAAATCATAGCTAGCATTCTGATTACTCTTATACCAGAAATTGTTCGGTTGATGGTGGCTTTGTTTGGTTTCTATTGTTTGTTGGTTTGGTTTTTTTGGTTTTTTTCAAATCATGAGCTAAAACAAGAAAGAAACATTCATGTGAAGAGCTTATTAAACAAAAGGAAACTAATAATATGCATCTTAAATAATTAATTAAATAATATGCATTAAATGTACTCTTAATTGTTCCTATTGTGGAAATGACACGAAAAGCCATCCCTCATCTTAGATCCCTATTAAAAGCTGAAACACCAACAGCAAATCAATCCCTTACCTGTCTCCTAACATTTTTACAACACAGGTAAGACTGTATCAAATCTGAACCTTGAGCCGACCTGACAACAATGCCAGTGTGCAGATTTGTACAGACAACTAAAAATGAACGTTCTGACAGGAAAGCAGCACAGAATCTTGCATTTATGGAGTGTCAATTTAACTGAAGCTGGGCTTCCACAGAGCAGACACACAAACTGAAACCAAGTGAAAAGCTTCAGGATGTAACAGATTTTTCAGCATACTACAGTGTCAGTAATTTCAGTACTTATTTCATTTATGTCTCTTTATTATGCAAAGAACATTTGCATATCAAAAGCATGAAACAAAGAAGAAGAACGGGTAAAAATGAATACTCACCTTTCCAGCAGATCCAAATGCAAACAGCCCAAGGTCTTCATAAGACATGACAGCTGTTTGTAAGGGGAAAAAAAAAAACAGATAAAATATCGCTAACTTGAAAAGCCTGAAAGCTCTATTTTTCGCCCTTTTTTCCCTTTTTTAAATGACTAAAATTCAGAATTAAAAGAATATTTCATAGTATTTTTTAATTTACAGAATAGCTTTTATATACACCTGTACTCCTGCTACAAAACACAGCTCTATGCTCAAACATTCAGAGACTCTTCAGAAACTCAATTTAGTATTTGCAGTTGCAATATCTAAAGTATAATACTAAAGTATTATACTAAAGTATAATACTATTTGCCATACTAATGGCAAATAGCCTTGTCCCAAAGATTTTCTTTGTAGGTAAAGAATTAGGAGATTAGCATCAACAATTAAACATAAGATATTTCTGTATGTTATTCCTTAAAAGAGCAGGCTTTTTCAAATTAAGATGACAACAGAAGATACTTTTTCATTTTTCTAAAAATATAAACATCACTATCTTTCCAGCTTTTAAGAACTAAGCCCTATCTATTTTCAAGTGAGCTGAAGGTAAACACCTTCTTTGGTTGAAATCTATTATTAAAAAAACCCAAAACAAAACCCAAAGCAAAACAAAAATCCTGCCCTTACCTGCACCCGACTTACATAATTACATTAAAACAGCCTGTGGTTTCCTCTATAATTTTGCTGGGTTTGAGCTGAAGCTCGCTTCTGTTATTGCTGGTAACTCAAAACAATCCCTTCTCAGAGAGAAGGAAGCCATAGTAAAGCCTTTCATTGTTACTCTGTATTTTGTTATTAGAAACTCAAGCAGTATCAAAAAGATGAAAGTTTTCTGAGAAATACCAGTCACTTTCTTGGGATATAATAAAACAGCTGGGAATGCCTCAGAGGGTAAAATTCATCTCAAACACACATAATTTTATTGTCACAACACTTGGTTTCTCTTCCTTGGTTTTGTTTGGTACAGAACTGCTCCTGATCCTGTCAGATCTTAGTTTAGGGCCAAGCCTTGCAAGCTGAGCTGCTGGGGCAGCCCTTCACACCTGAGTGAAGCCCCATTCAGTGAATAAAGGACACAAGGCACGGGAGACACGGGCACCTCACAGAGATCAGATGACAGGACTGGAGCCTCAGACTCGCCCAAGCTTAGGTGGTTTTATTTCACTGAAGTTCTGCACAAAACCAGATCAGTGCTCCAGAGGAGGGGAAAAAACAAAACAAAACCAAACAAAAGCCAAAGTCCAAACCTAACAAAACTTCATTAATTTTCTCATATGATTTTCTCAAGGGCAGTATTTCACGTTCTACTCTACTATAGACACCAGCACACTATGACAATATAAATGAAATAACACAATTAAATGAGCCAGAGTCAGTGCTCAGCATAAACCTGGACTATCTCTAACAGACATAATTAAACAAAAACGTATGTCTTACTAGATTTTATCCTATATTTTTCTTAATTTCTATTTATAAAGTAGTGGATCACAAGAAAAAAAATTTAGACAGCCACCTTCAATGGCACAAAAAGAAAATTAAAATATTAAGCATATTTAATAGCAAGTTGTTTTTACCACGTGGTAACAAATATACAGCATACATGTATGAGGAGTTGTCAGCAAAGAGAACAAAATTTTCCACACAATTACAAAAGAGCAATGAAACCTTAAAGTATTTTCTGTAGTACCTGTTTCTGTGAACAGTTTAGTCCTGTGAACAATAGGAAGCCCTATTACTTGATCCCATTACTTCTGTAATTTCAAGAATATATGGAGCAAAATATTAAGCCAAATTTATATAAAGATAAAAAAATTCTGAGTGATTAGCTTAATTTTTATCCTGGTATTAACAGTCCATGGAAATTATCCCTTTAAATGTGAAGGGAAATTGGCAAATATAGTACCAGCAATATTTGTGACTAACTCATAATATGAGAAGAAAGCCACAGAACTTCAAAGTGCATCCCACTTAAATTCCCAATTCCTCTGCTTTACAGAGGAAACTTAGCCTTTATCAGCCCAAAACAACACAGGTCATACTGAATTAACACCAGGAGAAACACTGACTAAACTAATCTCAACACTTGACACTCGGGAATATTTTTTTTTGTTAAGCCTTTGGTCTACACAAATCACTTGATTTTGTCAAAGTCCAGACCAACATAACTGAGTAACTGAGTAACTTCTTTATTTTTGAACTGCAACTAAAATGCCTGTGCTTAATAAATCCTGGCCTCTGTTTAAAATGGAATTAGTATTAGAGCTTCCTTTTCAGAAGGTGTTTTATAGGTCAGCTCTTTCCTAAATAAGAGTTTACAAACTCTTTCAACTGTTTCTCTTCACCACCCTTTAAATTTTTCTGGCTCATTTTTAATATAAAAATACTAAGATTTCCTTCCAATTTGTTTTCATGGTTTAATACTGTAACACCGTTTACAAATTAATATAGATTTTTTTAAAGAAGAAGTTTAATTGCCTACTTTGGAATCTGACACGTACAGAGATTTTTACTTTGTCAAGGTACAACAGGTCGTATTTCCCACTTTTTAAAGACAGTGTTCCAAGGAAAAACTTGGAATGCTATCTAACATTTAGTTACTTCAATAGCTGACAGGAATTATAGGAAATATAATCTCAAATCTTATTTTAAAAATATCAGCACACAGAAGGTCATAAATCCAGCAAACTTATCCAGACATAGTTCTGGTGCAAGTCCTACCTGTCAGCATTAGGTGATAACTAATTATTAGTTTCAGAGAAGAGAAATTCTTCATCCTGTCACTTCAGCTGTCTGCATTTCAAAAATGCTTCCTTGAGGTGGACTGTTGCCTTTGGACAAGAACTGAGGAGTTAAACCCTTCTTGCATATCAGGCCTCTGAGTTCATAACATCCAAACTCTTCTTATTTCAATAAACTTAAATCCTTAGTTCTCCCCCTCATCATAATTATTTTCCAAGAATCTCTTTAATTATTTTTTTACCAGACAACAGCTTAATACCACTTAGTGCCCATAAAATACAGAACTTTTCAGCCTGAAGTAAGAGGTTAAAAAGGCCATTAAAATTACTTCAGGCCTCCCCTTTTTTTTTGCTTCTCATGTATCTCTCCAGCTATGCGTTTCAGGTTCTGATTCCTTTCTAATAATCAGCACTCCAAAAGGAGAAAAAAATTACAAAAGACTTAATCCCCAATCATCAAACAGCCAACAATATCAACCATAAAAGTAACCCTACCTCTGAGGGGTGTTTTTTAAGAATGTATGAAGAAGATCACTCAACAGGTGGGGACAGGAGCAGCAGATCTAAGAAGAATCAGGAAGCAATCGTCTGAGAGACCATAGGCAGCTAAAGAAAACAAAGCCAAGGAGGAAAGAAGCACAAGCTTTCTCCCACCACCTTTGAAAAGAGAGGAAAACAGATGAGAGGGAAACAATAAGCAGGGAGACTTCCTGCTGTAACATGATCTTTGTGTACCAGAAGTCAAGGAACGACTCAGTTGTTTCAGTAACAATCAAAAGAAGCAGGAATCAAAACACGAGCAGATTTGACTGCAAGTATTAGAATGTGCTGCTTCAGCTGTCTGAAAGCAGTGCAGTTTCCAAGGCCTGCAACATGCCATGCCATTCAGCATCAAAAAAGCTCTGTAAGCTGCATCTGTAAAGCACCACAAGAATACTGATAATCCAATATGATTAAAAAACCTGAAAGGTATCCATTTCAAACCATGGACAAAAATATGTGTACTACTACTAGGAGAATGAAAGGCTGCTATATTATTGCTCTTAAGCACTCACTGAAAGCAAAAGCACACACTGAAGTAGTGAGGTTCAGCCAGCACCAAAACAATTTCACTCCAGAAATACAGGATCTCTCTGGAAAGAGAAGAGAGGCATTTGGGGGGAAAAAAAAAAATCTAGAAACCAGTCAGTTTGGCACTGGCTTTGCATAAAAAGTCTCAAAATCCTCTTTTTAAATGACAGACAATAATAGTTAAAAACATTAAACATTTCAAGGTCAGTGAATCAGACACCACTGTTAACATGCTGTTAACTGCAATCTTTATATTGGGTCATGTCTCTGTGATAAAGCTGAGGAAGTATTTCAGAGCTCACAGTTAGATAAATCTTTTTCACTTACCAGTCTGAGTGCACATACTGAGCAGAAGAAACACAGAGTAAGAAGCAAGGCTGGCAACAATCAGCAGCAAGATACTAAAAACCACAAAATATTCACAATTAAAGCACTTTTAGAGTACAATGCACTTTCGAGCTTTAAGAACGCTACTTTTGCAAGAATTGAGCTACCACAAGACAAGATTTCCTCATTTTATGGCTTGTATCTGCTGACTATGGTTCACGTGGTCCCTGATCTTCCCAATACTTGCCAAACTGCCCTGTTCCTTATATTGTTCACCAGGAATATCACACACTATACAGGGTAAATCTTGACATATGGATTACAGAATGGACATGACCATGGGAGTTTCTGTGCACACACACACACACAC
>VZRO01003604.1:1319737-1357009 GCA_013397915.1 Daphoenositta chrysoptera | reverse complement strand
AAAAGCCCCCATTATGCTTCAAACTAGAGAGCACCTTAAAATCCTGCTTTCTCTGGCTCTTAACTGCTGATGCCCTAAGACACCTCTCAAACTCAGGGCACATTTTACTGTACATAAAATAGGCAACAAGTGAAAAACAAGAAGTTAATGCCTTTCCTTATAAATAGATGGCAGGGAAACTGAGTTTCAGTAGTTGCAAAGATGTTGTGAGCAGAACCCCATTAAGAAAAGTGCTGTACCTAATAGAAAGCAGGTTTGGTTCCCCAGTGACAACAAAACAGTAGGAAAGGATAGATTCAACACTACTCGCAGTTAATCAAAAATATCCTCTTTTAAATAAGACTGAATCAGTAATCGGTAAATTAGCGAATAAGTAATCTCTAGATATTAAAGGAAGTTTACTTTCCAGGCAAATCCATATAGAATTTGCTTTTAATTAAAAAAAATTAAAAAAAAAAGTCCTCACTGCTTTTAAATTCATCCCTAACCTCTGGTTGGTCTTTTTGCTTATTTGATTGTTATTATTTTTCTCATTTTGCCATGGCACTGCCCAAAGGCTTGCTCAGATTGATGTTTGAACTTACATTTTCTGAAGCATAAATAACATTAGCATTTACCAAAACAAATCATATTCAAAAGACAGAATAAAATACATAGAAAAGTAATGATAAAAATAGACAGACCAAAGAATTAAAATGAACAGGCCCAGTACCCTGGAAAAACTTCACACTGAATACTAATCCTGGATTTTGATCAATGCAATGTATCAAAACAATACAGAAGATTTACTGGGGGATTAATCTTTGAAGGTATACCACATTATTAAGAAACTTTTTTCAAATGCAGTGGAGAAATACAAATACATTTTCAGTTCTTGTGTTTTAGCACATACAAAAGGCCACCATGAGACTTCTTCTTCCAACAGAGAAATTACCTGCTGTGCTATTTGAAACCAAATCCTGAATACTTTCAGAAAACAACCATAAAATTAAAGTCTGAAAATGTAGGCCTGTAAAACTTTAGAACAGAAAAACTTGGTAAAGAAGTATCTCCACTTTGAAAACTTACTGTCTTGCACCACATTTTATTTTGAATTGATTGTAAAAGTTAATAAAGGAGGCAGGAATACAAATGAAAAATTAAAACAGCTATAAATCGAAGAAAAGCAGCACAAATATTCATAAAGAAATATGGAGGCATTCACATCTAGATCTGGGCCTGACTGTTGAAAACCAACAGTATTTGAGAGCTGACAACTGTTATGTCATCTGGAAAATTCACAAACTCAGACCAGCTGTTGCCTGAACCAGCTTGTACATCACACACAAATCATCAGAAGAGTGGGCATCCCAACCCACCAACAGCAGAAAAGCCAGAGACTGAAAGGGTGAGCAGAGTGACGAGGCATGTAAACTGTACAAACCTCCAGAGACACAGCCATGTATCTACTCGTATCAGCTGAGGGAATCTGTACTGTATCTGCTTTAATTCACAGCTTCTCTGGGCAACCTGTTAAATGTAACCTGTTCTCAGGTCGAGCCATTTGCCAGAATTATTTCCCCCACTATAACCCACAGGCTGAGGTAGGTAAAATGGCAATGAATAGTTGCAAACTCCTGCAAAAAGCTTTAACTGGAGTCTGTTATCTGAGGTGAACTCCTATCCAGCATAGGAAAATTGTGGATCAAATAGCAGTGAAAAAGGCAGGAAGATATTCAACTCTTACTGAAGATGAAAATCTCCTCTGCTACTACAGAGGGGAAACAAAATCACAAAGAGCTCTGGTTTGTTATGCAAGACAACAGACTACTACCTTTGCCTTAAATACTTTTTTTATGGTATCTGCAAAACTTACACCATTTCACTACAGTTGTTTATATAAAGATATACATTTAGAGATTTGTTTTAACCATTTATCAAAACTGAAGTTCATTAACAAATACTTCCAGAATTCTCTTCTCTTTCTGTACCAGGTACTGTTCAGACATTTACTACTGACTGTAATTTTTTTAACCATTTTGGTTCTGATCTTTTCAGCAGAAAGAGCTGTGGGGAGCTGCAAGAGGAAGCAGAGAAATAGCAGAAGAAAGACTCATGGGGAAAAAAAGATGATGGAGATGTAAAGGACATGAATTACAATTCTAAAGATTCAATTTATTAAAAAAACTTTTAAAATAAAACCTCACACAGATAAAGAAAAAAACAATATAAATTTGACCAAATGCAAACACTGCAGCTTGGTTCTACAAGTGTAAAAATGTCATAATTGGAATAAAATTAATCACTTCTTAATTTGACTCCTAAAGGCTGAAACTGAAGCTGAGTAAGTTCATTATAGAATGAGTAACAGCAACAAAATTCTCCTGCAGAAAAACCTCCATTTCCTTTAATGCCCCCTGTCCATGACCTCTGCAAAGAACAAGAGCATGTGAAACACGCAGGGCTCCTGTTTCAGTTTGTCTGATGGTGCTGGTAAAATAAATACAGAGCAGGGGATGGGTCCATGCTCATCAGCCTGAACTCACCATTAGACACGCGTATGTCAACCCACAGGCTGAATAATCAACATTTATTTCCCATCAGTAAGCTCAGCTCTCCAGGTTCAGGCTTGCCTTTAGCAATCTCACTCCTTACCCCTCTCCCACCAGCACCGCTCCTAAATTACTCTGCTGATGCTTACAGTAAAAGCAGCAAACATGGCTTCTCTCCAAAACAGCAAGAGGGAAGATTATAAAGTCATAATTTCTGATCGTCTCATAAAGTAACTGCCCAGGCATCCTGTGCTCCATCTGGTCCGTGGTTATCAATCTGTGCTACGCCACCTCACAGCGAGGGCTCAAGCTGTGAGGGAGGTGCCGTGTCAGATGAAAACAGACAGACAGACTTCCCACCTGTGCAGGGCACTAAGACTGAAATTCTGTTGCTAATGGTTTTGTGAAATTCTTCGAACAAAGACAACTGCATCTGAACTAAAAGGACGAAAATTAATACCATTCTGGTTACTTAAAATAACTTCAGAATACTTAAAATCTGTATTGCTTGCAAGATTAACCTGAATCACGTTAGTTTATTTTGTTCTTCTGATCATATCTCCACTCAACACTATAGGTGAGGCCAGATCCTGCAACATCAGCTCTCACTGTTTTATACTGCTCCCAGCTATCAAACATGTTGCACACCAACATTTTTGTTTTAAAAAGACTTTTTGTGACTCAGTATGTCTCATGTTGCCTTGGTTAAATTCTTCATGCTTCTTTTCAGCTGGCACAGTAGAGACATAGCTGCTGTTTGTTTCATTATACAGCCTGAAGCCTTGCAGTCTGGGCTTTTGTTTTGTAATCACCAAAACAGGAGAATGAGAGGACAGATTTCATTATAAATATTAGAAAAATACTTTAATTTGTGCTTTCAGAGCTAAATAGGCCATAAAAAATAAAGACCCCAGTTAGTCCCCATTTCCTCCAGAACCTTCTAATTAATTTTCCATAATAAAAGGAAGGTTACAGATAGGGTAATTGGCAAAAACTTTACTGCTGAAAGACAGAGTGGTCTATTATGTCCTCAGAAAACACACCTTGCATGACCCCTTATCAAGCAAAAAAAGGAAGAATGTATCTATGAACAACTGGTGATTTCCTTTTAATTGAAGCTTTCTGTCCAATACTGCCTCACTCAACTTGGTTTTGTGTTTTTAAGCTTCTGAAAACACCAAGCTTTCTAATAAGCAATACAGTAGGTAGTCAGCATTTGCATGAGAATTCAGTGTTTTCAACCAGGCATTGCAGCTCATTCACAGCAACACTCACATTTTGTTTGTTTGTTTGTTTTGTTTTGTTTTTTTTTCCAGAGATTCAAAACTAAATCCTCAGAAAAAAAAAAAAAAAGTCTAATTACAGGTTTAAAAATCTTGAGCAAGAGGACTCTGGAAACTAGCTGGACTATATGTATCTAATATCAGTAATGGGTATACACATGGAAAGCATCCATTCAGGAGATTCCAAAAAGGACACACGACACTGGAAAATGTGGCTAACCATGGCTAACTGTTATTCTTCTGATTCTGTAAAGATCAATGGAAGAAAGATACAGACTGATGAGTTTCAGAGATTCTGAGATTCATAACCAAGCCCCCAAGGTGACGGGGCCTGACCTGAACACTCCACACAATTCCTGGCTGAGTAAACTAAATTGGGCAGGGCAGCAGGTTATTGTGTCTTTAAAACACTTCCAGTGTCTTTACATTGCTCTTATATTTAATCTTTCTAAGAGGTTGCTTTTCCATCACCCAGTTACTTGAAGAATCAAACCATCCATCATTCACTCTCCAATTACAAAATAGTTCTGTTGTTGTTTTGCCATTAAAACAGTCATAGATTGGCTACGTTTAGACTCAACTCTGTGTCAGCATAGTCACCTGGTTCTACTGAAGTACTTGATAGAGAGTACCTCATTTTCCTTATTTTATGCCTTATCATCACACCATTTTCCAAAACTAAAACTCTTCCCCATCCATACTGATTAAAAGATTTTATTGAGGTTTTTTTAATCATTTTAAGGAGCTGTGGCTGATTTTTTCTTATTCAGTCAGGCTATTTCTTGAAACCAAATATGTCTGCTAAAATATCATCTCACATTTTTAAAGTTCTATGTCAACTTCTCATTCAGAAATTGTGACAACCACTCTATTTTCATATCAATAAATAAAAATTCCTTTATTTTAAAATACTGTTTTGCTATCCTCATCCTCAAGGTCATGATGCTATTAGCTGGTAGTCCTGTAAGTATTACAACTTAATTTATTGCCTTCCAAGTAGTTTCAAAAAGCTTTTCATACAAACAATAAAAAATTATGCAAGCAACTTCAACAGAAGGATTTATGATCTTTTCCGATCTGTGAGGGAAAAGGTTTCAGGCAGATAAGGGTAATTTGAACATCATCTTATTTGTACAGGTTTTTAATCTTTGTAACAGTGCAGGCTGAATCTACATATTGCCAAGCAACCAAATAAGTTTACAGGATTGTGTGTTGTTATAAAATAAAGAAGCAGGCTGAACTTTCAATTCATAATCAGGGAAACATCTTAAGATCTCAATCCAAAAGCCATCCTTGAATTCTAAAATCAACACTGTCTTGCACAGGTGAAGTTCTGAAAAGCTACAAGAGGCCTGAAGGACACTGTTGAGAATTCCAATGAGTAAAAGAAAAGCTGAAACACCTGAAATCTATCCTGTGTAATGGTGACTTTTAGCACTGGTACTTTCCTAGTGCCTAGAGATTTGTGTGACAGACCAGAGCCTTGTGTGCTAGGCACCACACAGAAGCAACACTGCAAATTCTTCACAAATTTATCCTCTGAACTCATTAGAATGATAGTGCAGTCCAGTCACTATTGCTGAGTAAAGCTTTAAATGGAAATAGGTTTTTCCAGTTCTGACAGGGAAACATGCAGCCTCTGTATCCTACAGCCTGGCAGCTCCAACCTGTCAGCAGAGAAAACTAGCAATTTCCTGGAAAACACAGCCAGATGATAATCGTAACTGTAAAACAGACCATAAGAGCCTGAGATTAGTTCCACAGGCCAAACTCAGAGAAGGAAATCAGATAGCAGATGAGATGTTCACAGATAAACTGGTCTCCACTATGCAGATCAGATTGAAGGAATATTCTACTCACACCACCATGCTCTGCAGAGACAAAGTAGTTTAGATTCTGCAAGCAGTACAGAGCAGTCTGCTCAAAACAGCACAGCTGAAGAAAATGAAAAAAAATAGCCAAAGCAGGCTAAAATGGCTCTCTTCTCCTACAGGACTCGGCTCTCTCTGCAGGTCACAGTCCTGCACCATGCAGCCAAATCTTTGATGTCCCCATGCTGTTTTACATTTAACAAAGCCTTACCAGAGAAGGGACACAAATAGCAGCAAATACATTCATGGGTCACCTGCAGTGTTCAGAGGTGGTGTCATCAGCAAGGACTTGGTTTCCTAAATCACAGCATCTTTTCTAAGGAGAAGAATCACTGCTGGGGAGAGGCAGAACCCAACCAATCTGCACCAGAAGGAACATTTGCACACAGGCTAAAGGCTAAAGCCACTGCTTTGGGGTTGGGTATTCTTTAGGAAATACCAAGGCCTTAAGGCAAGAGAAAAAAAGCTTTTACTGCTGTGGGTAGAGATGTCCTACAGGCTTACTGACCAAGGAGGTGGAGGGGTTTTAACCACACAGACATCTGCTGAGAGGACAACACAGCACTACGCTGGCAATGCAGGTTGTGGCACTGCATTGGTGACAATTTCCTAGCACAAACACTGAGGGGGCTCACTAGCAGCAATGCTGCCTAAAAGCTGCCACTCACAAATAGGGATAAACTGGTTGGTGATCCTTGTCCAGTGGCCTGGGTTGCAATGGCCTCAAGATGACTGGCTTGAAGACGTGGAAAAAGGCTGGAGAGTTAAGTAGCAGAGCGAGGAGGGGTTTTAGAACTGCAGATTGAGGTTCATTCAAGGAAACAGCTGGGTAAAATCCCAGGAGAACAGGCACAGGGAAAGCCTGGTTTTTGAGAATTCAGGCAGGAGGAAGGCCCTGGGGAAAGGCCAGGATTTCCAGCAGTATGCCCACTTAGCTTAGGAAGAAGCTTTTTGATGAGCTAAAATTTAAAAAGGAAGATGAAAAACAGGACAGGCAAAAAAGAAAGAGTAAAAAAGCACTGTTGAGAAACTTGGGCACAAAGCAAGGGAGGCCAGAGCTCACCTGAAAACAGGTCTAGGAAGGGAGGTTTTGGGAATGTAGGGAAGCCATGAGTGTGACAGCTGTAATAGGAAGTTCAGAAAATGTGTGGGTGACAGACGGGGGAATGAACGCAGTGACAGACGACAAGAGAAAGACTCAATGTCTTTTTTTGTCCCCATCTTTACACAGAAAGCTTCTGCACATAGCAGCACGCTACATGTGGGAGGCTGGACCATGTAATGTGAACATCCCTTTAAACTACCATTTCTGGAACTAACCATAAAGTCAAATAACCAAAAATACTGCAGAACTTAAGTACAATGAAGAATTTCTCTTATAATCACCGTGTTTGTCTTATAATGACTCTTGATACTTGAAGCTATATATATCCTTTAAAGAAATATTCTTGGGGGATTTGAATTGTAATTTACTTGTTCCAATTACAGATGTATTGAGTGTGAGCAGGTCATTCTGAAACAGCTTTGAGTTTGCTATTCTCTGCAAATTACAACCACAGAAACCCAGACTATCTCATCAATCAAGACAAAACTGAAGATGTTCCCAGTAAGCTTTAACCACTCATAACTGCTGATGATTTTATCCTGTTGAACTGCTACTGCCCTGTATCAGTGCTGTGAAGGACAATCAAGCAAGCCAGAGAGAACTGGGGAAACAAGGGGGAAAGCACTATTCCTCTAATCTGTAGAGATCATCTTCTACCCTCCCCACCAAAGCATCTGAACCACCTCCCTATAGTGTGTTTCTAAATCCTTTGTCATGTCAGGTGATATTTGCTCTCTTACTCTCTCCCCTGGGTAAGCAATGTTTCAGGAGAAAAGTGTTCTTAATGGTTAGGCAGTTGTCTGCGACTGGAAAATGTAAGTATTCTTTATGTAAGGAAAAACAAGCAAAAATGTTCAAAGAATAAAGGTATTTTTATTGTGTTTAGAGGGAATAATAATAACATTTTTTCTCTTTTCTTTTTTAAGTGAGAAATCGTAAAACATTCTCATGCTGCAGAAAACAGGGAGTTTGTGATATCTAAAATTATCTTTTTGACTCCTCATGGTTGCCAAGATATCACATGTATAAGAACCTATCTACAATATACTTCCTTGTCTCTCTTCTCACCTAAACTGAACCCCGGAACAGGCCTCATCCCTTCCCCCAAAATAGTCCTGCAACAGTTGTTTCACACGATCTTCAACAGAATGGTGAGCACCACAGCTGACAACACTGTTCCTTTAGCTTGACAGTTACTTTCCAAAATTAACCTTTCATATTTAGTTAGTTAATCTTCCTACGGTCCAATTATGAGGGCATTTCTTATAGAGCACAGTACTGATCTATAAATATTAATGAAATCAGAAGCCTCATCTATTGAGCAAAGTATTGATCTGTTATTCTCCTGATAATCATTTAAATCTAGATAAAGAAAATATAAACTCTCAATTAAACCGTCAAAATAATGCAAAAACTCCTGCACCTCTTTTATAAACTGCAGAACATAGGAGTAAGAAAATAAGTAATACTGGATTATACTGGGAAAAATTTCTTCACCAAAAGGGTTATCAAGGACTAGAACAGGCTGCCCAGGGAAGTGGTTGAGTCGCCACCCCAGATGTATTTAAAAGATGAGTAGATGTGGTGCTTTGGGACATGGTTTAGTGGTGGATTTGGCAGTGTTAATAGTGGGACTCTATGATCTTAAGGCTCATTTCTAACCTAAATGATTATATAATATTTTTAATTTACCTTCCAGGCAAAATATATATGTGCTATAGCTCAGAATTAAATTCTGTAAAGAAGAAGCTATTTTGGAGACGAAACTTATTTTTCCACTTGGATTTAGTTTTATTTGATATTTCCCACTACTTTGTATTTTTCTAAGTTACTAAGCTGGATAAAATTTTTAGCACTGTAATGGTCATTGCTATATTTTCAGTTTCTTAAAGAAGTATACCTATTTAGAATCTCACATTGGACTAAATAAATAAAAGCAAGCAAACATACATAATTATATCTGTGAATAAATCACATAAACACAGACAATAGTAAAAACGTGTTTCCAAATAGCCAAAATATCTTAATATCCAAATAAAGATGAGATTTCTCCTTCCATGGACGTTATACACACTCTGAGGCAGCTGTGAAAAACAGTCCTAGAGAAACCTACATTCAAACTGGTTAAAAATGGAACCTTTTCCCCTCAGAGTCAAAAAAAAAAAGAGGGAATCAACCCTTCATGACCCACAAACCAAGTGTTGCTTGCAAAACCTCATTCTAGTGAACCTCTGTGAATCTCAGCATTCATCAGGCAGACCATTAAGGTCCCAGGTTCCTCTGGACTTTACCATGTAACACTATGAATGCAGTGGTGAAGCAAACACTGTAAATAATCTGGATATGGACCATACTGTGGAATAATGAAATTCCATCCTACAATCACACCAAGAGAACAGTAACATCTGATGATTTAGTCCTCTAAGGGATATAATTTTTAATGTGGGATTTTTTTTTTCACTTTTTTGAGCTCTGGTGCCACAAAGACAGAAATACGTCTTTCAAGAGCTTTAAAAAGGATTTACATCTCATTACACTTTAATTCCCCATGAAATTATGAAAGTTCAAAAATCACCAAAGATACAGCTTTTAAGAATGGCTGCAGCAAAGTATAGTTCTGACCAAAGCTTAGATATAAATCAGAGGCAAAATGAGAAGAGAGGAGTCTCATCCTCTTATCCTAACCCAACTCCCCAGTATGGCCATACAGCTTTAGAGCACCTGAGGAAAAGAAACGAGGACTGATTCACATGAGAGAGGCCAGAGCTGATGCAGAAACCTCAGTTCAGAGCCTCTAGGTGGAAGAAGGCTTCATAACCCCAGAGATCTAATCAGGGACCAACTCAGTCACAGGGAGAAACAACTAACAGCATATTTTCAACAAGCTTCGTTTTTCTCATCCATTGAATTATCCTTCACGTGTTTTGATGCTCAAAAACCATGAGACTTTCAGTACAGTGGTTCAATGTGGGATAGTGGGCAGCCAAGAAGCAGCCAAGAGCTCCAGGGTCACTGAAGGGCATATAAACAGTTACCACTCCAAAAAACTGAAGCAGAGCTACACAAAGCTATACAAGATAACAGGATTTTTTCCACAACTAATTAGAAAAAATCTAGGACTTCCAGCAACGTGAGTGTCTGACCTTAACAAATACTTACAGAAGGCCAGGATAGGAGGGGGCTTTGTTGTGTGCACAGTCTGAGACAGAAAAGCAAAGGGAAGATCACAGTGAGATCATCCCCCTCACTGACAGCACAGCTGACAGTGCCAGCTTCCCCCAGCCCACTGAAACAGAAGGAGCACAGCATTTGCAGCCAACAAAGCTGATTTTATGGTGTTATACTGCAAGAGTCAGACAGAACCTTATCAGCACTGAACTTCTTCCGGGTGCTACCAACTCATGGGCCCAGCACAGAAATATCCTCTAAAGATATTCAGAGTGCAGTACCAATCCTCTGAAATCAGCTACATCTCCCTTTGCTGATAAGGTGAGACACAGTCACTACCTAATTGGGCATAGAGGGTACTTGCACAGGGCATCACTCATCAAAAAATTCTCGTGCTACCTGTTTGAATATTAGAAGCCACAGGAAATGTTAGGGCCTTTTCCCTCCATCCTAGTTCTAAATCTTCATCTTTCAATGGCAATCATGACTATATTTCATTTTGATTACATAAAGAGTTCCTGCAGAATGAAGAATTACTGATTATATTTAAATGACATATACAATTGAACAGAGGAATACCAAATAAATGCAGTAAAAAGAACACTTGTACTTCAGTAAAATATTTGCTAGCAAATTTGATTTTATTTATAGCAACCAGCCTTTCTTTGCCTATTAATAGAATTACAACCATAATGCCACCAGCTGCCAAACTGAAACAGAAATCTCTCTAGTGTCCTACTATGTCAGGCCACTTTATCACTGTGATAATGGATTCTTTCTTTCTTTTGACTTGATAAAAATTTTTTAGTTTTTCATAATTGTTTCTAAGCTGATTCTTTTTTTTTCAAACAAACAGGAGCATTTTATCTCTACCATGAAGAATTATTGACAGTTCCTTTAAATCTTTGAATGTACTTCCAAAAAACAGCAGTATCTATAAGAGGACAGACACCACTAGAAAGTGAGTTTTCATATGTGATTTAACAACAAATTTCACTTGTGATAAATATCAAACAAAACATTAATAACAATACTTTATACATAAATCATCTGGATAAAACAGTAAATTTACTTACCATATGTGGCACACACAGATTTCATTGTCCTTCATAAACAGCTCACCATCTAAATCCTGAAACAAAAAAAGCCTAGCCAAAGCACCAAAATCTTTACTTTTTATGTCAAAGAAATGACCAACACAAACACTTCCTAATGCAAAACAACAAGTGCTCTATGTATCTAAATTTATCCATGACTTAGTGGAGAATAACTGAGACTTCCCTTAATATGTATGAGTTAAATTCTTTAACAACTAAAGATTTAAGTCAGTGAACAAAGGTCTTGAGAATTCAGTGAAATCACACCCTTAGACTGGAGATCTTTACATAAACCAGAGTTTAGCATTTTTATTTAATACTTGTTCTGAGAGAATAACTCACAGCTTCAACGTGATGACTAGGCATTGCAAAATATTTTAAGACATACACTTTCTCCAAAGGGATCATGGTACAAGTTAATTTTAAACTAGTTTAAAAGCTAAATTAGGGCTCCAGAAAAAGCGGAGAGGTTTGATGTATTGTATCAATACACGTATCACAAGTCTAAATCCTGTACTATATTTAAAAAGACAGCATTTGAATACTTAGCTAAATGGAAAGCACTCAAATTATGAGATACAGCTGTAAAAATAACACCTGCTCTACTCATTCTTCCTTGAGGATCTGGTTAGATTAACACATATGTAATACTTATGATTTATTCATTGGTTTCTGAGTAGAAACGTAAAATAGCTAGACTGAACTATAAAAAACAGGTTAGTATAATTTCTCCTTTTAACACACTTGAGAAACAGCAATATGAGCCCTGTCAGATTGTACATGGCTTTTTTTTCCTTGTTTTAGAAGAGCTAATTTAAGCACATGATTCAGTTATCACAGCACTGATACATTAGGCCAGGAAAATACAGCCAACACTACTTTAAGAAACCTTGATTCTCAGATTCTAAAATTCAAATACAGAACTGTAAGCTCTAAATAAAAACTAACAGTTATAGAAACATAACAGGAAGCTTGGCCTTCTCTAAGCACACATCCTTTAAACTGTTAATTAAAAAAAAATCATTTAGGAGTCTGATGATTAATACCTAATGCACTGAAGTATCCACTATGAGGAAAACAGCACAGTTCTCTCTTAATGCACTATTGGCCCACTATTAACATCAGCTAGACTAGGAAAACTTTGATAAATCCTGACAGATGTTGCTTCCATGTGGTATTTCTAAAATTTTTATACTATAATGCATGGAATTGGAACCTGAAGTGAAAGGCTTCTGCAGTAGAAATGAGACTAAGGCATTTTCCGTGAAATAAGAATCACCTCATACCTCAGTAAGTTGCTCAAGGCAAGGGCAAGGGGCTTCAGTGCACAGTAATTAAATCTCTCTTTCATTTAATGTTCATTTGGTAAGGGGAAAAAAAAACTAAATCATTTGTGGAAGCACTCAGGCTGTGGGAAAAAGCCTTTAAGAAAAGGAGTTTTACAACCTTCCTAGCAAAGACATGATGGTTTCAGCTGATAATCAGAGATACCTGGCAGAGGCACCAGGGTTGTTTGGGCTTTTTTTGGAAGATGATGATTCGTAGTTCCATGTTCTATTGACTGAGATCTGACAGATTTTCCAAATAAACATGTACGATCTACACCCTAGATCATTTTACAAATTGGCCTCAAACATATTCAAAAATCAAATGAAATTTTCCCACAGTCTTCAACATGAACTTACGTTGCACATGTGTTCCAAATTTCAACTCAATCCCTATGGAACTAAAAACCATTTTTATTAGGTTTACTAAAACAACATTTCAAATAAACTTCATCACAATACAGTTGTTTGAGTTACATTTTTAACTTTTCAAGCTCATGAGAAAAAAGCAATGGGGTGAAGAAGAGTAGGTAATCATAATGCAGCCAGGCTGTGTCCACAAGGATGTGGTGTGCAACAAATAGAAACTGAGTGTGGCATATGGGGACTGTCCATCACTAGTTACACACTGTACCAGTTGGCATCACAGCAGAAGAAATTTTTAAGAATGGATTTTGAATTCTGTGGTATTCTTAATTAATGAAGCACAAAACTGGATTTCTCCTTTTATGGAGGGAAATTGTTAATTCAAGTAAAAGATGTTAACAACAGGTGTTGAATCAGGCTCAGCCATCCAGGATGTGTAATTATACTGAACAGATGTGCATGGAATAAAAAGGATAAAAGCATCTTAATACACCAAAAATTGTGTCCTTACATCTAGGTATTGGAAGTAAATGAGCCAAATCCTTTAAATTTTTACTCAAGCAAATTACTAATAAAGCCAACAAAAGTTTGCTCATCAAGATCCTTAGTTATAAAATTTGAAACTTACAGGAGGGCTTCTGTTCCCCACAGAGGCCCCTTATAAAATTAAGATCCCTACTTCTTACTCAAAGTAGAAAGAATAAAGGAGTTTGGGGCCTAAAAGCTGTCTTCATAAATAGATAATTATTCCCTAGTTCTGTCAAAAATTATTCATTTAATGCTGCAATCACTGTGAGGAAATCCACAGTTCATGTTACGAAGCAGGCCAGACTAAATTGTTAAAATTACCTCCTTTTTTTGATCATCAGTGTCTCTCTGAGTGCTTGATGCTGTGACATCAAAGCAACAAGTGACAACATTTGCGACAGAAGCTTTCATAGATGAAACAATGAAACAAAAAGAATAAATATTTCAAATATTAACTATTTTTAAACTATCTTAGTATTGTCTTAATATTAGAGATCAAATAGATCAATCGCGCACCAGCTTTCATCGAAATAGTCCAGCTATAATCTAATTTATCAAAGGTCACTCACTGCACATACCCTAAAAACGTCAGCAAGACTTTATGCAGAAGGATCAGAGCAACTGGTATTTCCTAAATATGTGTTTTCTCTAGCACAGAATGGCAACAACAGCATGTGGGGTTTTTTGATTTTCCTGAAAGTTACTGAATACCTCCCTGCAACAGTGAGTTACTATCATTTCATGCTGTTTTTTAAACTTGTCTAACAAAAAACATTAACTTTCAAGTAGTAACAATTTGCAATTACACTCAGTCAATGTTTCAAACTCTTTAATTTTATATGCATCTCCCCTAGGTAGACTAACAGTGTTTTCCTAAATTATATATATAAAATTTAAATTACACAAAAGCAAAACTGTAACATACCTTTCTATTCTTCCCATACTCTACATTTGATCTACAATTATAGCATATTTTCTAAATTTTCCCCATGAATATCCCTATGGAAAAACTGTAACCAATGCAGTAAAATACTGCATGCCTAGTCAAGCAACAAAAGACAGAACTAAGAGGAAAAAAGTAAAAGACCGTACAATTAAATATATATTCTGTAGTGTGTTTATCCACAGAAGATTACTATGCTGTATAAAAGGAATGATAAAAAGCAACAAAAAAGCATTTCACAAATTAGTGTAAGGCTTGGATAATGCCTACAGAGAGAGTTACAATATTGCTATAAAGACTGTTAGCCCTGAGAGAGAACTGCTTTGTTTTTTACATGGAAACAAATGTACATATCCACAAAGGGCTGGGGGTTTTGTCAACATCTTCATCTGCCTGATCTCTGACGATTCTGTCAGACATTTCAGCACCAAGGCAAGGCACGGTGAGCACAACAAATAAGCAGACCTAAAAGACTCTTCAAGCTAGACATAACTGGAGTTTTCCCTAAAGAATAAAGGGTTCACCTTCTTCCCTCTTACCAGCATAAAAGGCAAACACTTCCTTTTATTCTGTGTAAAACCAAGAAAAGCTGAAGGCCAATGCCACTTCTTTAAACAAACAAAACACTGTACAGGTGCAGAGGTGTACAGTATACATAGAAAAAGCTGTAAAATAGGGGCTGTGTTATTTCTTTTTACAATCAGTCATTGTTTTGAATCTACTAAAGGTTGTTCCTGGTATTTAAAACACCATGAAAACAGACAATTGGCCTTCAAATCCAGTGTACTCAGAAATGACGGGAGACTTAAGTACTGAGTTTTTGCATAAAATCTAATATATTTACAACTATATTTTTATATAGTATATATACACTATTATATTTACACAGTGTCCTGCTGAAAGGAAAATTTAAAATAATGTCAGAATAGTGCTCATTAAAGTTATATTAGTCTAAACGTCGTTGCACATGATTCCATCAGGAATGTGAATCCCACTGAACAGCTGGAGGTGACTGGGTGGTGGGTTAGCACAACTGCTTTGCAGCTCTGCAGGTCCATGTGCACGAAGCCCATCTCGAGTGGCCACAGCTGCCACCGACTGACAAAAACTAAACTCTGTCTCTGACTGGATCCAAAGACTGACAGGACTTCACAGAGCTGGATGAATTTTTGTGAGTGCTACCTGCATTCATTATATATGTTTTTAATCACGCTCTCTTCCTGCCAAGAAATCCTGTCTTCAAGTTTAAATATTTTTATAGTAAGGTGTCCTGGGTTGCAGTGTATTCTATTACCATCTACATGAACTGTTGACACCAGGTGGGTGGTGTTGCTTGCCTCCTCCCTCCAGACTATCTTCTGCTAATGAGTTTTGCCACATGACTCACAGATAACCCGTTCCGGACAATATTGTGTTAATGGCCCATCAAGGCCTTACCACATGACTGACAACACTGCATCATCCCATTGTGGGATGCTCCGCCCAGAGGGAGGAGACAAGCATTCCATCCTGGATATAAGGTGAGATTGCAAACACCACATGCAGCCCTGTCTACTGGCTTCCCAGAGGACAAGAGCTACCACTGGACCTTCAGCTGGAGACCAGATCTTCCACAGAATCACTGCTTCAACTGAACTACTTCACTTGGACTGCTACCACCACCCTAACAGGGTGTCAGGTTGTATCTGACTTTGTCAGTGCTTTTCCTTGTATTATTTCACTTATTTTTAAGTTTTCCTATTGAATTTTATTCTGACTTGCGACCTCCCACTGGTTTGTTTTCAAACCAAGACATAAAGTAAAATGTATAATAATTGCTGCCTTAGGTCAGCCGTTTCCATCTTCTGTAAGACATGTACCACCGAAAATGTACTTCTACAGCTCTTGGAATAAAGAAAAGAAACCATGTTGACTGTTGAGCAGGATCAGTCATCCAAGAAAATATGCTATACTCTACATGACAACATGGAAAAAAGAAGTGCAGGCACAGCTCTAACGATCTTAAATAAAGAGTGAAGAAGATTGAGAAATCAAAAAAAAAAAGGTAAGACTCTAAAAAAATATTTACATAATTCAGAAGAGAAATACCTTGAGGAATACAAAAATCTAACAGCATATGTGAACCAAAACCAAATGCTCTATCAAAAGGTATTTGTAGGATATCAGACTTTTGGCTGATGAAGACATTGTAAAAATGACATTTTAATTATCTGTTTATATCTACAGGACTGGAATAATAACCAGTTTAAATCCTGCACATCTGTTGCTGTATTTTCTTAGTATTTCAAGGACACAAACCTTAAACCTTAGCCCATGCTTGATACCTAACAGTCAGATTTTCCTTCTATACATGACGTATTGTTACTTTGCTAAAAGCCAAATCACTACACATGATTTGAGAGAAACAATCTCTTATAAGCTGAGCAACTGCATCAGAGGGTGGTAGCACAACAACGCAGTTTGCCCGAGCGAGCGCGGCCCGCAGTGCACAACTGCTGTACCACACTCCAGCCACCCCAGGTCATTTTCCATCAGCACATCTCGGAATTAAATCCATGATATGCCTGTCACGTTAGAAGTCATCTGAGCTGCAGCAATCAGAATTCCCGTTTGAACAACGTAAATCATCATAATGCAAGCCCAGTCCCCTCTCTACAATCAGCAGCACAAACAGCCCTTCCACAGTGTTCACACGCTGACCTCTGATACTTCAGGCGGTGCTGACCGTCCACTGACAACTCTGCAAATATGATGTGACAGACTCAACCATAAAGATACAACAAATAACCCTTCTGATTTTATTACTTGTCATCTGCTACATGTATTAAAAAAAAATCCTGAGCAAATCTCCTCTGGGAGGATTTGAAAAGCTGTGATTTAACAGACATTTCAGGATTTTCAGAAAGGAGAGGTATCTGTGTTCTATATCCCCAAATCCCACCCGAAAGAGGGGAACAAAGCCAGCAGCTACGACTTTATGGTTTCAAGCAATACTTTACAACTGTTCCCCGTAGAAAAACAGCTATCACCTCGTCAGCAAAAATTGATATGAAAAGCCAGATTTCTGCTCCTACTGAAGTCAATGAAAGTTCTACTGTAGCATTCAGTAGGTTCTAAATTGAGTCCCATTAGGATAGAATTCATTTTTTAATGATTTTCTCCTTTTTTTTCAAAAGAGCAAAGTACCTGCATTTTTAAATATTAATTATCACCTGCAGACAATTACAGGAGAACCTTGTGACTTTGTAACAATGATAGAGATACTTGACGAGATTTTCTGAATTTTGCAAATTAACCAACTGAAAAAACACAACAGGAAAGCAACACAAATTTACTAAGTTTAGTTAAAGTTGTTTATACCACTCCATAATGTATTAGTCAATCTGATATGTTGCATCTTAGTTTTCAGATCCTTTGCTTGCATTCCTGGATGTATTAAGCATCATTACTGCAAAGTGATACTTAATGCTAGGAATACAAAGGAAGGTATGCCAACCTCCTGAATGCAGTAATAAGCTTTTATTTTTCATCTAAATCCAAAAATTCATTGCTCGCATTTTTTCCATTTTGCAGCCAGTTAGAACTCCAAAGCCACAAGACTGTCACAGTAGCTAAATATTCACAAATCTGATTTTCTAAACTCTAAATATTATATATAATTTTATATATAGATATAAAATTAAATATAGTCTACTATTGAAACATGGATTCTGAAGTTGACTTTATTTTTCACAACTATTACTATAAGATTAATACCCCATAAAATTATGACACAACATAATTACAATTGAAATACGTGAAAATTATATCCCTTTCATTTACTTTTGTCTTTTATAGCAATTTGTAAGTATTTATTCAAAATCTCCAGTGCCTTTCATTTTCTATGTTCACACAGTTGGAAAAAAGTTAAGATGCTAAAACAGTATTTTTTTTTAATTAGCAAGAGACTCTGTGAGAAGATATTGTAATTACTTCAACTTATTTCCTTAATGTACTCTTTTTCATGCTAAATATTTCTATAATGCAAGCCATTTTCATCCAAAATTACTTTTTATTTCTGTAGATATATAAAGTCTCTCCCTCACACAATTCTTAGGAAGTTATTTGCCAGCAGTGCAAATGCAAATAACCAGAAATTAAAAACTGCAGTATGTATGTAAGACTGCTACATGCTGGGATGATCAAACTTTTAACCTTACTTTATTCAACACACAAAAAGGATATATCTCACTTAATTTCACACCTGCAGTTATCTTGTTTTCTTCATACTACTCATAATGTGGCCCAATCCATTCTATTTTCTATAGTTTATACCTTTCTATATAAGATTTCCACTGACTAAGAGTGCAAGAGTGCCTACTCAGCAATTCAGCATCCCAACCTAGACATCTAGAAACTAAAACCACATGATCAGGGACAACATATTTTAATGTGCACTGCTTCTCACCTTGCACAGAAACCTTGCTACAGGGACAGATTCCAGCTCTCCATAATGCTAACAGCATACCTTCCAGTTTCTGCAATAGATCTGACAGGCTATAGAACAGTGTTCTGCATTTCACTACTCTGATTCATCTGCTCAACCACGTGAAAATTAAACCAGCATCATAATATAATTATTCTACTACAATGCGTACACGTCGGGCATTTAAATTAGGCTGCTCAGGCAATTGCACACCTGATGTGGCAGTTCTGAAGTGTTCCTGAGGAGGTTTTTAAAGGTAAAATTTTCCAAGTTCTTAAAAAAAGGAAACATATTTGATTAGATGACAGGAAACCTAATACCTTCACAGATCTTCTGTAACTTTGCAATCATAAGGTCTACTGGAAAATTCCCTGTTTCTTGAACCAAGTAGGTCACTGTTAGCTATAGAAACTTACCAGTCTGTGCTTTTAATGAAGAGCTGGTCCAAAAGTACACACCAAGACCTTACTTGCTGGAGTACTGCTTCACTCCCAATGCCAGCCAAGATGCCATGCAGGCTTCCAGCACCAGGAGTGAAGCAGTTCTCAGGTAAGAATAATAACTCTAGGCTCTGCAGGAGACTCATCTCCACGTCTCTCCTCCCCTCCTAGTAATGCCTCTCCTGTGTTTTCACCTCATTCCCAGTCTCTGTTCAGGCAGGTTCAGCACGTAACTGTGATGACAAAGTCCTACCAGTGAACTCCACACACTCAGAGTTGTGATTTCCTGCACACCTGAGCTCCACAGTGCCAGTCCATTCCTTTTACCCCAGCATCCTTTTCCAAGGTACTCCTGACGGCCAGTACCTGCTCCATGTCACTTCAAACAGGGATTCTTCCTCTGCTTTGAGAGAATGAAATTCAAAGAAGAGAACAGAAGACTTCAATACCAAAAAACACCTCTGATTCCAATCAGATCAGAACTGCAGTTAGAGAAAGGTCAATTCAGCTCTGCATCAGGGAAAATTCCCTGTATGCTGAGCTGACAGAAAAGGGGGAAAAAACGTCTATCTACCCACTTCTACCAACACTTACACGAGATCATTTAAACAATCATTTTTCTGAGGTTGATAAACGGGTCAAGGAAGAGTGGGTATTCACACGGATAGTCAAAGACACTCTGAAAAATAGTCAAATTTATTATATTCACCTTGTCAAACTGAAGTTCCTCCTTCAAAGCATGCAAGTACTAGAGCTTTTTCAAGGAAAGGTTGATGGAAATCTTTTTTTAATGGGCAAAAGAATATTAGGCATTTTCTCGTGAGGCTTATGGTCAAAGCCAAGTTGGCAGTCTTAACTAGAATCTTCTGTGAAAAATCAGCCTGAAGCCAATCCAGGGAAAAAAAAACTGTTAGCCTCAATGGTTAGGAGCTGGTCAAATTTGGGAACTGGAAATATAATCCTACAAAAAGAACTGTATTGCCTTCAATAACAGAGCACAATCAACTCCTCTACAAAACTTGTATCAGAGTTAAAAAATATAATTCAAACATTTCTGTGGTAATTTTGACAGGATATCAAAAGAAATGTTTGCAGATAAATGTAAAATACTGAAAAGTCTTTAAAAATTAAATTGAAATTTTTTTAATTAATTTTTTCCAGCTCTTTACAATTGACAGAAATACCTATTTTCAAATGAAGAGAAGCAACAAAAATCTTTAACATATGAGACAGTTTATTCTACATACCAACCCTCCATCTACTAACAGTGACTAACATATTAAAGTCAAATCCTGTCTCATACCTAACAGCCTATGATGCAAGCAGATGGTTTTAATCCCACCAAGGAAATTTTCTTCTCCGTTGAGAACTGCAAGGTGACATGGCCATCCACTTTCATCAAAATCCTGTGTTCCATTAGGAAGTCCATGTCTCTGGGGACACATGCACACAGAGGAAGTTACAAGCTGGAGGGAAAACACATGCATACCTAGAGTTACACCAACTTCCTCCTCTGATGGCAGTAGGTGTTGAAACTATGACCTTGTACCCAACACCAGACACTTCTGCCACCACACAGAAAGCAGTTTCCCATATAGACATTTCCTCCCACTGGACCTCCATTACCTCAAAACAAAACGGGCTAATCATGATCACCAGCAACCCCTGGCAGTATTGACTGCACATTTCTCTTCCCTGTGCCTGTAAGCACAGTGAATAATTGTATAAAATAACTACATCGAGTCATCCAGCAACAGTTATTGATCAATTTGTAATGAACACAAATGCAAACTTAAGTGTTGTCTAGACCCTGTGTCTATTTATGTATTTCTGTTTACTACAAATAGATCAATTTCAAATGGAACATTTTGCTGTTTTCCACTTATCTCAAATCATTCCTATGCAGTTCTTAGTTTCCACGGAAGTTTGCCATTATTTATTTCACTTCAAATACTAAAACCACAACTACTACATGTAAGAGGACAGTAGAAGAAAACAAAACTATCCTTGTAACTATACACTTCGTGGAAGCCCCTAAATATTACCTATATATACTGGAAAAAGAAATGTTGTAAGGATGTTGATGGAAGCTTATGACCACAACAGTTCTTACCCAAAACCTACATCTGAAGTATTCACTTTCTTGTTTCAGCTGGACATAGGGCCTTATGAATCAAGTTTTATCCAGGATTCCACTCAAACACCAGGACACTACCTTCTTCTTGAAGAATTGCCATGATTCACAATTTCCAGTCCCCTTCCTCATTTCACAGCATTTAGTCACAGTGAAGTTGCTGTGGAAAGACTAGACCAAGTCTTCATCAGATGGCAGCCAGAATTTAATTAATCTCTCTGCATTTATCTGTTAAGAAATTGTTGAGCCACTGTGAATGTTACAGTTTTCAGATGAAGTTAAAATTGCAGGTTATAAATTCTTACACTAGACAACCTGCATTTCATATACACTAACAACTTTATTTTAGACACATGTGCAGTAATATGTGTGCAGCTCCTAACTAGCTTTTGAACACAATGAAACAGAACAATAAAGCTTTGGGAAGGCAGTGGGCTGCAGAGTGAATTCCCCTAACCCTGGCTTTGAGGTAGGCAGTGATGGTCCCTATAGGACTCTGCCGAGCAGAGATAACAGGCACTGTCAAAACAGGTTTCCTAGAGCAGATTGCCTAACAATCTGGGAAGGGCAGGATCCAAAGATTTCCCAAGGAGAACATTTTCACATCCAATCAGCCTTTCAGCTCTGCCCAGACTGTCCATAAAAAGGCTCATAGAGCAGGCTAAGATGTGATGGAGGGCTGAGAAAAATCAGTCTGGTAGAAACTAGATGAAGTCGAAATTAATTTTTTTGTAGTTTACTGAAGAGAAACTCTTATCATGAACCCTCCTTATCTTGCGTCATTTCCGTTTTTTTCTTTTATTTTAAATGACTGGTGCAATACAGTTAGCAGTGATTTTTTTTCCAAATAAATTATGAGGTATTAGTATATGCCACAGTCAAAGTGAATTTTTTTTAAATAATCATGAATACTCAGTCCAGCCTACAGATATAATAATCACCCATGGGAATGGGACTTAATATACCAATCTTCAAACATCATGGTCTCTCTTTCCACTGGCCACATCTGAAAGGCTAAGAAACATCGTATAGATATTTCAGCCAACCAACTTCTGGAAATCCTGTAGATATTTTTTACAAACATTTTCTGTGCCCATTAAGCATTATAATTGAAATATTCACATTTTTCGAAATAAAAAATATAAATTCAAAACAAGGACACTCCCAACTCTTCACTAACTATGATAATAACTAAATGCATCTAAGACAACCAAATCAGCAGACTTAGCTGGCAAACAAAGAAACCAAAAGTATCCTATGAGATATTGAAAAGAAATATATTCCATATGCTTTGGGATTTTTTATAATGGAACCTTGAGCAATGGATGAAGCTGAATAACAAGATACATGGCTACATGCAGATAAATATCTGGTTTATTTATCCTTGGTAGGCAAACAAGTAGACCCCATTAGCTGCAGGTTCAGTAAGAGGGGTAAACAAAGAGAAAAAAATATAAGGAAGTAGACCAGATTATATTTCAAAATCAATATTACTCCCTTAAAAATAAAAGTCAACAGAAAGACAGAGACAGTAATATAATCAATTGTACATTACAAGAAAGCAAAAAGATACACTAATCCAAATGGCCTCTTTTCCATTTTTTCATTTCTGCACTGTTTCAATAAAATACAGATTCTACTTCTAAGAGATATAAAATGTGAATGTAAATACCTCTAGAAATTAAAATTTATGGCTCTCCTAGCAACTGTGTCTCATACACTTGCATACATGCAGTATTCTGCATGGTATTTGGTGCGAGCTTTTGTGCTTTCACAGCAACGAGGCTGAATTATGGTTGCTGTGGGAACTATATCTTTGAATTTCCTGACTTGTGCTCTCATCTGAACTCAAATGTTACATTTACATAGGCAAGCATTTGCTGGTTTTCCCCACGTAAAGGAATCTACGTGAATGGTTACATACTTGAGTGTTCTTACCAAAGAAACAACACAGCTCCATGTCTGGAGAAGTACAGAGCTCCAATCACTGTCACACTGAACACACAAGAAGTAAAACAGAGACACATAAAACCTGTGAGTCAAACGTGGCAGGGTACCTATAGAAACAGTAATATGTGATAATGTCACTAAAAGTTTGGGGGTTGCAATCCTCCTTTATTTGTTCTGCTTTTTAACCACAGGGTTTGAATGCTTGCTTTCTTTCAGTCATTTGATTAGACAATATGTATAGATACATACATACATATATATATATATATATGTACAGAGAGAGAGATACACACACATTTGTCAGATGCTTTGGAGCTTCTTTGTAAGTGAGTGATCTTTGCAAGTGTGAGTGGGTCAGTATTGCCCAGCCCCACTCAGCACAGACATTGCTCTGGGAACTTTCTGAACTTGCAGCAAAAGAAAGCAATGACTACAGAGGTCTGACATTTGACGTGTAATACAGGTCACAAGCTGCTCTAGAAACCCACCTCAACTTGAGTGAGAGAGATAGAGAGATATACTCTTACTGCTACTAGAGATGTTCACTAGCAGAGGTGATTTGTCTCTGAGTAGAACCAAGAAGCTTGAACTTTGAGGTCTGTCTTCTTGACACAAAATATTCTATTTACTGTTTCCCCATGGTTTGACATCATCAAGAAAAGGGGAGTCAAGTCCTTTAAAAAACCTCTGTGCATTTTTGGAACTATCATTGAACAATTAGTGCCTCTAAAATCATCAGATTAGAAATCAGAAATACCAAGTTAATATTGCAATTTTCTTAAATTGAAATAAATTTCAATGCACAGTTGCTACTTCCAGAAGTCAAGATAGATATCATGTTTTAAGAAAGATTTTTAAATAATGTGGAGGAGTATGAGGAGAGGGGGAAATCAAAAAGCAACATAAAGTCATAGATCCTGAGGCATGGTGGCATGTTTCTGAAGAAAGACCAGTGCACAGCTACACTCTCAATGCACTCAGCAGACTCTCCATGTCTCTTTAGCTTTCACTTAGGAAAGGTGGAGATTCCACTAGGATAAGTGTCCTTGGGGAAAAAAACTCAACCCAGAAAAAGCAATCAAAGTGAAATATGACTGTGATGCGCTGGTTTAGAACAGAGGAAACAGCACACACTGAATGTAACAGCCTGCCACGAGTAAGGGAAAAAAAAAAAACCCTGATGAAAAATCTCAAGGGGAAAAATCCCATGATTTTAAGATGTAGTGCATGAAAAATAAGAATTATTCTTACTTTAAGTGTATTATATCTACTTTGTATACCATTACAAAGGACTCCAAGTTAGTGCTTCTTGCAAATAAATGAAATTTGAAGCATGGGGTATTTCTACAATAAACTGCACTTTCACAGCAAAAATTCACAGCAGTGTTTACAATGCTAACACAAGAACTTATCAGAGAAGCTTCAAAAATAAGAGTTATCTGACACACAAAACCATATATTGACGAAAAGCAGTCTGTATTAAAAATTCCAAAGATCATGAAGATTGCTCAGTAAGACATTTAACAAGAAACCATTAAGTCTTGCAAGGATAACACTTCTACTTTGCATCTTTGAGTCTAGTCATAACACAGAAGTTTTTTCTGGGTATAAAGAGAAGGAATATTAATATAATTTGTATCTCCCAAAGAAATTGTGGGTTATTTTCATTTCAGGATCTCAAGAGTACTAAATATGGTAATTAGTAATAGTAGTTGTGTTAAGTGGAAAGGCACATTACTAACAATGCAACCACACTGAATAGTTTTACAACTCACTTTTGAATGACAGATGCCCTCTCTATGAATAGAATGTCAAATCAGCAGCCCCTGTTAGTGTCTAGACATAATTGTCTCTGAATTGAATACATCAGCATTAACTGCAATACCAAAATGGTTCCAACTAAAATAATGGAACTGTCTCTAGCACCATACTTCTGCACATTTTGTAAAAATTACATAATACAGTAGGTGGAGAAAGATTCATTAGGTTAATATTTTGCATATTCCTGCAATCAGCCCAACTGTCAACTCTATTCACTGTGACATGAGACACTATAAAATGTGCTTGCAAATAAACATAACCAGAACATCTGGGGAATGTATGAATCCTGAAAAGAAACTGTATTTGATGGAAGAATTAAAACATACAAATAGGTCACTGGTTTTTTGAACATATAAATATTTTTAAATATTATATATTTCAATTATAATAGCCATAAGCAAAATATTATGTATATAAAAAAACAGTATTTATTTCTGTACTTATTTTGCAGCCTCCTGGAGGAAAAGCCAAACACATCTGCATTGATCTCATATAACTTTCTTTTGATTTTTATTCAAGCCTTGCATAGACATAAGAAAAAAGTGTATGTGTGTACATTTGTGAGCATGTAAAAAATAAAGAAATTTCAAAAGTATTTTACAAAATAACTAAAAACAAGCCACAGAGTTCTTCATGTTGGCACACTCAGATATTAGAATGTTGTGCACAACTTCATAATGTAATGTCAAAATTGTCTAACAGAGCAGCTTGCATACATAGTCTGAAGGCCACATGATGATACCACATAGATGTGTTCCATTCATAGATGTATGAATGGAATCCAGGGGTACTTTCTACGGAAGCAATCATATTTATAGATTTACTAACTGGAAATATGAAGTAAGTCAACAGCAGGATACTACCACATGCAGGAGTGTTCAGTGTTGATAGAAAATGAAATGCTTCATTCTCACCCTTCACTGACATGGCAAGAACTCTGAATATCCTGTATTTATCTCCAGGAAGAGAATCACAGGATCATTTAGGTTGGAAAACACCCTTAAGATCATCCAGTCACCCTAATAACATAGCACTGCCAAGTTCACTAAACCACATCCCCAAGTGGCACATCTACATATCTTTCAAACATCTTCAGGGGTGGTGACTCCATCACTTCCCTGGACAGCCTGTCCCAATGCCCCAACACCCTTTCAGTGAAGAATTTTTTCCTAATATCCAATCTAAACCTCCTCTGGTGCAATTTGAGGCCATTTTGCTTGTCCTATGACTTGTTACTTGGGAGAAGAGACTGATCCCCACCTCTCCACAACCTCCTTTCAGGCAGTTGCAGAAAACAATAAGGTCCATCCCAAGCCTCCTTCTCTCCAGGCTAAACAATCCCTGTTCCCTCAGCCACCCTCCAAGACTTGTGCTCCAGACCCTTCATAAGTTTCCTTGCCCTTCTCTGGACATGTTCCAGAACCTCAAATTTGCACAAAATATATATGGTGATCACCCACAAACATATAATCAACACAGTGCTGTATTCACTCTTCTTCATGAGAAAAAAATATAAGCTTCCTAATACTGAGTAACCTCTTAAGCTTTTAATCACAAAAAGCCCCAACCAACATATTATGCAGTTGAAAAAAGTCTCACCTGTTACTCAGTACTCCCGTTACCTATTGGAACAAAGTCACATCACTGCCATCAGCTGTTAACACAAAATGACTAACAATGAATCTGAAGGTACAATAGCTTTGATAAGATCTATCATTACAGCAAGTAGCAATCTAGGGTTTCACCAACCAATATCAGAACCTAGGTTAAATCATGCACTTGAAAATAGGCTCGGGATGCTTGTGAAGTCTGGTCTCCTTCCTGATCATCAGTACAAGTTTTAGTAAGTACATGCTTTAATGCCTTCTCCCAGTACCTCATGGTTCTTTAGTTTTATAGCCCACAAATTATAGATTGATTCACTATACATTGCTTTGCACTGCTAAAAAAAATAAAAAGAGAGAAAGCACGTTAGAAAGCACATTGTAGTGTGCACATTGGTTTTGCTATTTTACATATATATTGCTGTTTTCAAAATACCAGCTGTATGTTCTTACTGTGACAGAAGAACAACCCTTTACACAGAAAAAAATGCTGCAATGACCAGAAGCCACCTCTGTCTCACATGGAGTTGCACTGAGGAAGGCCAGCCACCACAAAGTTCTTCCTGAATGCTACAGGAAACATCTATTGAAAATCCATGGTGGGCTAGTCAGAAACACCTATGTTTTTAAAGGACTTGGCAGATTAAGTAAAAGGGACTGCATTTACCATGTCAACCAAAGGTTTTAGCAAGGTATTTAAGCAGAATATTTAAAAACATACACTGAACTGATCCCGAAAACTGAAGGAATTTAAAGAACTAAGTTTCTAATGCTGTCCTTAGAAATCAGCAAACTATGAACTGAGTGACCAAAAAAGCATCACATGAAACCCCTGGAGTCAGTCATAAATTAGAAAACCAAAAAAAATTTCCATGGCGGGGAGGAAAAAGAGACTTTGCTAAGTTCAAAACTGCTAGAAATTTATGTGGCAGCTCCCTCTTCTGGATCACCAAACCCTGACAATTCAGCTGAGATGGCAAGATGTAGAATCCGACCAGTAAATAACACCTTTTCACTCTTGGTGGGTTTTGTCATGTACCGTTAGGCAATCACACAGAGACTTTTGAGCTATTGCCCATTATTTTGAATAAGAAGTTTATATCCAAGTAGCATACTATGAGGGAAAGGTAGTTGAAAATACCTGAATAGTTTGAAATACTTCTGAAATTTTTGCATCAGACAGTACATGCAAGAAAAAAACCTCTATTGACGTCAGCTTTAACTCTCTAAGCATTTTACTAAAAAATGCATTTTACAGAAAAGAATGGATCAATAAGAATATTACAATTCAACCTGTGTGGTCCGCAGTATGACTTCTGAATCTATATTTGCAGAAGTTAAGGTTCTGGCTTGCAGTTCTTGAAACAGAAGAATCTTATCTTCTTGAAATTTCTTTCAGCTTTGACAGGTTCATACATAAAAAAAGCCTTGCACAGTAGAAAAAACTTCTCTGCACATCAGCACTTCAGACTCTCTGCAAGACAGCTTGGGCAATTTCTGCACACATTTATAAACCAGAATTGGAAAGATCAGAAAATTGGTACTCTCTATCCCTATATGAAATTCATCTCCATAAAGGAACCCTGGCTTTCTGACTTGACCTATAATGGAAGAGGAGGCTTTGTGAAGACCTGGTGATTTTTCTGTATCTCAGCTGGAACCACAGGCAATTCTGTACTCTCTAAATTATCCATCACTGTTCAAGCTGAATGACAATGTTTGACTAAAAATAAAAATTACTCTAAATGGCAAATTTACGGCCCAAATGACATCACTGTTTACTTCATAAGTGTAATTATTTATAAAAAATCATTACCTAAATTAAATTATTGAATATTTGATGAGGAAGAGGGTGCATAAAAAATGTCCCTGTTGAATTGCAGACCAGGTAACTTGGAAGTGTGATATTTGACTTGCTAATAATTGCATAATCAGGCCCACAACAGTGTGATTTCATCTTTCATGAGATATATATACTGAGTGCCTCATAAAGTATATGTCAAAATGAAACACCAAGGAAATTTTGATCATTCAAGCATGGATAAAACTAAAATTTCCAGGAGTTATTTGGATGGAACCAAAAGGATCATATAAAATGGAAAGCCTTGTGGACCTGGAAAGAGTGAGAGAGAGGGAAAAGAGCTAAGATTTGCTGTGCAGGCACCTGCTGTAAATGGCAGACTTCCAATGACACAGAGGAGAGACATCTTTGTCAAGCTGTACAACAGTCAGTGGACTGAGACCACCCACAATTCCCTTTGAGGAGAGAAGAGTTACAGAGAACAAAGGGGGAAAAAAAAATAGTTTATGACCTTTGGAAGAAGGGGCAGGCAGCTCAGGAACATTAAAAGGGTGTCATTAAGGCATGTAGTGAGAAAATCAGGAAGGAAAAAGCCTATGGGCCCAGATGGGATCCACCTGAGGGTACTGAGGGAGCTGGCAGAAGAGTTAGCCAAGACACTCTCCATCATGTACCAGCACTCTTGGCTAACCAGGGAGGTCCCAGATGACTGGAGGTTGGCCAGTGTGATGCCCATCTACAAGAAGGGCTGGGGAGAGGATCTGGGAAGCTACAGGTCTGACCTTGGTGCTGGAGAAAGTTATGAACAGATCATCTTGAGTGCCAGTACACAGCACATATAGGGCACCCTGCAGATCAGTTCCAAGGAGCACAGATTCATGAAAGGCAGGTCCTGCTTGACCAACCTGACCCTTTGTGACCAAGTGACACACTTATTGGATGAGGAAAAGGAGGTGGATATGTCTACCTGGACTTCAGTAAATGTTTTCCACAGCATTCTCCTGGAAGAACTGGCTGCTCATGGATTGGGCAGGTGCACACTTCACCTCACTGAGTAAAAAACTGTCTGGATGTCCTGACCCAGAGAGTGGTGGTGAACTGAGCTAAATCCAGCTGGCACTGGTCAACAGTGGTGTTCCCCAGGGCTCAGTACTGGGGCCAGGTCCATTTAAGATCTTCATTGTTGACCTGGGCGAGATGATCAAGTGCACCCTCAATCAGTTCACAGATGGCACTAAGTTGAGCGGGAATGTTGATCTGCTGGAGGGTAGGAAGGCTCTGTAGAGGGATCTAGACCTGGATTGAGGGACCAAGGCCACTTGAGTGAGGTTCAACAAGGCCAAGTGTTGGGTCCTGCCCTTGGGTCACAACAACCCCAGGCAGTGCTACAGGCTGGGGCAGAGTGCCTGGAAAGCTGCCTGGTGGAAAAGAATCTGGGGCTGTTGGTTAATGGTGACTGAACATGAGCCATCAGTGTAACCAGGTAGCCAAGAAGGCCAAAATATCCTGGTCTGTAGCAAATAGCGTGGCCAGCAGGACCAGAGCAGTGACCCTGTACTCAAATTGTACCCCTGTGTTGGTGAGGTCACACCTCAAGTTCTGTCTCCCATTCTTGGCCCCTCTCTGCAAGATAGACATTGAGGTGCTGAAGCAGGTCCAGAGAAGGGCAAAAAAGCTGGGGAAGGGTCTGGAGAGAAAGTCTTATGAGGAGTGGCTGAGGGAGCCGAGTGTGCTTAGTCTGGAGAAAAGGAAGCTCAGGAGGGACCTTACTGCTCTCTAAACTACATGAGAGGAGGCTGCAGCCAGGTAGGGTCAGTCTCTTCCCCTAGGTAACAAGTGACAGAACAAGAGGAAATGGCCTCAAGATGCACCAGGGGAGGTCCAGACAGGATATCAAGAAGAATTGCTTCACTGAAAGAGTTGTTAAGCATTGGAATGGGCTGCCCAGAGAAGTGGTGGCATCACTGTCACTGGAAGCATTCAAGAAAGGACTGGATGTGGAATTTAGTGCTATGGTTTAGCTAACACGGTTATGTTCAAAGGTTGGACTCAATAATCTTCGAGGTCGTTTTTAACCTAAATGAGTCTGTGGCTCTATGACTAAAAAGTAAAAAGGAAACTGGCTGAAGACCACATTCTGGGAACTGAGATAATGAAGTTCTCCATTCTGGGAACTGAGATGATGAAGGCTGCAACTTACGGCATTTAAGATCCAGAGAATTAGTTAAAGAAGTACAGAATGTTAGAGGAGTGTGTGAAGTCCTTGAAAAAGGAAATTCTGAAAACCAAGTAAAAAAAAAGCTTAGTCTGTTTTTCAAGCTTAATCCAAACAGCAACACCATTTTCAGGTTACTGAAAAGGAGCTAATGTCTTTGGTCAGACATTTGCAAAATAAATAATTAATAAGTATTTGTTTTATGGTCAAATAACATTTAATTACTCTTAGGAGAAAACACAGTCTAGCACTTTCATTAAGTTCCAATGGAAACACTGTGTAGGCAAGGATTTTATGAATCATTGTAATTAAATCATCTTAATGTACTTAAAAAAATTAATTTATTCCATAAATTCAAACCATCTCTTAATCAAAACACCAAATTAGGAAACAACAAATAAGAAAATGTAAATAAGTCACTCACCTTTTCATAACAAGTACATGTACTTTCCAGTATTTTATTGTCAGTCTTTTTTATAATAATCTACAGAAATATTTGAATTAATGATTCTTACAAAACCCATGCCATTTAAAAACAAAGACTCCATAAACTGCAATAAAAATATCACAAATGGACTACTGTAGGAAAGTATCTCTAGAAGTAAAGCTATCAGAAATACAGTTTTAATATACCCTAACCCTTCCTCTTTGCCTATCATGCTGAACTTTTCCTATTGAAACTTAATGTCAGATTTTGCAGCAACAACTAGAAGTATAATCAAATACCCACATTTTCTTGTAATGAGTCATTTACTGCGTCTGGTCTTACACAACCACATTCAACATTATAATGGGAGTAAATTATGATGACAGCACTTCAGACAGAAGCCCTTTCCCTGTGCTGCAGCAGCTCTCTGACATCAGTGATAGTTAACCAACCAAATACCAATAAAAGTCAGTGCAAAATAAAGGAAGGATGAAATACAGGGACCTGCTGAATGTATAAACAGGGACATATGAGGGAGGACTGGAAGAACTGTATTACCCACACACATGGCATAGAGGGTGTATCAGGGTACATCTGTGACGTATCTTGCAGCACTGTATGCAAGCTGGCAGTGTCCTAAGCTGTTTAAGACTGGACATGGCACTTAGTGCCATGGTCTAGTTGACATGGGGGTGTTTAGTCAGAGGTTGGACTCAATCTCAGAGGTCTTTTCCAAATTAATTGATACTGTGATTCTGTAAATGTACACTGGGGTGAGGTAAGGGGAGTATCAATCCCTACCAAGCATTTTGATTTCCTTGGAATAAAATCAGAATTGTGGTCTGTAGAAAAGGCACAGTTCAGCTCACTACATCTCACAGTCACTGGTCACAGTATTCACGAGAGGGAAGTCCTGCTTATCAAACCTGATTTCCTTTTATGACAAACGAACCCACCTAGTTGATCAAGGGAAGACAGTTCATGTCTTCTTTTTGGATTTCAGTAAAGTTTTCAATATTGTCTGTCACAGGATCCTTCTGGACAAAATGCCCACCACACAGCTGGATAAACACATCGTGAGATGGGTGAGCAGCGGGCTCATGGGTAGGGCATGATGGGGGGACATCAGACAGGGGACCTGTCACTAGTGAGGTTCCACAGGCCTCCATCCTCACCCCTGTGCTCTTTACCATCTTCATAAATGATGTGGATGCAGGACTGCAAGAGCTACTGAGCAAGTCTACAGGAGATAAAAAACTGGGAAGAGCTGTTGACTCCCTCAAAGGCAGGGAGGCCCTGCAGAGATCTCAACAAATGAAAGGGCTTGGGCGATCATCAACCATAAGAAGGGAACATGGGAAACTCCCAGATTCTGCACCTGGGATGGGGCAACCCTGGATGTACAGACTGGGGAATGAGATACTGGAAAGCAGAGCCATGGAAAGGGACGTGGGGCAAGTTGAACATGAGCCAGCAGTGCCTCGGCAGCCAGGAGGGCCAACCCTGTCCTGGGGGGCATCAGGCACAGCATCACCAGCTGGGCAAAGCATCAGCCCGCTCTGCTCTGCACTGGAGTGGCCTCACCTCAAATACTGTGCAGTTTGGAGCACTGCAATATAGGAAAGATATAAAGATATTAGAAAGCACCAAAAGAAGGGCAGTGAAGGTGGTGAAGGGCCTAAGGGGAAGCCGTGTGAGGAGTGGCTGAGGTCACTTGGTCTGTTCACCCTGGAGGAGACTGAGGGGAGACCTCACTGCAGTTACAAATTCCTCCTGAGGGGAAGAGGGCAAGCAGTGCTCTCTTCTCTGTGGTAACACTGACAGGACCCCAGAGAATGGCCTGAAGATGTGTCAGGGAGGTTTAGGTTAGATATTAAGCAAAGGTTCTTCATCCAAAGGGTGTTCAGGCACTGGGAACAGGTTCCCCAGGGAAGTGTTTGCAGCTGTAAGCCTGACAGAGTTCAAGAGTCTGGACAACATTCTCGGGCACATGGTGTGATTCTTGGGGATGTTGTTGTGCAAGGCCAGGAGCTGAACTCAGTGATCTTTGTGGGTCTGTTCCAGTTTGGCATATTCTGTGATCTCCAAACTGGACAACTGGAAGCCCCGTTCTGTAAAGCACACCATCCAACTAAGATGGAAATAAAACATCCATTCACAGTGATGATCCTTTGAAAGAAATCTTGGCAAACGGTGAAGTGTTAAGAAAAGGACTGCTACCGTGACTTTTTGTAAAAGACTAAGGAAAAATCACTTATTTGGTTCTGACACAAAAGGATCAGGATGTGAAAGCATCTACAGATGAAGACTTCCTATTTAATTAAACCTTACTAACGAGCACATGACTCACAAGAACATAACTTCATTTGTAAGCTTGTGCAACCACATTGCTTTCTATGGAATTGCTGAAATAATGGAAAACACAGTATTGAACCAAATCCAGACTTACTGTCTTTGATTGAAAACTACAGTAAACAAAAAGCCATTGGAGGTAAACCTGACAGTGATTAAACTCATATTAATCAATTCACAAGTCTTCTAGTTCCTTAAAATGGTACATTGTTCAATTATACTTTGACAACAAAACAGTAGATTACCCATCTTCTCAATAAATCTCACTTCAAATTACTCATAAATAAAAGAGAATATTACAGCAGCATAAGGTAAGTTATAGGAAGGTTCACATTGCAATTCACAAAGCTAACGGGTGCTAACAGAGCTTCTAACCACTCAAGAGCATAAAGTTACAAAATAGATTAAAAGAAAATTTACGTTGTAAACCAATCTCAAGTCTTTGATGAGGTAACTTTAAGAGTGAAAACTAATAATAAGATTTTTGACTGAGTCTTTTCATTAAACATATCATCATTCATATCTAGAATAATATAATACCAGCTTAGAATTCTCAGCATAAAGTATTTCAAACATGCTTTAAATCACACAGTTTGCAAGAAGTTAATGTGATTTGGAACTTAAAGCAAAGGCTCTATATTAAGCAATCCTGTTAAGAGTCCACTAGACCATTGGACAAACAGCAAACGATTTGACTTTTCAGAAGTCCCAAGTTGCTATCTGCTTAATAGTTGACATTCAGCTTCTAAAAAAATCACATCCTTAACTTCTATATTTCATTCTTGAAGCCTGTAAATGGATACACTAATACTGTTCTTCATACAGCTTTTGTGAGGCTGCACTTAGTGTGAGCAAAGTGCTTTGAGATCTTTAGCATGAATAAAATATATTTTGCACTTAGACGTTAATTATAGAAGTAGCAATATTTGAAATAGGATTTTGTTTCAAGGCAGCAAGACTAAATCAAACATGATTATCTTGGCTTTGATTGTGATATTTTACTTACTATGCTCTATTTTTCCTTGCATTTGAAATATGCAATTTTGCTTTTCTGTTATGTAAATGAATGTTTTTCATCTAACACATCTATTTTTGGAAAAAGAATAATTTTCTTTGCTAGGCTAAGACAAAAATGTTGCAGAACAAAATTCTGAAGTCTAACTGACAGGGTACCACAAGGTCAATGCAGGCATTCAATAGTAAAAGCAGCAAGAGATGCCCAGAAGACTACCTGAACTTATAACATTATTATGCAAATTTTTATATACACAGATATCTATCTAGAAATATAAATCACACTATAACATTTAATATAGATAAATTAGTGCTTTTGTCCATCAGTTAGGTGATCCTAACCAATGCAGCTGCAGTTACAAGCCTTTCTGAAAAGTAGAAAGAACTGGGATAAAAAGAAAAAAGAAAGTCTGCAATGGAAATCACAGGAACAATCCATTTTAAACTAAAGATTCTGTCTGGCTCTGTGTAATTTATTTTAGAGGCAAACTTCAGCAAAGGAAAACGTTTGGACTTTATCCAAAAACACCGTCATGCAAAAGAGGTCAAGTGACCTGCCACCAAACACTACGGACTTTTCTTTTAACTGTTTTTTGTGTCAGGAGCTCTGATTATATTGCTGTATGTGTTCCTACATATCAGTGGCATTTAATAGACAGCATGTACTCTGGAAAATACATGTCATATTTATATACAATCCTATTAACATAAACGGGGTTTACTACCTGCAGATGACTTAGATTCTACAGTTTGTGTGATCAAATTACATTGCTTCAGCTTGTTTCCTGGTCTTTGAATTTCACATATTCCCATGCTGAGTAAAGAGAAAACATGTAAGATATCTATTTCAGTTGTGGAATAAAATTGGGAATCCAAAAACTGGCAGCATTAAAGAGAACTGAAGTCAGAGTTAGCAAAGATATTTAGAAAAAGTATGCCCTGTGAAAAGAGATGACCCAATAAATCAAAGGAATAGAACACCTGTTGAGAAAAAACATTATCATCTCAAAGCACTGCTGAAACACTGATATTTACTCAGACAAATGAGGTTAAGAAGCATATTCTACTCATTCAAATCTTTAAATGAAAGTAAATGCCAACCTAAAGCTCATTTTCAGCATTCTGTGATGCCTAAGAAATGCTGTCACTCACTCATTACACTCCCTCACACGGATGTAATTTCCACCCCCATCTATCGTCATCACATCTGGTTTGGTATGCAGTTTCACCCAAAAAAATCACGTAGGCAAAAAATCACAACATCTTTTGATAAATGCTTTAGTATGCAATTGTGTATAATTACACACACTATTAAGTAGACCTTGAAATATAAACCACCATGTAATAATTGGAAGGAAAAACTTAGTCCAAAACCTTGATCAAGCTGTAGCTTATTATTAGTACACTAGGGTTTAAATCATTTCTCCAAACAGCAAAAAAACAAGACGTAACACAAAACTTCACATCCCAAAGGATCATGGATAACAGCTGAAGAGACCCCAAACAGGTAATCTTTCTGCCTGCCCCAAGGCAGGATCTGCAGCTTTATCACTTCAACGGGTGTTTGTGAAACAAGCATACCTCAAGTGAGTGGGGTTTCACTGTCTACCTAATTTATGTATTCAGTGCTCCTCTGTTGAAAAGCTTTCCTTAATGTTGAATCTGAAGCCAATCTATTATGGTGGGCCACCTGCCTCAGTACTGGAAAGTTTTTCAGTCTAACTCAACTTCTGATGCATTTTAAACCTTTACAAAGAGTAAATACACTCTTCTTAGCAATACATAACCCCAGCAGACCAAAAACATTGAGATGAGATCTTAGTTCCACTTAAGTCACAGATACTGGAAGATGCTCATGGGCACTGCACACTACACATATGGCATCCTGGAAAACACAGGTTTACACCTAAGATTAAATACTCTGCATGTTCAAAACCATACACGGTACGAATACAGTGGGGAGACTTTCCTGCCCTGGCACCTGAAGACTGTTCTTCTTCTGATTCTAATATTTTTCTGAGAACATTAATAAATAAAACTTTCCAGATGACTTCTTTCTTCAAAGTTAAGGAGTGAAAAAAGGCCAGAAAACTTTCCAGCCCACCTTGCACGGGCACTCACTGACACCAAGGCCAAAAGGACTCGTGCCACCTAGGCTGCTACACACAAACCAAACTTTTCCCCCCAAAACAGCCAAAACAAAACCAGCCAAGACACTTTCACAAGACCTGAAACATGCAAACCACGGGCGGGTAGCCCTTTGCCAGCCCGCCTCCCCTGCTGCCCCGGACACACGCACCGCCTTGGCCGCCCTCCAGCGCTGGGGCGGCTGCCGCGGTCTCTCTGCCAGCAGCGAGCCCCGTCCCTCCAGCCGCTGCCGGCCGGGACCCCGAGCGAGGGGACGCGCCCCTTCGGCATCCCTGTACTCACCTTCAGAGACCTCGAACTCGGCTGCTCCATTGAGCTGGTAGAGGCACCAGTCAGCCGCGCTCTCGCCTGGGGGGCCGCCGGCTGGGCGGGAGGAAAGGCACAGTCAGTCGGGCACGGGGCCAGCGGGGCACGGGGCTGAGGAAGGGACAAGGCAAAGTGGCGGCGGGGGGGAGAAGCAGAGAGCGGGGAGGAGAGATCGAGGGGGATGAGAAGGGGACGGAGGGATGAGAGGGGACAGCGAGCGCCGGGGAAGGAGCGCGTTGCCAGATACCCTGTTTGTGGGACATGGGTGTTGCCCTCCGGAAGGCGCCCTCTGCTCTGAACTGTTTCTAGCTTTGCTCCAGCGCCCGTGGCTCGGGGTGCCTCCTCCTTCTCCCAGCGGAGCGGGCGCAGGCAGCCGCC
>VZRO01003604.1:1253411-1319457 GCA_013397915.1 Daphoenositta chrysoptera | reverse complement strand
TGGGACAGGGACAGGGCCGGGGGCTGGGACAGGGACAGCGGCTGGGACTGAGGCTGGGACTGGGACTGGGACTGGGCGGCCGCGCAGCCTGAGGCGAGCCCGGCGGCGGCGGCTTTGGCGGGATGTGACGCCCCAGGCTGGCCTTGCCCCGGCCAGGAGAGCCCTCCCTGCTGCCCGTCCCGTTTCCTTGTGAGCTCCCCGCAGGTGCCGCCCGTGCCCGCGGTGCGGGCAGCCTGTCGAGCATGGGCGCGCATCCCGGCTGTCCCCGAAGGCTGGATGCACATCCCTGGGGGACACCGCACACCAGGCACCCATGCCAGCGGCACCCATGCCAGCGGCCCTGGTGCCGCTCCCGCCTCGCCACGGCTGCGTTCGCCTCACGACATTCCCCTCAGTTCTCTTACCATCCCTAGGCCACTTGGGCAATCTTACTGATAAAGGCTACAAATGCCACGTAAACTGTCGGGGTATGTATACACGGCAAGGCTGGAGAGTGGTTTTCATCTGGTCCATGAGCCCTTGTGTATCCTTAAACTATCTTTACAGCATCCCCGAGAGGCTGGTAAGAAAGCAAACCTGTTACCAAGTAAGTCTTAAGCGCTCTGTGCAGTGACCTTTGCCTTCAGTTGCAAATGGTTAGGGGAATGGCAAATTATAAAACACTGAAACAGTCAGCTAGAGCAAATGTATATTAATAAATGCCTTTATTCTTAGATACTTCCACCCCAAAAACACAACAGGAGGGAAATGTAAAGGTACATTAATTGTTCTGTTCACCAGGTGACTTTCTTGATATTTAATTTAAGACAATTGTGACTGCTTAGCTCGTAGTTGGCAGCATCCTGCCTACGTCTTCTGTCTTATCAAGGTAACAGTGTCAGAGGCCCACGTATAGCACAGTTTGTGTCAAAGAGAGCATCCACACTTTGTATAGGCAAATGAGAAAAGCTTAAGAAAGAATAGTGGAAGACTATAATTAAGTCATACTATGAGATTAGGAGCCAACAAGAGGATAAAGTATCGATGTAGGCAGCTGTCATGGCACGATTACACTGGCTCCTCTATCTTTTTGCTATTTGTGAAACGCTATGTAAATGGCAGGGAAGAATTGTTTTTGGCATAAATTCCACCTGGTATACCTACATTCATCCCTTCTTGCAGTGAGTAGAGACCCTACTGATACCTTTAGGTGTGTAAACTGGGGGCAGTTTGATTCATTTTTTTCCTAATAAAAGTATTCTGCTTAGATATTTACATTCTTCTCCTCTGCATCCAAGACAGTGGCGCACTGGGACGTTTGTGAAAGAATAAGGAGAACAATTACAGTTTCTGAAGGAAATAGGTTTAAAATGGGAGTAACATTCGGCAAATTTTCCCAGCTACTTTTAGAAATAAAGCAAAACACCAATACTTAAGCTTTCCTGGGAACTTCACCTAAATTACAAAGATAATAATGCCTTCTGAGATAAAAACACCAGTTTGTTTAGACAGTGTGTGTATATATATCCCCAAGCCATATGTTTCTGGGATGTGTACTAGCATTCTTGGAACTGAAAAGATTTATGCTGATGATTTGAGGGGGAAAAAAGTATCATAGAGCTGTATTAAAGTAAAGCTTCATCCAGCTGCTTATAGTGATACTAACTTCCCCTAAAAATTACCTACAGACCTTGATTGTTCTTCATGACAAGGTATTATCAGAAATAAAACTAATCTTAGCATTCCAGTGTTAGCCTCTTCTTTTTGCAGAGAACTCTAAACCATATGAATTAGCAAACAAAGGCCCTGTTCTGGGAGAATCTATTCATATTATATTTAGATTTTATGGAATGTGGCTATTTTATGGTGTTCAATTCATTATTACTGACTTATGTATAGTATTTTTCATTCTGGACTTCAATTATTTACAAACTTTATATGTTAAAAAAATCATCAAGTTTGGTATCTACAGCAGCACGTTTTCTTTTTTCTAAAATGAGAAGATCAATCTAAATTGTATTTACAGTGTGTGATCCATTTCTATAGGTGTCTTGAATATTGAGATGGGTTAATTTGCACCCAGGAGCCAGCTAGTCCAGTATGAATTAATCTTTTACTTTTATCAAAATCTGCAGATGAAAACTACTAAACTAATTGTGATTGTTTCCTTCAATGACAGAGGGATGACTGATTTAACTACATTTGGGATCTAGTAGTGCTAAATCCACACCAAACTTGACGGTGAGAGCAGTTACCCTCCTTCATCTGATGTTCTGTACATTTGCACTGTTGGAAATGAGCAAGGACTTTGATACGATATTTTGTGTCATTTCAGAATTGCATTGTTGTTAAAAGCATGTAAATTACTCAAACTAGAACTTAAGGAAGGTAGTTGATTTATAGTACAGTGTGTGTATTTTAAAGAATCAAAGTTTAAAAAATAGTTTAATCTGTTTTGGCTTTCAATCGCAATGATTTAATGGGCAGAAACTGGTGCAATGGCAGACAAAACTTCTGAGGAGACTGGACTACATTATACGATAACATTTTTTTAGTTTGGGGTTGGATTTTTTCCCTTTTCACTAGGACTTTATGCAGATAGAAGAGTTTACTTTTTCAATTCTCAGCACAGGGCCCACCTGTTCCTAGCAGCGATAAAACAAGTGATCAAACCAATTTCAATGGGCTCAGAAGGTCAACCACATAAAATTTCACCCTTCTTTAATTTCGAAACTTCAAAGATGCAGACAATAATCCGTAATGAACTAGTATACCATGAAATAAAGCACTCGCGCTCAATTCAAAGGAATTTTTAAAAAAGAAAAAAAAAATAGATTTATATGTGTCCCAGATGCCTCTCCCTGAGCAGTCCAGTGTTATCGGAAAACCAGCTCCGGAATTTCCAGCAAGAGCCACCCAGGCGCTGCGGTTCCCATCCCTCACGCCCCGCTATGGCGACCTCACGCACCCGCGGCGCCGCCCGGGGCTAAGGCGGAGTCACCCCCTCGGGCCTCAAAACCCTCCCGCTCGAGAGGGAACTGCTGCTCCTTATTTTATTTATTTATTTAAGCCTGACGGGGAGGCGGTGCCGCGGACGCGGAAGTGCGGCGGGAGCGCCGCAGCCGCCATGGCTGCCCCGGGCATCCTGCTGCTGCTGCCGCCGCTGCTCGCCCTCCTCCCGCCGGCCGGTGGCCGCGGCGACCTGCGGGCCTTCGTGGTCGCCCACAGCCACATGGACGTCGGCTGGGTGTACACGGTGCAGGTCGGCCGGGGCGCCGCACGGGTGGGGGGGTTCGCTGCGGCCGGGGCTGAGCCGCCCGCGGGCTTGCGGGGCTGCCCGGAGCCGCGTAACGGGGCGGGCTCNCGGGCTCTGCCGTGTCCCCGGGGCTCTGCCGTGTCCTGGGGGCTCTGCCGGCTCCCCAGGCTCTGCCGTGTTCCCGGGGCTCTGCCGTGTCCTGGGCTCTGCCGTGTCCCGGGGCTCTGCCGGCTCCCCGGGCTCTGCCGGCCCCCGGCCGAACTCCCTGCGGAGAAACACGCAAATCCTTGGCCGGTGCAGCTCCTGCCCCGAGTCTGGCCTGGTGTGTCCTCCATCCTCTGGTGTTTCGGGATCCCCCTTTGGAGGAGGCATGGTTAGCCTAGGAGCCGTGCCCTTGAACTGTGGGTTGGTGTGTGCCTGTGTTCTGCAGGATGCTCCTGATGTTTTGTTGGTTTTTTGTTGTTTTTTTTTTTAAGGAAAGTCTTAATTCTGTTTGATTATACGGCAGATTTTCATGGTCTTTATGTTATCTTGTTATGAAGCCAAAATCCCAGGAAAACCTTCAGTCATTTCTTGAGAAAGGAGAGCAGGATCCCAGGTCCTCGATGACTGGGCTGGGGTTGGAGCCTAGTGCCTCGGAAGTGTAGTAGCAAACTAATTTTTACTAAAAACATGAGATGCAGAGCCAAATAAATCAGGTGGGGCATCAGTACCTTTTAGATTTGTTAGTCAAAATCCTAAATCCTGAATTCTTCTTCATTACTATGAATTTTTTTCATTTATGTGTGAAAGATGCTGTAGATACTTCACTAACTAGAGTGAAATGGCATTAGGCCTAAATAATGAAAAAGAGCTCATGGCTCACCCAGGTATCTCTGCTGTGCATGAATTTGTTCTCCCCTTTTTAGGAAAGATTACTGAATTTCTTCTTTAATACTTCAAACTCATACTCAGAAATTGCATAAGAGAACACAAAACTAAAACTTAAAATCCTTAGTAAAAATTTTACATTATATTAAGTATCTAATAATCTTGATTTTTAAAAACCCTTATGAACCAATGGAAAAGTAATTGAGGAAGAAATTATTTAGATAAACCCAACAGTATTTTAAGCTATTCCTGCTACACTCAAATGTTTTCCTTTTTCTAATGGCATGAGCGTTTTTGCAAAGATGGCTGGATTTCAGTTGTGGAAAGCAAGGGGTTAGGAAAAGGTAATTTCTGATTTGGATTACCTCATCTCTGTATTTCAAATGGTGATTCTCATGTAGGAAATTTAACTAAATTGAAACTATGGTTTCATGTTTTACATATCATGTCCATTAGTTTTTCAGTGGGGAGAGATCTATGTGTCAGCCACTTTAAGATGTACATTTTGTGGTGTGTGTTCTTAAGTACCAGTAGTTTAAGTAGATAAACGTTATGGTTAGTGTAAAATAACTCCTATAACATGAAGATAACTTTGTTACAAGGAAAGAGGGACATCTCAGGAAATCCTAGGATGTTGGCTGTTGTCTTTAGACATTCTCTATTACTTTAAAATTAAGTAAAAGGTGGAAGACTGGATCTGGCCAACAAAAGTTGTTCTGGTCAAGGTAAGTGTGCAAAAAGTACCTCTTTGCGTGCACAACTTCAAAATTAACATGGTGTTGTTAATTTGATGCCATATCATAAGCTATAACGCTGTGGTAGATTATTTGGTGGATGCAGCTGTCATATTTGCACTGATATAAATAAATAAAAGTCCATAGGCCTCATTCTGGAATAGAGGTGTTTGTAGGAGCAAGATAGGATAGATGCACAAAATCTTACACTTTCACTGATCTTCCTGTGTCAGCAGTTGTTGAACTCATTCTGAGATTCTTTTACCAGCTTGTTTCACTCTATCCTAAAATATCAAGCAAAATTGAGTTATTTTTCATAATAGTATAATTTACAGTGTGTGTATCACTGCATTGTACTGGTAATGCACAGCAGAGTCATACGCACTCTGAAGAAGCAATTCTGGTAACTCAGGCCATCAAAAGAAGAGCTGGAATGGGAGAATAAACTGTGCATGTGTGGTTTCCACCTGTGTTGGTGCAGTCTTATTATTCATGGCATCAGTGATCCAAGGTGAGCAATGAGGACCCGGTAAGCTGTCCCCAGTGTGTCAGAAAGAAAGCCTGTGTTGGTGCTGGTCTTAGGAGAAGCTGCACCTTGATCTAGTTAGGTCCCCAGTCAGGAGGATGTTTTCTGAAGCAGAAAGGCCAAAGGCTGTATGTAGTCAGAACTGGGTCTTTCTGTGGGTTCAAAGGAAGTGTGCACCAAATGTGAGGTTTTGGTATCTCTCTTTTCAAGCCCAGTGAGTGTTTCAAACAGCCCTTTTAGTATAGGCAAACCAGAGCTTATTTACTTTTCTTTTCTTTCAGGAAAGTATGCATGCTTACGCAGCAAATGTCTACACAACCGTTATAGAAGAGCTAATGAAAGGAAAACAGCGCAAATTTATTGCGGTGGAGCAGGAATTCTTTCGACTCTGGTGGGATATGGTAGCCACAGACACACAGAAGCAGCAGGTAAATTGCACTAGAGCCATGCTTCCTCCTAACAAAGAATTCACAGGGGACAAATAGGGGCAAAGTACTTCACCATTTGCTTTTTACCCATGTCTTGTGTAAGCTGTCTCTGAATTTAGTACTTAAAGGACCTTAACTCTAAAGGCAGTTGCAAGAGGTTAAACCCCAGCTATAGATTAGAGCAGTAGGAGGTAGTAACCTTTGCACTGAAGATTTTTTACACTTTACAGTTCTTGTTTCATTGGCGACTTATATATCTGGGGCCATGCTACTTTAAGATCTGGGCAAATCTGAAACAGGCCACACCAATATCTGTTAAAACATTTGACACCTAACACTGCTCAAAAGAAGGAACGTTTTCCTCTTTCCAGTCAAGTACTGCTCAAAAACCTGCCATTTGTAAAAAAGGGCAGTACACCAAAGCAGTACTGCTGTGACTGTACAGTCAATGGCAGTGATTTTTTTCTGGAAAGTTTTATTTTTCCTGAAGTTTTATTTGTCAATTCTTCTTTCCTCTGACATGAAACAAACACACTGAGTCAAAGACTGGACTGGTAGCCTAGCAGCTGGTTACATATTGCAATGCAGATGTTTGTTTTGGATCCTAAAACCAAAGGGTGTACATCTGCAGCTTCCCATGGGTACTTATTCAGAACTTCGTGGTTTGTTTTGTTACCAAGGTCCAAACAGCAGTAGCGTATTATTTGCAGTTTTTTACATTTCAGTTTGTTTGAAGTTACAGATGTTTGAAGCATCAGGTAAAAACAACACCTCTTGTCTGGTTTTTGGTTTTTTTAACATAGTCCTTCACTGAATTCTGGATCTTCTGTTATGTTCAGTATTCAAATAACAGCCTGTGCACAGCTGATCTTTGCATGAGAGATTTTGCTGGGTTTAAGCAGTTTTTTTGTGGGGGCACTCTGCCCAAACTTGCCTGTTGTAGGACAATTTTCTTACAGATCTGGTAAATTAGAAAACTGTACTGTAAGTGGGGAACAAAATAGCATAGGAACTGCTTTGTAGAAGGACAGGAAAGTCCTCCAACTTTCAAAGGTGAGTTGATCTTACTTCAGGTATGTTCTGCTGCTATGCTATGCTTTATATTTAAAGTCAAGGCCCATGTTTCTAATATCTATTGTGTGGAATCCAGAAGAATAATGTGTGTCACATTTGACCTCGGTAATGGAAAAATTAGTACCTATGATTAAGGCTTTAGTTTCCTAGCCTAATTATTTGTAATTGTTGCTTTTATGCATTTTATAGTCGGTTGTCTAGTTACTTTATAGTTTCTTCTCTCAAAATTAAATGCTTAAAACTAAATTCCTCTTGAACCTGTGTGTTTAACGTTGAATCTCTATTTTGCAGATAAATGTTATGCTTTTAACATTAGCAGGTTGCAAATACTGGTCCCTGAAATTAGGTCACTCTGGTTACTGGCCTGCTTTTTCCACTTGAACTCTAGAATTAATGATTTTCTGTAGCACAGGCACTCTGGTTTCAATTTTCCCATTTTTTATTTTTCATCATTTAGTGGTTTACTTGGAATATAGGATTTAATTCTAGATTGTTTTGAAGTGTCTGCTTTGGACTGGAACTGTAGCATTAAAAACTAATAAAAGGTATGGCCTGGGTACAGAAGCTGTTTTTTTTAATTCAGACAAGAAAAGGTGTAAGAATGAAATGTACTGCAGCAGTATTCAGATAGGAACTTGCAGTTCTTAGGACATGTTATTTACACAGAATTTTCTTGTGTGAACCTCCTTACCCTGGGTTGATGTCCGGGTGCTTTAACTAGGGGGAAAAAAAGATGTGTAGCCACTCCTGTCTGGTTTGTAGGCGTGAGCTGGTGGTAGTATGGTGCCAAGGATCACAGATATGTTCTAACACCATAGCAGCCTGCTGCTTACAGTACCACTGCATCTGTTTCCTCCATTCCTCTTGCCTTTTGCCCCCTTCTGATCAGAAACAGTGCTTGTCCTTACAGATACTGTTTTATTTTGTTTTTTTTGGGAGGAGGGAGGGAGGTTGGATATTATTTAAATTACTTGAATTATTTTTCTTGTGTTTCCAGCCTCTCAGTGGTTCCACAAAACTTACACTAAAAAAACATTTCTATGGCCCCAAGTTTGGATCAGAGGTAAATTTTGGACATCCATCCAAATGGGGAATAATAATCACAGATTCTTTTCATGTAGGTCAGGGCCAGTTCTGTGCTGACACCAGATATCAGTTATCTGGTCTCCCAGCATGCTAATCAGTCACCACAGTCGGCTGGAACTAATTTAGGAATGCTGAGCCCTGAAGCATTTTCACAACATTGTGAAGGAGAGAAATGATTATAATCAAAATTGACAATCTGGCATCCTATCTGAGTAGACACTGAAGGTTCCTGGGAAAATAAACATAATAGCTCTAAAAATGGCATCCTACGTGACAGATTTAAAAAAAAAAAAAAAAATTGAGGATTAAAATACATATTTGCATAAACTTTACTTATTGGAAGTTTGAGATATCTCTGAATTTCTAGTGAAGTAACTAAAATAAAACCAGAAGACTCCTAACACTTTTGGAAAGGGACTTAGACTATTCCTTCCTCCTTCCAAACACCACTCCCCACTCCATCCAGCATTTGCTGAAGGCTGTACTTGTCAGCATACCTGTTGTTTGTAGGAACTGAAATTGAACTCTCCCCCACCAAAAAAAAACCCCAGCAGCCCCGCAAAAAAGCCTCCACGAAAAGTCGAGCAGGTTGTAATATATTGACAGTTTTTAAACTAGGCAAAAGACCAGAAATGAAGGTTAGCAGTGGGTTATTCAGGCAAACCTGTGGAATAACTATTTCTTAATAAAGCGTTCTGTCAGTCACAAGTTGAGCAACTCGTCTGTGCCCCAAAGGCAAGATAAATGTATAGGGAGTGGAGGAGAGATGTTTGTATCCACAAGCAGAGTGATGACACACTCTGTCTCTCTCCTGGATCCCACAGATCTAGGTTTTCAGCTAAAGGAAACCCTGGGAGCTTGAATATTACTGCTTGTCTGGGGCTCCATTGCTGCTTGCAAGGAGTTGCATATTGCTCCCTCATCCAGCCACCAAGTGCCTTCTCTAAGCCAAGCTGGATGCAGCAGGAGGAAGATTTTGGGAGAAGCATTAGTTCTGTTTTAATCCCCCAGCTCTAGCTGCCTTGAGGCAGGATTACAGGCTGCTGCCAGGGCAGTGTCTGGTGTTCAGATGGTATAAAAAGGCACAGTAACAGCACTACTGAGAAACACCAGAAGGTCAGTGTCTACCTGGCTGTGCATCCTTTGTTCCTGTTACCTGATTTCAGTGTAAACTGGATAAATCAATGCACTGTGCTGCACACTGGAATACTTTCCCCCCCACCTTACTCTCCTTTAGATAGCACTCAGTACAGACGGCCCTTTATCCCACTTTTTGTCCTGGCTGCTTTCTTGAGAAATGTTGTGTCTAGGTAGTGTTCTGTGATATCAAATGAATTTGCAGACTTTTTGGATAAGACTGAAATGATGCTTGTGTTCAGTGTCTTAATTTCAATATTGTAGGTCCATCAGTTGCTTCAGGAGGGACGACTGGAATTTGTCATTGGAGGGCAAGTGATGCATGATGAAGCTGTGACACTAATTGATGATCAAATTTTACAGTTGACGGGTATGCATATTTGCATTTAACTTTTATTTTTCATTGTTACGACCTTGGAGGTTTTGTTTGGTTTTCATTTTTCCACTCCAAAATTGCTATTATTTTCTGACTTCTTAAGAACTGATTGAAGCACTTCTTATTTTTCACTTGCTGGTGTGTTATTCATATAGAAATCTTTGCTTAAAAAAGCCCATTAGTTTCGACATGACAGTTCTGCAGCAAGCACAAAGGTTACCAAAAGCTGGTTTGTCAGCTTTAAACTTGTTTGGAGCAGAGGCTTTTTGTATGTGTGTTTTTGAGAGCTTAAGTTCCTGGGAAGATAGTTATGTTGAAATTGAGGGTATGAAACATTCCTCAAGAAAATACCTGGTAGCAATTCAGAGTGCAGGGAAGTTGTATTGTTCAGGCAAGGTCTTCTGCAGAATGGGGGCCATGGAACGTCACTGGGGTCAACTAAAATTAGTTGAAAGACTTCCTTGATGAAGAAACCATTTGTAATCATTATCATCTTCTGTTAGAAAGAGGTGCATATTTCCAAGAGATGCTTTACTTGCCATTTTAATCTCCTACTTTCTGCATCCGGCTGTTTGTATGTTACACCTGTCCATCTGATGGTTTAGTCCTTTAGCACACAGGTTTGTGTGGTTAGTGCAGACAGGATGGCTGCTGCCACTGCTGTGTGAGGGATGTTTGTGACACACCACGGGGGAGTGCAGGGAGGGGATGTGTAACACCAGCTGCCATGGCTGATAGGGACTCCTCCTGCTCCGGGGCTGTGCTCTGGGCAGCTTCTGCATGGGAGGGTAAAGGGACAGAAAACACCTCTGTTATTTTCTGAATATGACTGCACAGCACCACTGGCCTTGTTCCTTGCTTGTCAGTGTTTGTCAGGAGCACAGGACTAGCAGCTGCTTTTGTACCTCAGTACACTCTCTCCAAGAGGAGGAAAGGACGTGAACTTTTTTTTTCTCTTGCTTGATTCCTTTAAAGGTTTAAAGGTTGCTTTATGGGCTTAGAACACTGAACCTAGGACTTCTCCAAATAAAATACTAATAGTGATTGAAGAGTCCTTTTGTTAAACACAAACACAGCTTTTCTATTCATTGGAGTTAGCTGAAAAAGGCATTATTTCTAATTTAACATTCCATTCTATGTAAAGATAATCTTTATTAAAAAAAAAAAACGAAATTTCAAGTTTGGTAATTTATTCATCAGGAACAAAAGTATTAATGTATTTTAAAATTCTTGTTTGTTTTTTCTGAAAGCGCTCTGCTCAGTTTAAGTGTGAGTACGTACAAAGAAAAAAGTGTCTTTGGATTGTGTGGAGTTCAAGTTGAGAAGACAAAACCAGTGCAAACATTTGGGGTCTACATTTCATGTCTTCTCTTGTCTGTCCAGACTTCCAGTGTTTTGGAGAAGCCTAGAAAACTCTGCTTCAAATATGCCTCCATCAGGATACTTAAACACATTGTGAATATTTTAGTTAGGAAAGATATCAACCATGAGAAAGATGAAGTGAAAAGAGGCCTTGCAGCCTCACTTATTCAAATGTGATTTTAAAATTTGAAATGGAGTTACTCCAAACTAGGGAATATATGATTGTATTTTCAAGTAGTTCTGAACATAATCCTGTAACTATGAAATAATGATCTCCAATTTTTCTTTTTTTTCTTTTTTTTTCTAATGATGAGAATCCAAGTGCTCTATACCTGAGTTCCAAATAAAATCTCCTGCTTTCCTGGTTGTTTTACTTTGATTTAAATGATTTTCCTGGGTTTATTCTATTGTCTGGGCTTTCTAGTTTGGGGTTTCTTTTTTCAAAACTCCTTTCTGTATTAGTAACATTAGTAACTAAGTTAGTAACATTAGTTGTAAATAACACCTGTATCAAGATCACTATCAACCTTTGGCTCTTTTCATATGAGTGATAATCATATTCATGCTAGTTTTGTTTAGTGGATGGCTTGCTTCCCTGTCCCTTTGTCATTAATAGGAGACTGAAATTTTATGAGAGTGGGTTTTATGATTTGAGCAAACTTCAACTAAACCACAGGTTGTTGTTTTCATGCAGCCTCCAACCTGACTATTAGCCTTTACCTAATCTGTATCAATGTACTTTTTCCCAGACCTGTGTCTAATCATAATTCCTTTTTGTTATTCATCTTTCATAATGTTAATATGTTATACTTGGCCTAGCAAAATAAACATTGTTAGTATGAAACTTTTTGCTATGAATGATTAAATTCCCGAAACTTTGAATGCTTTGAAAAATGGCAACACAAAGCTATCCTTTAAGTGCTTACCTGTGACACTATATGCCTATTAAATTTATGAAATTAACTTTTAGAAGTGTTCCTAACCTAAACAAATTTTGCTTTGCAGAGGGTCATGGATTTTTGTATGAAACTTTTGGGTTCAGGCCTCAGTTTTCTTGGCATGTTGATCCTTTTGGAGCTTCAGCTACAACACCAACTCTTTTTGCTCTGGCTGGTTTCAATGCTCATCTTATTTCTCGTATTGACTATGATTTGAAGGCTGACATGCAGAAAAACAAGGTAAAAATACCCTTAGGAATGAAACCATTCCTGGCCTCTACTTACAGTAATCTGAACTGTGACATTAAGATAAGAATCTCTCTCATTTGTGCAAGAAAATTGAGGTATTTCTTACCTAAAAGTGGCTTGCTGATTGCATGTGGTAATGGTGAAACATACTAAATCTGTCTTATATGGTCAGTTAATGTCTTCATGACTTCTGGTCAATGATAAAATGTAGTCTAGCCAGAAGAAGACCTAAAATATGGGCATATGGGCAAGTCCAAATGGACATTGAATTAGGAGTGTTTGAACTGGAGACATCTAGAAGGAGTTTCTGCTTTCCTTGAGAAAATCCTGGATCTATTGGGTTTTATGTGAAGTGTTTTAAAGTGTAACGTGTATGTTTGGGCACAGTGTTGTCAGGCTTGGAACATTTATTTGTGCCTGTAAAATTAATAATACTGAGTCAGTTAAAGTGGCAGCCAGCCATGGTTTTGCTGAATTCAGGTTTTCCTTCATGTTCTGCCTTCTCTTGCACAGTGTCCCATCCACAGTAAATGCTTTTGATATCACAGTGTTGTACCCTGATCTGTCATCAGTTTTACTCACTACATTATGTGAAAATAAGGGGCTTTCACTACTCTGTTCTGGGCACTAGGCAGTTTTTATGAATCTTGGGTAAAACTCAAATGTTTCTAAAGAGGACAACAGAATTCATGTTGAATTTAGTGAAGCCAGGACCTACTACCTTGTCTTTGCAATGAATTGCAGTAGTTCCTTTTTTATTAAAATCTTTTATGAGCTTTTGATAATCTTTGCCCAGCTAGTTTTTCTTTTTTCTGGCCCTTAACAGTCTGAAGGCTTCCAAAACAGTAAAATTCTACTTCAGTTGGTTAAACATTGTTTCCCACTGCCTACATCTGGATTTTCTCTAGCTTAGAGGTGTTCAACTTCCACTGAAACAAGTGAGGTGTAATGGCTGTGATAAGCCAGGCTTATCTCTGGATTTTAGTATGCTGGCAGTGTGCTGCCTCCTCTCCTTCTCCATCAGCTCTAATGGAAAGAGGCACTGATGTGGCCTCCTCTATATAGTGTGTGACCTTGCCTGGGGTACCATTGGCTGCTCTTCAGAGAAAGCACTTATAAGTATTGAAAGTGGTGGAAGGGAAGATGGGAGCTCTGAAGTCTTAAGTTGTTAATGATGTATTTCTGTGCATGTTGTCAAGGGTAACGGTTTCTTACCTTTTTTGTTTTCCAGAAGCTTCAGTTTGTATGGCAGGGCTCTCCTTCCTTATCTGAAAGACAGGAGATCTTCACCCATGTTATGGATCAGTACAGCTACTGCACTCCATCCCAATTACCTTTTTCAAACAGGTCTGAAGATTTCCCAAATATGCAGAAATGTTGTTCACTTCTGAAAGTTTATATTATTGGGGTTTAAGCATTTTTCTTTGACTGTTTTCTTCCACCAGTATCCTGCTGCTTTCTCCTGACCCGTGGTAGGTCAAGGAGATGTCTAGACTCTCTAGATCTGGGTAAGGATTATTAAGCATCCCCAGCTTTCCACCATAATAAATGAAGTTTGCTCAGTACCTAACAATGGAATTCTCAAAAGTGACACTTACTACTGACAGGCGTTAAAAATACCTCTAAATATTGACAGACTTGAAAAACGATGTTTTCTTACACCAGGAGGCTTGAAACATATGTATGGCTTTCATCTGCTTAAAATACGGTGACTGACTTCCAATGTCAGTCCTTATTAAAAAAAAATACAATAAAAATGTGAAAAAAATTAATTACTGTAAAAAGAAAATGTCCAAAGCAGGACCGGGGTCTTTTTTCTCTGGAAGTAAAGATTTAAAAGCTCCAGGAAGCTCAGTAGGGACTTGGCTATTACTAATTGATTTTCTATGGGAGATTTTCAGCATTATCTTGAGCTGAGATTGTGTATGTTGTCTGTGTATAAACTAAAGCAACTAAGATTTTCCATTTATTTTGTGAAGAAATCTGATAACTTTTGAAAACTTTATTTTGCTTACCAGCCTAGCCAGTAAAATACTCTTTGAAAATGAAGTCTGCTTGGGGGAACATCCTCATTGTTACAAAGCTTGCTGGTTTGTCCTATGATTGCTTTTTTCTATGCCAGCAAGCAGGCAGGGACTTGGAAAGTTGCACGGTATTGAAAGAAAACTGGAGAATCTTCCCCCTACCTCTGCCCCCAAATAAATACTTAAACCTAAATACTAGCAATGAACATAAACTTAATTTTTTTTGCCTGTTATTCTCTGGGTATGTACATTTTATACCAGCACCTTTTGATTTGTTTTTCCCAGTTGAGTAAATTCTGTTTACAGCTTATTGCTTTCTGCTTCTACTTAGGTCAGGATTTTTTTGGAATGGATTTGCAACTTTCCCCGATCCACCAAAAGATGGTGTTTATCCAAACATGAGTCTCCCTGTTACAGATGCCAACCTCCACCTGTATGCACAAACCATGGTGGCAAACATTAAGGAGAGAGCAGCCTGGTTCCGGACAGGGGACGTGTTGTGGCCATGGGTAAGTGCCTGAGGAGTGATTGCTTTAGAAGATGCACCACAGAGTGTAGGGTGATGGGACTTGCTGCAGTAGGTACTGCAGAAATGCTGGTACAAACCATCTGATACAGTGTTTTTCTAATTATTGTGGTCCAAATGACTGACTTGTAGTGATATTTCAAATTCCCTTGTACAGCCTGCCAGTAGTCTACCAAGTCTTCTACCCTACTCAATGTAGAAATAAATGTAACAAAACTGTAAAGATAACCTCTTGCAAAATTATATATTGCAGTATTGCTTCCTTTTTTCTCCCCTTGCTTTGTCTATATAAATGATCTCCTTTTATAACTGCTTAGCGCAACATAACTCAGTGTTAACAAAAATTATAGCATTATAGGAAAGTGTATTACACATTAGGTAGCCATGGTCTTTTCCAACAGATGTGTAATCATTTTCTTATACAGTCTTCGTATTTTAGTTAGAACCATAAGCAAGCATATCCCAGCTTGGTCATCCAAACACTTTTTTTTGATGATATGCTGTGTTAATTACATCCTACACGTACACATATCACTGATGTGCTCTTGCCGTTTTCAAGTCCTAATGAAAGAATAACTTTGCCTAAAGTGAACGGACAGTCTGGTTTTAAATTTTGATGGATGCTGTAGGTCTCGTAATTCCAATGTTAAAGGATTATGTGTGTTCTTTACAGGCTGTTTCACCACAATATCTGTTGTTACAAAGAAAAACTTTTTCTGACTGATGCAGCTTTTAGTCACGGATTTGTTTTTCTCCTGTGTTTATGACACTGTTGCTTATATTGAATTTATTATTGTTGTAGAGAGCGAGAAGAATATAACACTCCATAGTTGTGCTATAGTGAAAATTATGCTGGAATGGGGAGAAGTTTTGAATAGTAGAAATAAATCCCTAACATCTAGATCCAAACCCACGGTTTCTCAGTAATGTAAGAACATTTCAGTCTCTAACTTCTGGGTTTCTGTGCCTGTGCTAATGCTATGTAAAGAAGGAGAGAGAATATGTGGTTCTAAAACTATGCTTTTTCATGATTTTTTGTGATTACAGATGACCTGTGAAAGTAACCCTACCCAGTCTTGACAGTTTAGTAACTAATATCAGTTATATGGGCAGTCAAAAATCAAAAGAAATACCCCTGGAACACAGACTAGTGTTAAAAACGATCCTCCTTAATTATGTGACCCGAAGTCACTTGGCTGTTCTCTGTTTGGAATTTCAGGGCTGTGACAAACAGTTCTTTAATGCATCTGTTCAGTACTCTAACATGGACCTGCTGGTGGATTATATTAACAAGCATTCTGGTGAGTTTGGAGTGACTGTCCAGTACGCCACTGTCAGTGATTACTTCCGAGCGGTTTACAGCAGGAATCTTACCTGGGAAACTCGGGACTCTCAAGACTTTCTTCCATATTCAACAGGTAATTAAGTTCACAGCTGACTAATGTCTGCCTCAAATATACAGATGTAAAATTTTAATAAGAGAAAATAAGAAATAAAGAAGCAAAATGCCTTCTTATAAGATATGTCCACTCTATGAGGTGTCATCAACAGACAAGTTGATACCAACTTAGTTGTGTAAAAAAGATGGGTGTGTGGCCAAATAGAGCAATGTTCCATATTTACTGTTTGGAAGAACTGAATTATGCATAGCTTAAACCAGAGGTGGAAAATGTGACATGGAGTGGTGTGTGAATGTTTGGAGAAGCTACAGGTAAGCAAGGGACCAAGGCAATCTGAAAGCTCTTGGGGTAATTCTGTGTTAGTACAGTGGGGCAGGAGTTCCCAAAGTGAAACTGTCAATGTTGAGGATTTGATGTCCACACTATAAGCAGTTGCAGGAAATATGTTATCTGTTCATATAGACTCTGCCTGTTAATGCTTGTTGCATCCATCAGGAATCCAGTTTGTGAACTCCGAACCTAATCTTTTATATAAAGCAAAGCATATTAGGTAAGGATGACCTGATCCAAACAAAATACTAATGTAGATGAAACCCTAAAGTCTCCTGTAGAAAGAAAGACTTGTCTTTTTCATTAAAGAAAATAGTTTGAAGTTCTGGGGGAGAAAAGAATTCTCTTATAACTGCAGTCTCAAAAAGTAAAAATACCATCAGTATTTCTGAAATTTCATCATACAGTGTTACCGAAGTTCTTTGCAGCTCCTTGTTGCTTGCATCTTACATGCTGCACTAACTTAGCTTTTCAAGCTGAAAAGTATGAGAAAAATATGAAAAAATTCACACCATACCCAACATCCCTTTAATTCTTTTCCCCAATAAATTTACCCTTTTAGACCTTATATCAAAATATGCAGAGAGAAGGCACAGCCAACTTCTCCATTTCTAAACTTTTTAATTTATTTTCTTGCCTGTTTTATTATTAAAATATCATTGGTTTCATTAAAACACCTTTCTGTGTAACTGTAGCTTCCACTGCTTAATCCCATTTTTTGGCTGTGTACATATAGTTCAGACTGTTCTGTAATGTGTCTGTTAACTTTTCAATGAATAAAAAGAATCATTGCTTCCTGTGAATCATTGCACGGACTGATCCCTGACTCCCTCACCTCCCTCTAGGGATCATGTCATACCTAACACCTTGCTGATAAAAGCATTGCCAGTTCTAACAGCTAATATCCTTTTACATCTGGGCTCTTTCCTTTATCTTTTGGCATAATGTACCTGCAGGAGTCAATTGCTATTAGCTTGCATAATAGCAGCACCTTCAATGTTCCAGGTGGGTGCCCACACATAGATGTAGTTTTTTCCCCAAATGACTTTCTGTGCTTTGCAATTGCAGTATAGATTTGAGTGTACTTTCTCCCACATGCTGTTTTGCTTCTTGATGATTAATCCTCTCTTATTCCTGCTATGCCCTTTTTTATGAGTCACTTATTGGGCTCGGTGTCACTCATGACATATGGAAACTCAAGTTTTAAGTCCCAGATAAGTATTTCCTTCTACTCTGTGTTCATTGTAGTGTGCTGATATGTGTGTGTGGTTCTTCTGCTTGTAACATTGAAAACTAAAATGGAATTAATTATTTTGAAACTTTTAGCACCTTTCAGGCCAGAAATAATTTGTCCTGATGTTTTTTGAGCAAAAGATCTTATTTTCTAATTGTTGCCTTTGATCTTGGGCTGATAGCAGATTATTACAGTTGCTTGTATGCTCATTAGAAAACACCTTGTGCAACTTTTTTTCTGGAAAACCTATTTATCACTAGTGTCTTTTAAAAGAAATCCCCCCCAAGCCCACCCCCCCACACACACACCCCTAATGAGAGATTTGGAGGTTTTAAAAACAAATATTGTTTTCCTAGTCCACTCTGTGGGATACTGAAACATTAACACAAATGGAATGTTGAAATACTTTCCAGTAACCACTTGAGGGCATCTTTTGATGCAGTTTGAAGAACTGCCATAGTTTGGAGTCGTTACATCACTGTTTCTACTCCATTTTGAGGAAATTAAATTTAAGCTAAATCCCTTTGGCTAAAAGGTTGAGATGTAGAGTGTGTGTATCAAGCAGTTACCGAGGATTATAATCTATTTTTTAACAACTGATAATAATATATACTTCAGTGAATCTTGGAAAATTCTTTTGTGCAGATCCACAAGGAGGAAATTTCTGTAAACACAGGTTGAATTGGTTGGTACTGGCTTTGTATCAAACTTGCATGTTACTAGGCCTGTAGGAGAGATGATAGTTTTCCAAAGTGCATGTCCCTGGCTGTGTTTCTTTGTAGGCCTTATGACCTTTCTACTTGATGGCTGCTGTGTAAACCGCCAGTAGGATTCGTGTAGGAAGCTGAACAGTAGTAGTGTAATAAGTAACAAGTAAGAGATAAATGAAGTGGTATTTTGATGTGTATTGGATCTGTTCAACTCTAAACAGAGCCATTTCAAGCATGGACTGGGTTTTATACTTCTCGGAGCACATTAAAAGGAGTTGCAAGGAGAGCAAGTTCACTGCTTTATGCTGGAGAATCCTTTTTCACACAGTATGTCCGGAAACACCCAGAAGGTTCTATTTGCAAATGTAAAGCCTTAAAGCAACTTCAGAGTCTTAGATGGGCAGTTTCAGAGGTAAAGATTGATTTCTTTTCTAATTTGAATGAAAATGTTCATTTTCTGAATGTGAAGTTTGCATAAGCGTTTCAGCTGGAGTACCTCAAAGTTGCTTTTATGTTTTTGGATATACCTTTCCCCCTTTTGCAAGTCATAAGTGAAAATAAAGCAATTTTTAAAAAAACTGTCTTGAAACATGAATTTAGCCCCTCAGACATGCATTCAAGACATGACAAATGTTTGCTTCAACCAGTGAAAAAGTATGTGGTTTCAAACTTTGCATATAAAATTCCTTTTCGTAGTGTTAGTTTTATTATTTACAGAATTGTTCTTAAAAATAAATAAAAACCAAACTAAAACTGAACTAATTGAAAACTACTTATAATCTCTACTTCTGCAAGTTAGAAGAGGAAGGACAGATTTCTTTCTTCAAAGTTCAGCAGTGAAGCGATTATCATTAACTATTTACAGTCCTCAGTGCTTTTGCTGGTAGTAATTATTTTGTCTGCTAAGGTAATGACCATATCTTAGTAGGAAACAAAAAACCTGTCTTGTTAAAGTATTTTTGCTGCATTCTTGGTTTTGGTAACTTGTTTGGTATTTTCCTTTAAAGATGTAACTTTAGTATATTAAAAGAGGAATGTGTATTGAGGGAAATCTGTATGCATCGTGTCTTTGACCATCTCGTATAGGAATTTGGAGTAGGCAAAATGCAAATCTGAATATAGCTGTAATCCCTTATTGTTTTGAGTGTCTGAAGTTCAGTTGACTATTATGTTAATACAAATGCAAACCTGAAGCTGTCATCCTGTTGCACTTTCAAATTACTTTTAAATACAAGGTCCAGCACCACGATGGGATAACAGGCACGGAGTCTCCCAAGGTGAAGGACATGTACATGAATAACTTGATGTATGGAATGTTCAACGTAAAGAAGCTAATGGCTTCCATCATCTTTGATATCAACTATGCAAAGAAAAATGGAGAGGTCTATTCTTCTGTTTACACTAAAGACTCAGGAAAACCAGGTACTTTTTACATAGCTTTTCCAATTTTCAGGCTACCTTATGAAAGCTGTCATGTTTCTCTCCAAAACAATCAACATACTAAGTACATCTAAGTTCTGTGAACCATGGCTAGAAAATCCTGTTAGCTTTAGGAGACCTGAGCTCTCAGATATCAAGCATCAGAAACCAAGATTTCTCAGATGATGTTAGGCAGAACCCTACCTCAGTGTACATATTAGACCTGGCTCCCAGATTCAGACCTCAGATGTAAAACAGAGGGAAGGAAGAAGTGCTGATGGGAGTAGTCACTAAACTAACTTTACTCTGCAACAGAGCATTACATGATAAGGAGCACAGTCAGAGTCAAGAAAAGTTCTTGCTATAATGTACTGCCAGCTTGTGTAAAAAATGTAAAAGGATTTTTAAGAAGTCTGTTCTAAAGACTGTACACTCCCTTTTATCTTTACTTTGGAAACTTTTTAAACTGTCAGATGTAAGCAGTGCCGTGGGCTGTGCAACAGACCGATTTGGATTTTTACAGGGCTGTTTTTAAATTAGGCTTCTCATTTGATCTTCTGTATAACTCTGATAAAGTTAATACTGCATGACAATGAGTTGTGGTAAGCAGCTTATTTTCACTAAATGCATTACACATTCAACTCAGGTGTCATTTTCTGAATACATGGTCTTTTTTGATTGGGCAGAGAATAGAAGAATAAAGGAGAAGAGGTTTTTATGAAGGACTATAAAATGTTTTCCTTTTTTCAATCATGAAGTTTTACTGCGGGGTTTTATGTTAAAATTTTGTAAGATGGTTGTACCTAGACAGATTTCTCAAATACTTTTTAATATCACATTTTAAAAATACATGATGTAGTGACTGGTAGTTTTGTTTGTTTGCATGCACAAAGGCACTACAGATGTGGACCAGTATGTTGTTGTCTATAACCCACTGGCGTGGAACATCACTACCTTTGTCACAGTTTCTGTCAGCAATGAGGCAGTCAGTGTCTATGATGAACTGGGACGTTCTGTACCAGCACAGGTACTTCAACTTCCTTTCTTTCTATTACTTTTCTCTCACTTGTCAGTTTTCATTGACTGGGTTCCACCTCCTGTCGAGGGGGGATTTTCCTAGTTGTCCTTCAAGGGTTGTTTTTACTTGCCTGTTCTCTCAACTGAGAGACTTTTCTTACTGTCCAAAAGAACTTGCTGCTGTTACTGTGTGTTTGGTTTGTCCTTCTCATGCCTGCTATATGTGACCTGGTGCTTCTTACCTTATTTTTCTTTCTCTAAAAAACACTGTTTCAAATAAATCCTTTTATGTTGAAGCCCTGCCTTACAATTGACAGTCCTGTTTGTACAATTGACAGATTACCTGGGGGAGGGAGAAGAAGAGAATTAATAAATGTAGGTCTTAGAAACTGGTGTCAGTCAGCTGCCATTTGACAGTTCAGTCATAGCCAAACTCGAAGACACAGCCAGCTGTTCCCTGGGAGGGAAGAAAGTGGCCTCAAGTGAAAGCTAGCACTAGCCTTTCTCAGGAGCATCTGCTGTACAGAATGCATCATCATCAGTGGCTTGATAAACCTCCAGGAATGCTTCCTGCACATAAGGCCTGAAGAAGCCTCATGCAATTCCTGATGCTCCCCTCTGTCCCTGAGATGCCAGATAGCTCAGCAGACTCTGCCAGCTGGACAGAGTTTCTATGACCTGTGGCTTATGAGTGTGACCATGCATGAAGGCACACTGTAGTCAGGTAGTGATGCACAGCAGCATCCCTTGTTCCTGTATATGAACATGTGATGGCATAATTCAGTACTGCCTTTATCTTAAACCATCCAGCTCTTCAGGTTGGCACATGGTCATGCTTGCCTGTCAGTCACTTACCTCCCAGAAGTCATTCTGCCTGAATTACTTCAGTCTTGTAAGATACAAAGATGAGATTGACATGTATTGAAGGCATTTATTCAGGATTTAGGATGCCCTAAAGGCAAGTTGCCCTTCTTTTAAAAAGGCAAAACTCTCTGTACCAAGTTGATCTGTACTCTCATTTGCTAGAAGTTACTCTCATATGGATGTGGATTGTCACTTGAGGCTAAGTAAAATCTCTTTAGCAGTTATGACAAGGTGGTTTGGGGTCTTTTTAATTCCAGTAAGTGCAGTTCAAAAGTGCATTCATATTACACACTCCTTCCTTTTGAGAGAAAGAAAACTTTAGCTTAGAACATTGATGAGAATATGTGGCTGAGATGAACTGAAGCTTTGGCAAGTGCCCTGCTGCCTTCTGCACCACATGCAGGAGTTGTATACTGAAGGGAGAGAATGGGAGTACATCCTGTTGATGCCACTGTTGTTAGGTTGTCTGTGGTGTAACTGGACATACATCAGCCCACAGTGTGAAGCTACAAACAGCTTGCTTGAATTGCTTGTTAGTTGTAACTAGCCTCTTGGGCCATAGAATCTGTTAAGTATTTATCTAGTCCCATTTTCTTTCTCCAAATCAAAAGTAGGACTAACGTATGTAACATTAATGGGCAGGATACATGTAATTGAAAGATGATTAAAAACTGTTGTTCAAGGTATTTCAGTATTACATAACACTGGTGTTACTGTTCAAAAGGATGTTACATGCTTCTACCTCCTTTCCATGTGCCTTCCCAAGGGTGAGGGTGCATGTTGTTGGTGCTTCCTCCTCTTGTCATGAGTTTTCTCTTTTTTTGCACTAGTCATGTCTCTTGTGTTTCAGTCTCTTTTCTGTCATTTGACTGATCAATTTAATTTATGATTATCTCTGCTCATATAGACATTTTGCAGTGTGATCTTACATCTGTGATTCTATGTTCACATTAAAATAACCCTTTTAATTTGCTTAGTGACTTTCTTTCCTTCTCTGGAAAGGCTCAACTTAATCCAACTTCACCAGGCTCCCAAGTAAAAGCAGCATGGATCTACATTATAATCTAAAATTATAAGAATGGCATATTTAGAAACTTACTATTAAAGTAGAAGCTAATTTTTATAATTTAGGGCTTACAACACATGAAGGTAATTGCCTTGCTAATTAATTTTCTGTAATGAAGCATTTTTGTGTATGCTAATGTACAGGTTCAAAGCTCGGTGGAATCCCAGTCTACCTATGATCTGTATATTCTAGTTGCAATAAGTGGTCTGAGCTACAGAAAATACAGTATTAAACCCCTGGAGGGTAAACAGTCTGCATTTATTGGGAGATCAATCAAGTACAAGAGGAGAGACTTAACTCGTGCAGATCAGCAAAGTCAACAGTTGTTTCCTGTGGTTAACAACTGCTACCAGATAGTGTTTGACCAGAACACAAACCTGATGCACAGCATTACAGAGAGGTGAGATTGCCTGCTTGTTTCCAATAATGTTTCAGATTTTGCAAAACACTTCAGAAAAATAAGTCCAAGGACTGTATTATGTGTCTTCATTCCAAGACTCAACTAACAAAATGTTCTTTATGGTCTTTATAATTCTGTTTTATCCACACTTCACATGCCCCCCTTTTTACAGGACACTTCAACACTAGCATAGGTGTAATTCCATATTAGTTCTGTGATGTTGCCCTATTTAACTTTGCACTTGGTCTAAGATGACATATCACAGTAATAACTAGTATATCAGCAGAGTTTTAGTGTACTTCAGAACAGAAGAGGGTTATGAATGTGCATTTTTATTCAAAATTACTAAGTAAGCACATACACTATGGCTATACAATGAGCCTTAAGTGATAAAGAAAGAGCTTACTTCCACTGAGTAGTGTTTTGCAAGTCCCATATCACTCTTGCTGTGCCAGAAAGCTACAAAACTATTTGAAAGGAAACTTTTAGCTTAGGAATTTCCATCTAATCAGGCAGATTAAATGAAAGAATTATCAAGATTTAGGTGAGATTTGGGGTTTTCAGATGGTCTTTCTCAGCTGATGCAAACTGGCCCAATTTCTTCAGCTTCAGTGCAGTTGTGCTGCTTTTTGCCTGCCCAGGATTCAGATTGTCAGCTATTATATACTGATGGAATATTTGACCCCTTTGACACTGGCGTGGTGATGGCTAGATCTCTTTCACCTTTGAGGTTTTGTTCATAATTCTGCCTCCTAGAGCAAGAATTTGTTGTCCAGTATATTTAAAATCAGCTTTAAAAGTATAGATGGACCTTAACTAAGAGCCCTGGAGTAAGTATTTTCTCAAAGTGCCTCCAGATCATATCTGTCTCCAGATTCTGTAAGACATATAGTGAAGAAGAACAAATATCTAAATTCAGATTCCAGTTTTCTCTATTCTGCTCTGGCAGGCAGCAAGAGCTGGAATTAAGCACATAGAAGAAATGAAATACTCACTGTCTTCACAAGCCTTCAGACAAGCTCAAAATGCTGGAGTTTCAGAAAGTTTGCAGTGGGATAATGGGAAAGATGAGGCATCCCAGGTCAGAATGGGAGGAAAGGTTAAAAAAATTTGGGATCTTCAACTGTGAAGCTTTCTAAGTTCAGCTGCAACAGTTAGAACTGGAAGTGCCTCATAAGAGGAGTAGTAGAAAACACTTGGATATTTTCTCCTCAGTCCTTACAAATTGTGTATTAGCTGATAGCTGTATTAACACAAGATAAAATGTTTGGCAGTGTAAATTTATATGCTAGATGAAGTGATTTTTCCTGTTTTCACAGCAAATTGCCAAAGGCAGAGCAGGTAGCTGAGAGCAGCATCTTATGCCTTCATATGACTTTCTAAAAATGGTGATAATAAGTCATGAATAGCTAAACTGAAAGCTTCAGTGGAGAGAGGAGGAGATACAGTAGGTACTGAGTGATTGTAGACGTTGCTACCCTGTTGATTTTATTGTTACCAGTGTCAAACATGGAAACTTGCATCATGCTGATTTTACCTAGCTACGTAGTTAAATGAACCTTATTATTCATTAGTGCAGTGCAGTGTAGTGTACCTCATTCTTGTGAAATGGGCAGTTTTAATCCTGTAGCAACTCTCGCATCAAAACAACGAGGTAATGTAGATGATGTTTGATCTTAAGATGTTTCTATTCTACAAAAACAGAAAATTACATAGAAACACGATTTATTTACACACTGACATATATCTTAATGGGAAGCACTTTAATTCTTTGCTGTCCTCATTTACCCAGTCTTGCAAAATCAATCCACTGTGAAGAAATATATGGTTTTTTTCCTTACATTTCCAGCCTCATTCCTGTTGCAGTTCAGCTTTGCATTTATCATGTCCAAAATGTGTTTGTAAGCAATATAATTTTTACTCTTCTGTGGATTCTCAGGGACACTAACCAGACTGTCCAGTTCACCCAGGAGTTCCTTGAGTACCATGTAAATGGAGACACAAAGAAAGGACCCATTTCAGATAATTACTTATTTGCTCCAAATGCTTCAGCGGTTCCAGTATCAAAAGCAGTGGGGTTGGAAGTGATGTCTGGAAGCTTGATGACAGAGATCCGGCAGTATTTCTACAGGTACCCCACCATTACAGCTTCACTTCACTGGAATGTTTAATTCTTTAGATATGTATGAGGTTGCTTCTGTACAGTTACTCTTAAACAGTGAGCTCTGTGTACTGTTTAGGATTTAGACAAAAGAACTATCATACATCTGCTGAATGAACTGCTGAGGAAGCATCTCCTGTAAATCATAGAATCATGGAATTGTTTGTGTTAGAAGGACTGTAAAGATCTAGTTCCAACCACTCTGCCATGAGCAGGGACACGTTCCACTAGACCAGGTTGCTCAAAGCCCCATCCAACCTGGCCTTTAGCACCTCCAGGGATGGAGCATCCATAGTTTCTCTGCAACAGTCTCTTGCGACCCTCAGAGTAATCTTCCCAATATCTGTTCTAAACTACTCTTTTTTGGTTTAAAGCCATTTTCCCTTGTCCTATCACTACATGCCCTTGTCAAAAATACCTCTCCAGGTCTCTTGTGGGTCCCCTTCAGGTACTGGAAGGCTGCCACAAGGTCTCTCCAGAGCCTTCTCTTCTCCAGGCTGAACAATCCCGTTTCTCTTAAACTGTCTTCACAGGAGAGGTGCTCCAGTATTCTGATCATCTTTGTGGCCCTCCTCTGTACTCCTTCCAACAGGTCCTTGTGCTTCCCGTGTTGAAGACCCCAGAGCTGGATTCAGCACTGTGGGTGGGGTCTCCTGAAGGGGAAGCAGAGAGGCAGAATGCCCCCCTTGTCCTGCTGGCTGTGCTGCTTTGGATACAACCCAGGACATGTTTGGGTTTCTGGGCTGTGAACACACACTTGCCAGCTCATGTTGAGTTTCTCATCAACCAACACCCCTAATTCCTCCTCCTCAGGGCTGGTCTCCAGCCTTTCTCTGCCCAGCCTGTGTTTTTGCTTGGGATTGCCCTGACACAGGTGCAGGACCTTGCACTGGGTTTTGTTGAACTTCCTAAGGTTCACATGGGCCCATTCTGAAGCACATATTGCTGCAGGAAGGAGGGAGGGATGTGGAGATTGTTTAGGGTGATCTTCTGTGGTACATTTTTTAATGCAACTTCTGTTGAGAAACTGGTTCTGTACAACTTAATGAATATTGCAGTTAATGTCTTAAATGAATGAAATGTGGGCATAATGATACATTTTCATAACTGTGAATATCTTTTTTGCAAGCAAATTAGAGAAAGGAGAAATGAGTCCTACGGAAGTGAATCCTGCTCTGATCCCTGATGAACTAGCTACTTTTCTGTGTTAAAATTGTATCGGTCTATAAACCCTTCACCCTCTTTTAAATCTGGTTGTTTGGTTGAAGTCTTTTGCTTTACATGGCATTGTACAAGGATTGTAGTTGAGAAGGACCTTTGAAAAGTACTGTGGAACTTTTGAATCAAAGTTGATGTCACCCAGATTGCAAAAATGCATGTATTCTGTACAATGTAAATATGTTGCTTGGGGAGTCATAATAAATTTTAAATGTGTTGTTAATTTTGAGAAAAACAGAGCCTTTGTAGTCAAATGAAGAGTCCTCTTGACACTTGCAACTTGAAGGAAACTTTCAGGATATCATTACTCCGGTTGAATACCTGTATATTTGAAAGTTAAATTAAAATTAAAAATAATTGTACGTGAAATAAATAGCAAATGGCTAAGAAAGTTGTCTGTGTAGGATGACATCATGAATGCTTTGCAAGTTTTGTCATAACCAGTCAAGTGCTCCACTTACAAACTCTGTATCCTTCCTCTCATTTCTATAGCAATGTCACTTCTCAGGATTATATATATGCAGTGTATACCAGGCTGTATTCAGTGCCAGAAGGCTACGATGGAAAGCTGCTTTGCCATAGGATAGAGCAAGAATACAGTGTTGGGCCTTTGGAATTAAATCGTGAAGCAGTTCTAAGAACAAGCACAAATTTGAACACCAAGCAACTTCTCTACACTGACAACAACGGATATCAGATGCAGAAGAGACCGTTCAAGGCGTATGTGAATAACACAGTGGATCGGGTAGGCACTAATGTGTAATCTAAAGTCAGTTGTGCCTTATCTGTTCTCAGTTACTGTTTCCTGGGTTAATACTATCTCTGCATGGTTTGCTGTGTGCTGACAGAACTATTACCCTGTGGTCCAGACTGCCTACATTGAAGATGATACCACAAGGCTGATGCTGCTTACAGAGAGAGCTCACGGTGTATCAAGTCAAGGGAATGGACAAGTCGAGGTAATGTATAAATTTTCACTTCTTTTTCTAGGTGAGCATAACTTCATGGCTGTTGATAATACAAGTAAAGACTGATGGCTGGTTACTGCTGTGACATTCACCTTCCCAATACAGGTGATGCTACACAGGAGACTATGGAACAACCTTCAGTGGGACCTGAATAACAATCTCACTTTGAATGACTCTACAGTGGTTCACCCCGTAATCTGGCTTATTTTAGGAACCAAGGCTGTCACCAATACTTTGTATCGGACAAGTGGACTGGCATTAGAGCATAGGCCAGTAGTAATGTTTGGAGCATTATCAGGTAATCATTCCATTTCCTATGCTATCTTTAGCAACTGAATGGCTTGTTTACGTTGCTTTGATTTATGCTGTTGAGTTTGCAAATGCAGACTTCAAGCCTCCTGTGTGGCAAAGTTAGTATACAATGAGTTAGGAGGCAGATTTAGAGCCTGCTAATTACATTGCATTAATTTCAAACATGGATGTTGTCCAAGTGTATGAAATGTTTCTCTTGTTATATAATTATCTCTACTTTCAGAGCAAAATAAATTTTAAAGCATCTAATGAGAACAAAGTGTTCACATAGGGAATTAGAGCAAAATAGCTAGTGCACCATATATCAGCTTCCTGGATGCTGAGTCCTTAATGACTATTGTTGAGTCATTCTTCTAAAAATATTTGTTTGCCTTATTAACTAAGACTGAAGCCTGGTAGTGAAATAGCAATTTCAAACTGCAGTGAAATTTGTTTTATGGAAAGCTCTGATACACTTTTCTAGCAGTTAAAACCATGCTGCTTTCTGCCTTGTATCTTGGAAGGCCTTGGAGGAGAAAATATATAATCTACTTTGCCTCTGCCTTGGCAGAATAAGTAAAAAGCCCTTTACCCTTCCACAGTTCCCTAGCCAGGCGCGTGTGTGTGATGGATGTTTAATGTTTGCTTTGCCTTATTTTGCATGGAGGAGATAAACCAAAGCTACCCAGACGACTTCAGCAGAATTCAGTCCATGATTCATCTGTAAGTGTGTCACCTAATCTTCATCTCCAGACCCTGAGCATTCCAGGGTGGAAGTACAGCTCTAATCATGCAGAGCAGGTCCTCAGCATCCGCATGGGTAGGTGCCTTCAAAAAGGTGGCTGGATGTTACACTTAAATAAGCTGGTTTTCTTTTTTCCTCTCTTCTGTGGCTACTACTTCTATTTATTCAAAGTGTTAAATTCCTCAATCAAGAAAGTTAGTTGTGCTGTATTATTTCTTTGCTCAAATAGTAAAATATTTCTCCTGCTTGAGTTTGTCATGCCTGTTAGTGATATTCCTGTCAACAGTGGGAGCTGGGTATTTCTTGATACTAGTCCTCTTGCTAACTTCGAAAAATAGGAACTAAGTTCAAATGATGGGAGTTTTAAGTTTAAAAAAAGGTTTAAAGCTTGGGTTTATGTTTTAAGTAAGAAAATGTATGCATTTTGGTTTCTTTTGAAGGTAAACAGAAGCAAGGTGATGCAGATTTCAGTCGTGTCCTGCTAAGAATTAGACACTTGTATGAAGTTGGAGAGGATCCTGTGCTGTCTCAGCCTGTGATGGTAGATCTGAAGGTAAATCTAACCCTTCAAGACAGAATACCAATCAAGGTGTTTTTATTCCAGAGGGATCTGGTGAAATGACACATCCTGTGTGCTAGAATGTCCACAGAAGATGGATACAAAAGTATTAGTATAACCTCAACCTCAGAGGGAAGTAAGCCTATTTTTCTTACTCAGCTTTCCAACACAGAAGCTGTTACTTTAGATGAAGTTGCCATAGGCAGAGCATGAAGATCTGCTTAAATGTGGGTAGGACTGATTCTGCTGAGCTCTTGGTAGTGTAACACTTCCTGCAGTACCTTAACCAGTGCAGAGAGTAGGATTCTGTTTTCTTGTTGTTTCTTTAGTTACTGCAAATTGTACCTATAATTAATGAAACATGGACAGGATTAAAGGAAAACATTTTTTTCTATAGTTTATTTCTGGGATANATTTATATATTATATAAATGATTATATAATACATTTATATATTTATTTCTGGGATGTAGTTTATTTCTCGTTCAGACTTCGTCACTTCCGTCATGTACTTGATTTTTTTCAGTTTCATGTTTATTTGATCTTTCAGATGGATGCAGATTACTTTATAATCTATGGCAGGGGTTTATTATTTTGATTGTCATGACAGAAACATGGGGAACAATGTGTGGGATTCTCTGTTTCAGTAAAAAGGGGAGTGTGAGTTTCAGCCCTTTTAATAGACTTTGTGTAATCCAGAGGAAGCTTTCAGCACCTCAGCTTCTTAGTTTGAAGCCTCGTAAATCTGTATTTGCCCTTGTGTTGCGTGACCTTGCAGATTTTTAAAGTCTCTCTGCTCTACTTAACAGGCCAATGCTAGAGCTGAAAGTTCTATCTGTTCCTACTGTGTACTAGGCTGGTGAGTTGATATTGCTCTCTATAAACTCTCGTTTGATCCCTGGTGTTTTCTTTACTCACAGTCTTTGCTAAAAGGATTGGGCTCAGTGACAGCAGTGGAAGAACGATCCCTCACAGGCACCTGGGATGTGAATACTTTGGAGCGGTGGAAATGGAAGACTGCACAATATCCAGGCAAAAGTAGGTAGAATAAGGTGGTTGGTGTCCATATTGTTGTTGTCTGTTGTAGCTTGATGATTAGTCTAGTTAAAAATACTTCAAAAGTTTGCAAGATTAGAAGTGTGTTACTGTTTTTGTATGACAGACCTGATACCTGTCACAGCCTGCAGGTAGTAACATTCAGCTAAGATTCCCTGCAAGTACCGGACTGTTGTATTTCTCTGATGGCTTGTTTTGCCTAGAAGTGTTAAAAAGCTTGGAATCTTTCTGGAGTTTTCTTTGTCCAGGTAGAACTGGCTACTTTATGAATTCACACTTGTGACACAGATTGATTTTGTCAAATGCTGATGAGTTGTGTTTATCTAAGCTTAAGCCTGTGCTGCAGAAAAACAGCTGCAGTTAAAAATCTCTGCTGTAATCAGCTTAAAGGACTCTCTGGATATGATTCAAGTTAGGGCTGACACTCAAATCAGATGCTGTGGGTGACCTAATTTTATTTCCCATGCCAGTTAGTTGCTTGGACAATGTCCTTACTGTCACTTAGATCCATATTGTGCCTTGTAAAAAGCTTGCAGAGGTTTTGGAATGGGCTAGGTGAGAGTTTAGACCCCTACTTGACCTGCAGATTGGAGCTTGCTTGCTCTTTAATCATGATGAAGAAAAGGTGTTTGACTGGGGAGTCATTGTACATTTTCTGTGTGAGTCAGTGTGTGAAAAGAAGAGAAATTGTTGTATATTTTAATATTATGAATGGGTGCATCTTAGGCTCTATACTACTTAGAGTTTTAGGGAGGAGTATCTGCTCAAACAGTAGCTTTTAGGGAAGGGATGAGTTAAAACTGATGTGATAGACTGATGTGTCCATTTGAGTAGAGCTGCTTTAATAAATTACCAATGCTTTTGTGTTTTACAGGATTCTTCAACAGCACGAAGGTCTCAGAAGACTATATAGTAACTGTTCACCCAAAGGAAATAAGGACTTTCTTTGTATACTTTCAGGTTCAATAATGTTTGATGATGTATTTCAGGTGATTATGAAATATCTTTGAAGATTTGTTTCAAGATGTGATTATCTTGAAAAACATCCTACTGCTGTTAATGAAAGAAAAATTCATTTTGGAATAAACTTTGAATTTAATTGAATTGTTGGCCTGAGCTGTGGGTGTTTTTGTTGGTTAATTTTTTACAACTCTTTTTTTTTCTGAAACTTGTTCAGTGCAAAAAAGACCTGTGTTGCAGAGTGAGCATATTGAACATTTTTTGCTTGCAGTTGATAGTTTTAAAGTGATTGCTTCTATGATGCTTCACTGTGGAGCACTAACAAAATAATATTAGTCCTACAGTCCTTCTAACTAATAGTGCTGCCAAGAGTCTTCTCTTAAGGTTTTTATTGTTAGAAGAGATGACTTCCAAATCACAGAAAAGTGATTTGCCAAATGGTGTTCTCTTCCCACATGCAAGGAGAAATTCCTGTTGTGTTTTAGCTGCTTAGTCTTCTGGGCAACAACTGCAAGGTTTCTGCTTTGCTGTAAACTGAAGTGGAATGTATTGTTTGTATTCATTTGCCCCAAGTTCATTTAAATTGTGTCTCTTTAAGGTTCAGAACTGATGAACTTTGCCTGACAGAATCCTGTTCCTGGATCTGTGTCTTGTGCTCAGGGTAAACTGAAGCCAGTTTGACAACAGAGGGTGTCTTGTCCATGGCCAATATGTGACTCGTCATGTAACCTGAAGGAGGAACACTGTTCTTGAGATGCTGTGAACTTCCTTACTTCTCACAGTCAGGGAATGTGCACAGTGGTACCAGGAAATGTTCCAACAGCACCAAGTCAGAGTTAACTGAGTACTGTGTGGAGAGGTTAAACTGGCAGTGAGTGCAAATTCCAAGCAGATCTGATTGAGCAGCAGCAGAAGGAAACTTGGATAGTGACTGACTTTGCCAACAGCTGGTATGTATTTTTGTTAAAAATAAAAGCTGCTTTTTTCCCATTTTTCTTCTTACTTCTAGATAATGTGAACCTGTAGAATCTTACTCTGTCCACATCCCATTGGGCATCTCCTCTTAATTTGCTTATTTACCAGGAAAATGCCCATAGCTAAGATGAGAATCGAGTCAATCACTTCACTGCAGTAGTAATGATGAATTATGCCTGGTGCAACACTGGACAAAGATGTATTTCTGATGAATGAAACATAAAAGTGAAAGAGGAAATAGAGAGGTTTAAAAGAGGATAATAGGTACATTTTCAGCCAGTTAATAGTCCCAGATCTAGAATCATGTAAAAATGACATTTTACTGTGGTAATTGTTCTAATTTACTTTGGCTGTTCAGCATTAATTTTCTCCACATGGAGACACTGTTCAAGAACAAAGGAAAAAGAGTGAAAAAGGCCCTTCCAGAACATCTACTGGGAAATAGTTATGCTGAAGACCTGCACTGGTGGTCAATTTTTCTGTGCAGACAGCCTGTTTTGCATCTCGTTGAAATCACTGCAGAAACTGTCACATTCAGTTATTGGATGAAAAAAAGGTTGTTTTGTATTTTCTGATGGTTATTTTTTGTCCTTGGCTATAAATACTTAGTGCTGTGCCAATTGAACCTGTCCTACTGCAGTGAAAGCCATTTTCCTGCAACATTAAGCCAAGAACAGGAAGCACATAAAAACAGTAACTGTGATGCAGTAAAGCATGATGGCAGCTGCTTTTCATTTTGTTTTGTGTATGTATTTGGGAAATGAAATGTGTTCCACTAGGTCATTTTCCTTGCTTGTACACCTTCCCTCATTCCCTGCTTGGTTCTGCTGTGGAATATAATGCATGGGTTACACAGGGATATGATTGCAATTCATATCTTTGTGACTGAAGTGGTGTTCACTAATACAAGTAATGGTAGCAGCAAGTCATGTTGGTAGATTATAAAAACTGAACTGTGCCTTCAGTGGGCAATTGCAGGGTCAGTCCTGGCCAAGCAGCAAAGGATCCTACAGCTGCTGCTGCTGGGCTCTGCTTTCCCACATGGCAGATTGAACTAGGCCTACAAAAACCTTATACAAGATAATGTAAGCAGGAATAGCTCATTACCAGCTGATTTATCTGTTTGAGGGAATTTCTGGTTTGATTAGTGGAAGCTTTCTGGTTTAAAGGGAAAAAATATAACATAAAAAGGAATATTTTATCTTGAGTTATTTCAATGCAATTGGCCATCAGGGAATAATTTGCCAGAGTCAAATCTTGTATTGCACCGGAGGCATCCCAGACTGTGGTCTGTAAAAATCATGGCATTCCTGCTAGAAGAAGATGTCATTCCATATTTTGTATGTTCTTTTTCCTGAGAAGTCTCAGCCCAAGCAAATGGAAGCCTGCAGGCATTCAAATCTCAGTAGAGGGACCTGTTTACTACTGATCCTTTTTCTTCCCTCAGATACATGAATCTAGTGAGGAGAAATACTGCAGTGCAACATAAAAAATTAATAGAAATCAAGCCACTCTATTTAAATACTACTTCAAACCATACATCAGACAGGACATGCAAAAGAAAGAGGGTTGATGTAATGTTATAACCAGAGGAAAAAGTCACATGTGTGCAGCATATTTGTGCTATGGTAAGCCATGGTGTTAGTTTTCGTTCCACACACATTCTCCTCAGTGTTGCTATCTATTAAAAAATATTTCCAGCTGACAGCAACACCTCAGAAAAGCTGCTGTCTCATTAATACTTGTATTACAAGCTCTCAAACAAGTCTGACATACAGGTAAGGAGAAGGAAGAGGGTTTAGATCCTGTTAGTTTAAAAGTTTCAGGTAATTTTCAGTATGCCTCAACTGGTGCTCTGTGAAAGTGACAAAGTTTTGGGAAAGAAGATTTGTGGGAAGTGTTTGGCAGACACTGACTCTGACTGCCCTGAGCAGCTGCTCTGCAATCATCTCCAGCACACAGGTGAGTAAGTTTACACATTTAGAGATTCCAAATTCATCAGTGCCATTTCCAAGGTTAAATATGATTGATTTGCAGAAAGATCCCATTAATATTTTTCTTCCTGTTGTAGATGCTTTCCTGACCTACATAGTTATTTTGTGTGCTACACTTCTCCTGTGTAGCAGAGATTACTTAAGAAATTTTGACACCATATTTTTCCACCCACTCAGTAGTGCTGTGATGAGAGTTTGTGGGGTTGTGTTAGAAAATGGTACAGAGAAGATACCAGGGCTAAAAATAAACCTTTCAGCCAACCCTTTTTTTTTGTGCTAGTTCATTTCATCTCTGACAGTAGATGCTTTGGACTAGAACCAAAGTATCTCTTAGAGTAAATACAAGCTGCTATCAGTACTATGGAAAAAGCTTCACCTAGTTTCTAGATAAATTATTCTTTGTATTGGAGCTGCCAGCTGCATAACTCAACACTAAATTCACAAATGCAATTATGTAAATACAAAATAAAATATTTTTTCCTTTGGATTTACACATGCATCTTTGCATATGTAAATTTTTTAGTGAAGTCTATATCTTTGATCAGTATTATCGAAGATAACATGAATGCAAGCAGAATTACTGATATAATGAAATAATATCATTAAATTATTTGCTTTCATAAATCCTTTTATTCATTTGAATTTAAAGGTATTCATTATGTCCTCACTAGTTCTAAAAGATGATAACCAAGTCAGATGGATACCATTAGAAATGGGTTTAGCCAACAGCACTCCATGGCATTTATCTTTGTGGTCTTCTTCCTTTTAGTTTTAAATGGCAATCTAAACAACACTGAAACTGTGTCTCTAAGGTAGATACAGAGAAGTAGGTGAGCTGATGTGCTGTGCTTTTGTTGCTGGTAACTGGAAATGCACAGTGCCTTAGGCTTTAAATGTGACTGTGTCATTATTATAAAATGCAGTTCAGTTGTTTCTGGACACCTGCTCAGTGCTGCTAAAATCTGATGTTAGTTCTAGGAAATTAGTGGCTGACAGATTCTTAATCAAGTTTTTAATGTAATTGATTGATATTCTCAGCAGGTTCTATTTGATTTATTTTGCTATCTTTTTTTTTTTTTTTTTTATTCTGACATTGCAGTTTTGACATTATCCAACTGAACATTGTGAGACAATTTTGTCTGACCTGGTAACTTTGCATTTGAAACATGGAACAAGATGGATAAGTTAAGAAACAAATGCAATGTTTTGTCTTCCAGGGAATGTCTCTGGCCAGGCCATGTAAGTGATTCTGGGTTGGAGCCAAAAATCAGTGCTGGAGAATATTCAGCAGCATATAGTTACCTACATTTGCAAAAAAATTTGTAATAATTGATGGCAAGTAAGTTTTACATGACACTTAACTTGATGGTGTAACTGTAGATAATTTTCTTTTAACCCATGCTTGTACTCTTCCTGAAATAAGCCTTAGTTGATGTACATGGCACTGGTATTGCATTAATGCAGCTGCACCCATAGGGGTGGGGGTTGATGCATTTCATGCACAGCACAAGGTCCCCACTGACCTTGCAGGTGCTGGGGCCGCTTCGAGTGTGATCATGGAACTCAGCCTTCCTCAATTGATCCTGCCGATGGAGCTCTGCTGCTCTTAAGGCAAAAGGACAAAAGTACTTTTCACAGGAGGGAAGAATTTAAGCAACATTTCAGCAAGGAGGCAAAGAAATGTGTGATAAAGAAAGACAGGACCAATACTTGACTTCAGTGTGCAGTCACTGTCTCTGGCTTTGGATAAGATTCTTCTGGGTGGCTGGAAGAGGCTGCAGACAAGCGTGTGCACAGCAGCTGAAGAAACCTCACCTTTATAAAGGGCTTTTAAATTAAGGATTTTAGAAGGACAATGGGAGATGCTCCCATGAAAACACCTATGGAAAAGCAGTTCTTTATGTCATACCAAAAGAGAGGCTAATCTAGGTTGAACAGCAAACAGTTATAACACAGTTTAAAATTTTAAGAAGAAATCTTAATTTCAAATAGGATGGCTGGGTTCTGAAACAGCAGTTTCACAGAGTGTAGGGAAAAACTGGGTTGCATTTAGATTGTATCATCGTCACCACATGAGGGAAGAGGAAGTTGAGCTGCAAATTTGACATGCTTTCATTTTATGTTTTGCTGATCTTCAACGAAGGCAGCCTGATGCAAATGTTAATACTTCTGCATGATGATCATAATTTCAATGAAACTTCTTTTAACAATTTGTTTTGGCTGCTTAGGTAAGTGTTGCTTATTTTCTTTGTTTTGTTTTTAGTTAGTTGCCTGTAATTCTTCAGCTGGATTTAAAATAAACTTACAGTATATCTACTTCAAATACACATGTGAGACAAGGAGAATATTAACTATTTTTTCATAATGCTGAAAGCAAGATTAAAACGTGTGAGAAATCAAAAAACATTTTCACAAAGAAATTGTTGCAGGCAAAGCATAGAGGAACAAATTGAACACTTCAACACCCAAAATGATGTTAGTTTAATGCAAGCACCATCTTTTTAGGACTTCTGACTTGGGTATTTATTATAAAAAATGCTGAATGTAGAATTTTAATATGTTAAGGAGGATTTATTCTAGATAACATAGGTACTGAAATACAAAACAGATAAGGATTCACGATTCTTATTCAATACAAATTGCAATGGATAATGCTGATGGCATTCCATATAAATTAAAAATTAGCAGAAGGATTTTTTCAGTGATATTTTTCAGAAAAACAATAAAGTCACAAGATGGAAACGTAGCACAGTCAATAGCACAACTGTGTTTTATACAACAAACTGAATGAACAGAAAAACTTAAATTAGTGATTATTTTTTTAACTTGAACAGCTTTTAGGTTGTCATTTACACACTACATCAATTCTTTCCCCTGTTTTTTCTGCTGCTTATATTACCCCTATACTGTCCATATTGTTCTCTACAAGTTGTTAAGTGTTGCATTGTAAAGATAGAGGTGCCTGACTCCTTTAAGTATGATGAATGTGTGGCTTTTTTTATGGACAAAATAGAAAAGTTTATTTGAATATTTTTGATAAAATTAATCAGATGCCATTTTAGGGTGAGATATGGGGAAAATCATCTAATTAGTTATGTGCTGCTGTGAAATGTGCCTGAGAGATAAACAGGATAAAATTTAGAAGAAAATCGTGCAGTTCACTCTTACTATGAGTAGTTCTTCACTTTAATATTATAAATGATAGAAAAAAGGAAATTATAATTCTTCATACAGCATATGAAACTAATTGTCTCAGCAGTCATGGGAATAGATTTTATAGGATTAGCACTTTTGTGATGAGCATCAATGCCATTAGAATGCAAAAGGAGTTATCTGATAACCACACAGTGGTTTCACTTTAAAAGAAAATGTTTTGTACATATATTGCAAAACGTCTCATGTATCAGTCACTTTGCATGTTGACAGTGAGTGATAAATGTATTCAAAGCAGGAAGGAATAAAAAGTTTGATTTCCTCTGATACTGTCCAAGTCAGCCTTGTCTTAAAAGCCAGACAAGAGACCTGATGAGACAACAGGGGTCTGCCTGTCATCTCTTATTGAATGAAGGAGGTGAATTTGATGCTATGAACTACTTGTCAGCAAGTGCTTAATGGAAGAATTTGAAACCAAATGAAAGAACACACCTCTAAAATGCTGTACAGTTGTCATTCATTAGAAGCAGTGCAGGACAAGAACTCCTACATGGGGACAAAAATTGTAGTGTCTTTTTCTTTAATCTTGATGAGTTTTCCACTATTAGCTAATTAATCATTCTGAATTACTCCTTTTGGTCATTCTTTGTCTGGCAGAGAGTGTTTAATATGCTTCAGACTCAATCTCTTTTATAAATACTTTTCTTGAAAATAAAAAATAAGTTTATCAGCAAGTATGCAGAAAATCTTCAGTTATTGCACACAAACAATGATAGAGGACTTTAACACACCACATTAAAAGTTTACTTTAACCAGAAAGCAATTGCCATCATTCAAGGGAGAAGTGAGTAGTAAGCTTAAAAATTAATGTCATAATTACAGTGTTAATATTATTTAAAATGTTTATTTAAATATTTAAACACTTCTTTAATGTTTAAATTATTTATTTTAAATACAGATTTAATGACATCTCTTTGTTGCTTTACCTTTTAAATCTATGTGTATTTCTCTACTAGCTACAGGTCCCAATAATTTAAGAGTCATCCAAGAACCAACAAATATAAATCTATCAATTGGAGACTGCGCTGAAATTGCCTGTATTTGGGAAAAAGCTATTATGAGGTATAGAGCAAGCTGGTATTTTGTTAATCAAGTGAACATCACTAAAACTATATCATCAAAACTCTATTCATCCAACATCATCCCTGAAAACAAGGATGTGCTAGTCATCAAATCTGCCAAAGTAAATGACACTGGATTTTACTACTGTGAGATAATTGTTGAAATACCTTTCTTGAAGAAACTACAAGGAAATGGGACGACAGTGATTGTTGAAGAGAAAGGTAGGCTAGCAAGAACCTGTGTGTGCCATTTCACTCGTCATCACAAAGATTCTTCAGTTTGAACTATGTTACACATTTCCAGCTTCTCCCACCTTCCTCCCTCAACACTGTGAATCTCAGGATGAAAGAGACAAACACAAAAAGGGCCTGAACGACTTTTAATGACAATTGACTTAAACTCCGTGACTCAATACCTCCTGTGTAGTGTTTGTTTTCCTCCATAAGGATTTGCTAATAGGAATTATTACTTGAGGTTTACAAGAATGCTGTGCATGAGCTGTGTGTTTCACACAAAACCCAGCCACAGTTCCTCCTCAGAGGGCATTGGTAGGACAGATGTGAGACACTGAGTGAATCTGCTGTGTGGTAACGAGGGGCTGGAGTGATCACATAGTCACTCTGCTCACTAATCTGTAACCTTTACTACTAACTTTATTTTTTTATTACAAGTTCTTAGTAAAAAGTGAGAAATAAACCAATATGGACAATAGAGCAGTATGGGCCCTATATGGATTTGTGTCCATAAAATTGTGGTAAATTGTTTTACATATGCTGTGTCTCCCTGTTTTACCAAAGTCTTATGCTAACCTTTACAGGGGAGCAATTTAAGGTCCCAATTCTGAATTAAGCATTGAAAAGCATGAATACAATTAGTATTCATGCACAATTAAAATTTTCAGCAATAGGAGTGAAATCTGTTTCACCTTAAATTATTAATAGAATGTGAGACACCCAGCAGACAATTTACCTCACTTCTGTTACACAACGAACTCAAGACACTATGCATCAGTTCACTTCTGGAAGATGCTGATCTTCACCTCTCTTTATATCTCTCACATGGAGAGAAAGAATAGGGGTCCAGCTATGATTAAACCTTTAGCATTATCAAACATCACTCACTAATTGACTGGCCAAGTCACAGGAAGCCTTTCCAATCATCCAGTACACTCCAGTTTTGGACTCTGTTTTATGCTATGGGTCAACTGGTCCAAAGGGAGGCACAAAAATTATCAAAGATTTAGAAAACATCAGTGCCAGAGAATCAATGAAGTAGTGTTCAAAATTGCGGGAAATGAATGTAAGGAATTTTAACTCTTTAACAGTTTTTTAATGTCCCAAAATGAGCAAGGTGATCGGATATCTTACTTGGTCAAGTACAAGCAGGAAATACTTATGTTAAATACTGTGGGAGGGGGAATGTCACTCTGCAGGAGCTGTAGGAGGTACTGGCATTGCTGTTCATCAGGCACACATCCCTTAGGAATGGGAAAGTGACCTTGCACTTGGGTGAGGGGATGGACTGATTCACTCTTAAAGTAAGTTTTAATTTTAACTGCCTCTTTTTGACCTGTGATGTTGTTCTTTTATTTTATCTTTGAACAGTAGTTAACTTAATTTTAAAAATAAAATTGCAGAAGCTCACTCGCAGGACAAGAGATACTTGGTAACTTGGGCCGTCCTTCCTTTCGTAGTGGCAATTGGAAGCTTGTATCTTTGCTACAAAACGAAACAGCACTCCACCCTCTCTGGTGAGTTACAATATTTCCATTTACACATGCTGTCTAAGTTAGATGTTTGAGACGGCTGGAGTGGTGCTCTTGAAAGGTATTTCAGTGTATGACTTTTGCTCATCAGTTCTAATAATTTCTTGCTGATATCCCACTGAGAAAGTGAGGAGCCAGAACTTAGCTCTGCATCGTAGTCTTACTCCTGGTAGTGACAACTGGAAGTGACATCTGAAAGACAGCTATGGACACATAGTTCTAAGTTATGGTTTTTTTCAAGTTGTGATTTATTTTAAATTAATTATTAATTTGGGTTGGCAGGAGATTTTGGAGGGCAGTGTTGTTTGTTCATTTGGGGGTTTTTGTTGTTGCTTTGTTGGGTTTGTGGGGTTTTTTTGTTTTTTTTTAATTCTTGAAATTTGAGAGTGGAAGAAGTCACAAGAAAAAAAAACAGTGAATGACAAGTGCACAGGACAAATATAAATGTAGAGCAGCTGCAGACAGAGGGCACAGACATAACCTAAGGCAGCCTCTTAAGTAACTTTGTTTTCAGCTTATTTCATTTACAGCCTGAATACCACTCTAGTGCCTGTCATCAAGAGTAGCTGTACAAGAGCTCTGCACTCTTCTTTTTGGTGCTTTTCGAGCTCTGGCAGAGTTCGGGTGTGACCCTGGAAGTGGGCAGTAAGCAAGCACTGACTGGAACTTGGGTTTTGCTAAGGTGCTGCACAGCTTCCTGTGCTGACAGGAGGGCATGAGCAGGAGCAGATGCTCGAGGTGGAAGAGCTTCAGGGGAGAAATGAATCCACCGGGGAAGCAGCTGAGGAAAACTCATCATGTAATTCTGCTGAATGGGTAAGTGGTTTATAAAAAGACTCTCGCTAAGAGAGGATTTTCAAAATGAGGCACTGGGGAGTGGACTGAACAGAAAGCACACAACAACCTGCTGTTCCTAGGACAGCATCTTCCTACACATGAAAAAGGTTTGAAGCAAAAAAAAACCACTCAGAAATAAGAAGAGGGATATTTATGTAGTAGTGGAGCATTGAAATCTGTTGTTACATTTAATGACACTCTAAATTTGCCTGGAGAAGAGGACAGCAAAAAGCAGAGAATATCAATATAGAAACTGAGTGAAAGAAAGAAGCGTAGGAGAAGTAAAAACTGGCAATAAAGTCCCTTTATGTATAATTATGTACCAAGCTCAAGAGGCTTGGACCAGCCTCAGCTCATAGGGTCATTAGAGCAGGAAACGCTTGCTGAGAGCAGGTAGCAGATTTCTGGAAAGCTCCTTTTTCCATGCAATTATTCATCTTTTAATTACATTAAAGCGTAAAGTAGGCAAGAGAGAGAAGCCCTAATTTAACCCTTTCATAGGCAGTCGCTGTTTCCATTGCAATCAGCTGGACAGGCTTGGGCAAGTCACACAGAAGTGATGAAAAATGCTCAAGCCCGTGGTCACAACTGCACTTACTGAGCTTGCAGATTCCCAGGTTCTCCTGTAAGAGAACCTGGCTGCAGCCTTGGTTTGGTCACATTGGTACTGTGGTCATGGTGAGAGAAAATATCCGGATGCAGGCAGTGAAAGAGCAATATCTATCTTTTATTGAGCAATAGTCATTGTTCTAAAAAAAAAGAAAATGTATACCTGGGAAAATTCATTCCCTATAAGTAGATTGCCACTGAAGCTAAGAGACTTGCTTTTACTGGAGATATCATAGTATAAAATTATAAGAATACATGGCATAATATGGTCTGGTCACAGTAATAAAATATTCTAATTACTAGCTATGAAGGGATTACTCTTCTACTTGTTAATATTTAATGAAGATGTAAGAAAATGAGGTTGAGAATGAGAAAACAAGCATCCTAGGGGGTGCTGAGTGAAAAGTTCATTAGTACCAGTTACTGCTCCGGATTTGTGTGGACAAGACTCTTCCAGAGGATCTATGAACGCAATTATAAATTATCTTTTGTAACTGCTTTATAATTTAGCTGCTACCAGCCACAGTGATGTGTCATGACATAGGTTAAGTATTTTCCTTCATGTAACAGACCTCTTTGTTATTTTAGTGAAAGCAGGAAGAGTGGTTTCATGGTGGTATCATTTTAAATGTTAAAGCATAATTGGATGTTATAAATCATTCAAGAGATCCAGTAGGTTAGTAAAGCCAGTATATACAATGTGTATGGGCACCACGTTTCAAACAAATTAAGCTGGTAGTGATGAGCAAATATTATGGTGTCTCTGGAATTTCACTTACTGCCTTTCAATTGTATTGCAGAATATGATCACCTTAATTTAATTTTTTTTTCTGATTACAAAAAAGGCTCTACTTACTTGGGAAAAACTGGTCTCACACTGGTTTTTAACATAACTTACACTTTTTTTTTTAAGTTTGGAAGTTTGGTGAATATTCTGGGTAGCTTTGGGCATCATTTCTAGAACAGTGAACATGAAGGTTCTATCCGCCTCTGCAAGGCTATTTACAGTCTCATCCTTTTTTTACAATTCTTGGAGTTGCAAAGAAGGCTATGTAGAGTCTCATGCTTTTTTTACAGTTCTTGGAGTTGCAAAGGCAATTCTGTAACCCAGAAATTGGATCAAGCCATGGATTTTATTCTCACCTGTATCATATGTCACAACAACACTAAGCAATTAGGTTGGGTGACAATTCATAGCTCCAAGTACCCGAGGTAACCTGGGAGTGAACATCCTCATGGCAAAGCTGGCTCCTGTAGCTGTGCTTTTACTGTGGAGCACTTGTCTCTGTCTCTGGAGAATCATCCCATGTTTCCTCAGCTGAGATGCTCAGGGAGTGCTTCCCAGACAGTTCTGCCAGCTGCAGGGGAGTTTGGCCTTTGAGGGAATTCCCAGTGCAGCTGGTGATTTTTTCATCAAGTGTTGCAAGGTTCCAGCCAAAATCTAAGCACTGTTGTAGCATTAAGGCAAACTTTCAGCTCATGGTAGCACATATAATGCTCACTTTTGAGGGGGGTGTTCTGGTAGTTCAAAATGCACAGAATTGTGACCCAGATTGGTTGGCCATCCCTACCATGCCTCCTGTTTGGCATTCAGCTGGTAGGAACCTCTCTGTTCTGAACATGGGGCATCAGAACAGGAACCCCCATAGCAGACTGTAAGTGTGAAGACAAAAAGCTGCTTCATGGCTTCCACCCATTTATTGGTTTATGCCATCTCAACTTGAGAATTTGATTTTATGTATCTGTGAGCACAAGCCTTTGTGTACATTTCAGGCAGATCTTTAATTCTCATGTTTTTCTAAAGGACTTACCCATGTGTGTTTAGGAAATGAAAATAGGATGGCTTTTGCACTGTCCAGAACAGCATGTGAATACCACAGCAGTGTGCTAGATCAAAACAGCATCCATCCTGAAGGAAGAGTATCATGAAGTTTTTCGGAAATATCAGAGTTAAAAGGTTAAGGGGATAAAAAAGTTTTACATTTCAGATTTCATAGAATCTGGTCTACTCTGGAACTTGACATCTTTAGTATTCTAAAATCGTATTTTGTGCCTGCTGCCTAATTAACTAAGATAATTGAATCTGAACATAGGAAGGCTTTGCCTTTCCACTTTAGTACTGAGACATTCTTTCCCTCTGAAATTGTAACTTCATGGCCTGTGTTTCTTTCTGTTTCCTGGGGCTGTGCTATGTCATGGGTAAAAGTTCGTTTTACATATACTTTATGGGTAAAAGTCTTGACTGGCATTTTCTTTGCTTTTTAAGGCTGTGTCTACACTTTATGAATCACTTGAATTTTTTTGCAATGAATCAAGAGCAAAAGATGACAAATCCACTGTGACTATTGTATCTAATGGAGCAGATGAGCAAATCCCACAAACTAGGGCAGCTGAAAATCTGGAATGAGACAAGGATCTGCCATCTACTTTGACATTCAGAACTAAACAAAATATGGCTAAATAACTATGAAACTGAAAAATGGGGTAATTTGCTCCTGCAAGATTGATTATGTGTTTCCTGTCAAAAGCTTGTCAGTGGGACAATATACAAGAAAAACAGTTGGTTCTAAGTAGTTTTTGAATGTTTTTTTTCACTAACAAAACATTCTAAGGAGTCTCTGAATTTGGAGGATATGTCATTTAGAAGACTGTCTTCAGCTCTTCCTCTGGTGTCCAGAAATAATGACTTCTGTGTTACCACACTTCAAAAAAATCTGCTGGACTGAACAACATTCTCCATCAAAAGCATTTTTTCAGGAAGCCCGTGTATGAATAGCAGAAGGTAGAGAAAAAAATGCATGGAGTCTGAGCTCTGAAACTGTCATCAGTGCTGACCACATTATAGAGAGAGGGGTATGCCAGAAAGGATTCTATACCTGTGGAAAGGGACTGCTAGTGTTAATTCATTCACAAACTAGGAAAAGTCTTCCAGAGAAAAAAGTCTCCTACACACAATGAAATACGAGGTTTAAATGAATCCATCTCTCTCTATATATATATATTATGTATAATTATTGTCTGTCTGGTGGAGGAGGGTTGCTTGGAGGAGCTGGGGGTGGTAATGCTTGTTCCACTTTTGCCAGCTTTGAAACTTTTTTAAAAATCAGTGAAGAAAAACCAAAGTTGAAAAAATTAAGGAGAACCTGGCTTCCACGGTATGAGCAGAGGTGAAGAGTTTTGACAGCAAAGCTAATGGCAGTTGTCCAAGGGCTGCTGAATGCTGAGTTGGTATCTGAAATGTGAATGTATTAATGCACCAGGGTTATGTCATCTTCTGTTAATGTTTTTTTAGAGCTTAGCTTAGAACATCTTGCCAGCAGTGCGGGTAGAAACAACTTCACTGCTTGAGAGTTTTGTCCATCTTGTACCTGGGCAGTGCAGTAGACACAAACCAGCTTTCCCAGAGCCCTTAAAAACAGTTTGTGTCATCTAAATGTGTTGCTACTAAACACTCTCAATGAAATCTTTGTGGCCATACAGCACGGCTCATGGTGTGGCTGTGTCTATGCTGTACTGACTGCAGTTCACAAAGGTACCTCTCAAATTACTGTAACTCAGCTGTGTCTCACTCCGTGCTGTGGATCCTCTTTCCTGGGTACTTCTGTAACCTGCCCTGAACTCCCTACTGCAATAAATATGCTGCTGTCTGAACTAGACTGTGATCACTGCTCTGTGATTATGTCCTGTATGAGAGAAACTGTTATAATACATCTCATGGTATTTATGTGTAAATTGAATAAAGCAAAATAATATTCTTTTTTTCTTCCTGAAATTCAGTTATTTTAAAATCCTGGTGGGTTTTGTCCTGAAACTCACTATTACAGATCCATTTCCTTTGCTGCATGGTGAAACTCTGTCATGTGCCCTATTCCTTTGCGGATCACAGATGGGGCTCTGGATTCCCTCAAACCCTGTAACTTTGTTTGCTACACAAGAAAGTAGTAATCAGTAAAATGGTGACCTTCAGCCCAGGTCCCTGTTCAAGGAAGCTCTCAGTTATTTAAGTGGGTGCAGTACATTTTGGTCCTTCTATATACTGCTAGTTACTTCTCTGTTTAATCACAATGAGATGGACAGTGTTTGGGAAATTGTTAAAGAAACCCAATAAATTCAGAGATTGCCGCTAAACCACCGTTTAATAGTCTCCAAATCCTATGTTCATTACATTGTTGATTAAATGTGGCTCCTAACAGCAAAGAATGCTTCCTTCTTAACAGCTGCTCCCATTTTGTATGATAACATGGTCCTTTCCAACATCTGGCAGTAGAAGACTACACCCAATTTATCATGACCTATTTTTATCTGTGGCTGACAGTGGTGGCTGTGAGCCAGCAGAGTATTTTTAGAGCTCCCGCTTTTGACACCTCTGCCTCAAATATATTAACTTGTCTGCTTCTGTGCCACTTGGGAAGCAATAAATCCTTCTGTGTTTTAATTCTTCTTGGCTGTTTTGTTAGCTTTAAAACAAAAGAGCGCTCTGTAATTAACCCCAGGTCATGTTCTAGCATGCAGTATGATCTCAGTTTTAACTGCCTGTTTAATTGATGAGTATATAATGAGGCATCTGTCTAATAATAGAACTTGAAGAGAGTCCTGGGCCCTTGCTTTTAGCCTTTTTTTTTTTGGTTATTTCCTTTTGAACAAGCTGTTGAAAAATGAAGGTTCCATTCCATTTAATTTGATGTCCAAAGCCCTGTGCTAAGCACAGGCTGAAGCACGCTGATTGAGGAGCAAGTCTGGCACAATGGATTCAAAAGCCTTGTGTGTGTTCTGTGCTTTTAATGTCTCATCAATATACTTGGCTTAGTCATAGTCCTACAAATGAGGCTCCCTCTCTGTTTCTGTCACTCTCCTGACACTGGTTTGGAGAGCTGGTGCAGTCAACTTGAGCCTGAACTTTCTCTCTTCCCAATCCATTTCAAAACCATCCGAGCAGTCACATCTCATTTACTCTACCAAGCACTTAGGCAGCTGCTCCTAGAGACCAGGTACGATCTGGCTTGAACCACTCATTTTCTTCCAAGCCCTGGACTGGGGTTCTTTCCTCTCACAGTATCTAAGGAAGAAGATTTTGGAGCAGGCATTCCTGGCTCCATTACACCAAGGACCCTCGGGAGCAGGCAGGATGATGAGGTGTCCCAATCAGTGTATTTGCAGAACAGTCCTGTTTGTGTGTGGTGCTGTGACTGATGTTCCTGTGCCTGATAACGGGGCTGTCAGAACAGCAACTTCGCTGTGGTTTCACCCTGTCTGGCAAATGAGCTCTGCACAGCCTCTCCTGCCTCCCCTGCGTGGGTACAATGAGGGCAGCTGTAAAGGGCTTTTTAGAATCACTGTTTTTACTAAGTGCTCTTCTGTCAGTGCTTTGTAAACAGGAAACTGCAAATACAACTGACAAACAAATGCGCAGATCAAAAGAACATGAAATGATTTCTCTAACCAAGAGAAAGGGCAGGTGATCGTGTGTATTTCTTGTTTTCTACATGATGTGAAATACTGAGATGAGAAGGCTTTTTATGAACTGCTACATTGTAATAAAAGGGCTTTAGCTAAATTACTGTAGTCTGGTGCTGGGTGCTGGTGAATTTTGTTGGCTGAGAGGATAAGACAAAAATTAATTCCTTGTCTGTTTTCCAGAGCAGTCTGTTGGCAGGGCTCAGCAGCATCTTACACAGCCAAAGCTGCTCTTCCTAACTTTGTTTCAGGAACTATTCAACTCCACAGAGCTGGAGGAGTATAAAAAGGGTAAGGCAGAGAGGCAAGAAGTGCAGCACTTGTGTTAGGTATTATTAATGGACTTAAGACAGCCAGAGATTAGAGGTATAACTAAAAAACTTAAGGGTTCGAAATCATAAAAAGGAACTGGGTCTGTCAGGTACATTTGCTCTGAAATGTATATTCTGTTATCTGCTGATGTCTTTGTCTTGTCCTAAACTTGAATGCTCAGAAATGCTAAATCTGTAATTTGCCTGGCTGAACACAATTGCAGTCCATGGTTAGGGCTTCTGATACTGCTGTGGAAATAAATCATGAAAGCAAGTAGTAGGTGTTACTCCCTCTTTTACTTTATAGATTTTAATTCTGGAGAGGGGAAAAGAGCCACAATCTTCTCTAGGACAGCAGAAAAAGGTCAGGTAGTAGGGTGACACACTCCAAAAATACCAAAATCTTTTTTTTTTCCTCGGGTAGAAAAACTCTGCTTTTTCAGCTTAGCAGCTGCACAATATTAAAAACTGTCATTTCAAGCTTCTTTTTAAATACAGACTAACCTTAATCTAAATACTCTAGATCTAATCTCAAAGAGGGGCTGCTATCAAGCAAGAAAGGAAATGGAAAGAGTAGTTACCATTTAATTCAAACCGATTGCCTCTGTGAGGAAAGAATTACAGCTGCTTTCTCACTCCCCTGCCGATGTGCAGTGTGGTAGCTGGGTTATGGGAGTGCTGGGTCTGGGGCTGAGCACGAGGACATCAGACAGGTACAGGTTGTTCCCAAGACACCATAACCAATATCCTGTCACAGCAATAGCTACCCTAATTAAGACACATACTAGGTAGGAGATCCAGATAGGTGAAAGCACATTCAAAGGATAGATTTTGGCCAAAATAATGCAGCTCCTATATTTGTATTCATCACCACGTTTCCTCAGCACAGTCAAGCATTCTTTCTTCTAGGTGAGACTATTCATGGTTGGATTCCCCTCTCCAAGGCAAGGACTCTTCCACTTCTGTGCAGGTCATTATTTGTTCTCCTATTTGTTAAAGGTCTTCTTTTTTTTTCTGGTAAGTGAAATCTGAAGTTGAACGATCTGTTACAAAAGCAGGCTCCAGTTCCATTTCCCACCCCAGCTCCCAGTATTTCTGAGCCCAGCATTTCCTGCCCTATTCACAGTGACAGAACTGCTGAAAAAGCCCCACTCCTTATCAGTTCCACTACACTCTGTGATTGCTTTCAGGAAACTGTAAGCAGCCAGCTCTGTAAAATGTGTGTGCCTGGGGAACTTCCACTCCATCAATTTGCCTTGTAAATCTTCCTGGTGGCATCTGTGGATATCACCTCACTTTACACACAGTTCTGGGATAGTAGGTCAGTCCTGCCCATGTCCTCAGTGTGCACATAAATTAATATTTCAAAATGAAAAAAAAAAAAAATTTAAAGGGGAATGCATAGGGGTTTCTTTGATGTGTTTCCTGCATGGATGCTCAACAGTAGACAATTCTCTTTTAGAGATTCCTTCCTCTCACGAAATGTTTTTGTACAATGAAAGAAAAAGTGTATTGCTTACTTCATGCTTAAGGATGACAGCTTAACAGGGCCAAAATATTCCTCCCTGCATGCAAAAAACTCTTGAAAGCTTTCTTGGAATTGGCTTATTCATTTTTGCATGTCCTTACCTCTCTATAACAAATAAGAACTTCCTTTAAAAGGTTTACTCAGTTGCTTTAAGGGCTACAAAACAACCATCCTCCCTCACAGCTCTTTCTGATCCTTTCTGATTTTTCTTTTTCTTTTCTCTTTGTTTTTCTTTTCCTTTCTCTCTTCTTTTTTTTTTTCTCCTATTCTTTCTGACCATGCCATAGACCAACTTTTTACTATGCTCACCACAGCTCAGCAGGATTGGCTGATAGCTGAGTAGGATTTTATATAAGTGTTAAAGTAGAGAAAATGGCACTTGGGCTGCTGGTGTGAGACTGGCTGAGGAATCATGGATTTAGAAACTACAGCACTTGTGTGGACAACATTTAGTTACCTTAGGGTGTGATCTCTTTTTCTGTCATTACAACAAAAATAAAAAGGATTCTTGGAGGCCTTAACATCAAGAACCTTAAAACTGAAGTATAAAAGAAGCCTGCAAAAAATAACATCCAGGAAATTATTCAAACAAGGATTGAAAACTAGACAGAAGTATTTACCCTGCAAATATTAATTTATTGGCTGTAAATATATTCACTGATTTACAGTCTAATGTGGGTATGTCTCGTGCACTAATAAATGTGTTTGATTAGAGTCAATATGCAGTGCTGGAAGTGTGTTTCCCATGGCACAGCTTTTCCAGATGACAGTGTTATCAGTCCAGCTCTCAGCTCAGGAAATCACAGAGTCATTTAGCTGACCGTGGTCTTCTCCACTTCACCTGCCTTTAAACGTCACTGAAATGGTATGTGAGCTTATTAATTGCATTTTTGAAATACATTTTAAGGATATTCTGAGAAGTAAATGATAATAAACCAGTGGAAACCTGTCTATAATTAACAGAACCTATCCAGTGTGTCACTGAACAGCACACTGTGCTTGCTGGAACTTCTCTTCTGCCTGTGCCCCACCAGTGCCTGTTTAGTCTCATCTTTTTTACTTTGTTTTGCAAAGCAATGTAATAATTGCATCATTTGCTCACTAGACGTAAATAAATTCACCGTGTATTGCGGAAATGAAATGACCTTTAAAAACTGTTAACCAGACTCACAGAAAATTTTTAGAAGCAGTGCAAAGTAAATGAAGTGTGTTGATATTTGAAGTTCAACAGACTATCCAGGACACTGGAACGTTTGGGGGGTTTGATAATTTTATCTCAATGTGGAAAATGAAATGTTTGTTTATTGTTCAGATGTTACTCTCTTGCTAAGAGTTAAATAAATTGCTTTTCATACTGCTGCCAAGAAACAAGAAAAAGAACAAGTTCATAATTTCAGGTTATGTTTTCTTCCTCCTGTGCTTCTTCCATCCAGATACATAACAGAATTGTGGATATTGTCAAAAAGTCCTTCTCATGTAGCTTCCTGCACCTTTAGGAATAAGATAAGCTGTAAGGGATGAAAAGCTCTAATAGAAGTTTAGCATTTCAGCTATCCCATTTCATCTGTTCATCTGGCTGTGACACAAATGGGCCTTTACAGTGGAACTGGTTAATCTGTTTATTCAGACTTTTCCAAAACAGACACTGCTGAAAAGAGCACGGAATAAAATTCACTTTCTAAGACAGTATCAGCACAGTCACACAAACCTCATGTAAGCCTGAATATCTGACCAAATGCCATAAAATTTGGATACACCTGAATGGGTTTTGAAAATTATGCATGTGACAATCCACATTTGTATCACATACATAATTAAACTTTTGGTCCCAGTTAGGAACAGCAAGACCTAATTCTGTACAAACTCTCAGTACATGTTCATCCAAACCGTTGCCTATACCAGTCTTCAAAGAAAGAAACCTGAAAGAAGCAAATAAGGATTATTACTTACATTACAATTATAATACAAAATTTAAACACGACCACAGAAAATTGCTTCTCTCACTGGGGAGTTGGACAGATGGTTTGGCATCAAAACACTGCCTGTTCTCCTATGTGGGCCTTCTATTTGTACTCTGTTTTGGTTTTGCAAACAACTGTAATAGTCTGTGCTGTGTGCACAAAGCTGCTATTTTTAATGACAAACAAATCGTAAGAAAATATTTAAACAGTACAGAAAGTGTGAATTGAAAACTCTGAGCAGTACTGATGTGTGTGCACATGTATGAATACAGATAAAATACACATCAAAAATAAAGAAACCCAACCAGGCAGCACTACCACGATGACCTTTCAGTTAGTAGAAATTCAAGTCCTGTGGTTTATTCTGCGTTTTAGCGCTTTTGCAGCCACACCATCAAAAATTGTGAGTCACCTATGTTTGTGGAGGAAAACGTGTGAGAACACATTTTTATGCCAGGTGACATGGCAGACTTGTGGACATGCTGACATATCCTGTTGACTGAAGCTGATCTCTGTCCTCTCTGCCCTTTTGGGAACACTTTTTTTCCTTCTGTATAGCTAACACTGATGCTCATGATTCAAAATCATAAGAATGCATGAAAAAAACACTCTATTTTTTAATTTTTTTCCTTTAGAGGGAGGAATTGATTTTTCTTTACTGGAGATGTTTAATATTCATGTTACAGATACATGTCAGAAAAGGACGAAGAAAAGTTCTGGGCATTTGACACACCAGTGGCAGCCACTTTGTGTGTGTGTGCAAACACCAGATGATGTTCATAGCTGACAAGGGCCAGTTGTTTGCTCTATTCTTGTTACTTCTTCTGAAGAAACCCCACAGGTTTCAACATGTACTTTAATGTAAAAATTTCAAACTTTACCTAAAACCCTTATCCATGTAATGCAAATCAGTTGCAACTATGTCATAAGGTTGAAGTCAGGAACAAATAATTCTCATGAACTGTTTGAATAAAGTATACAGCCTGAGGTCCTGCTGTGATTTTTTTTGGAAATGCAAAATCACTTGTTGGAAAATGTAAGATGGAAAATCATAAGAGTTTTGTTTCAGAATGGTTCTAGATCTCCACATACATGTGATGTGTTGTCTTGCTCTGAGATATTGTTGATTTAGAGGACAGATTTTGCCTGGGGAACAGGTGGCTATAGGCATTTGTGAGAAAGGAGTTTAATTTTTAGAGTTTTGCTTAATTAAAAACCAATTTTTGCTAACTTTTTAATAGTAGACTATGAGTGGAAAGTTATCTGCAAGCATCTTCAAGGATGTCCAAAGACATCCAAACTCAGGTTTAATTTTGGGAATCCACAGTCAGGGTCTTCTACAAAGAACACTGCTCCCTGGGGTCCATCAACCTTATTCATGCATGATGCCCTAGTTTTGATTTGTTCCCCCAAATAATTTGCTCGGTGTGTCCATTTTACATACTTTAGATGTTACCTCAAATGAGCCCCTCCAGGGCAGGTGTAGGCACCTGGAGTTTGACAGAGACCAAGTTACCCTGTGCTTGGCCAGAAAATATAATTTGTTGAAAATTCGGCATGGCTGTAGCTGATGAGCTTCCACCAGCTGGGCTCCCACTGTCCAGGTGCCACCCAGCTCCCAGCACAGACCCTCAAAGAGCTGTGTAGGTGTGAGTCCAGCCAGTTTGGTGTCTAATGATGGGGGACCTTGGTTTACAAGCAAACCACAAAGTTCATCAGAGGCCATGGAGGAACACAGGACTTGAGAGTGACCTTTTGTTTTCATTACAAGTCATTTCACGGCAAAATTTGTACTGCATAAAGTAAATAGCAAGTAATTTTACTGCAGATGAAGATGGATTTTGATACTGGCTATTTGCTCAAGTATCAGGTTTATTGCTTCAGATAGCTCTACCTGAGCAAGATATTTGTGGAGCAGCCCTGCAAGGCTCCCTTTCCTGGCCTTGGACAGATGCAGGGCTCCCTGGAGAGATGCTGGTTCCTAAGATCTGTTTGTGGCATCCACTGTGGATTGAGCACAAGCCCAGGAGGACTGTGGTAGCTGTCTGCATGGCAGATCTCTACTTTTGGTCCAGAGAATCCAATCCCACATGTGTGCCAGTGATCCCTGTGGTCTGTAACAAGGTAGAGAGGGCAGCCCAAGTCTGCAGCCCCTCACAGTCCCTAGCTGTGGTGGTCAGGGAGAGGTGAGATGCTCCTCTTCCTCCAGAGCAGGCTGATACTGCACCAAAACTGGGCTGCCAAGCCTCTGCTCCCCCAGGGATATCTGAAAGAACAAATCTTGAGCAAACAGCCAGTAACAAAATCTGATTTTCGTTTGTTAGTCACACTGTGTACCCTGAAGGAGAGGCTGGTTTCTACTGGTGAGTAACTGGTTGCACCAGTCACACCAGGGTGATAAAGCTCGAGTTTTGAATAGGTGTTGGCACGGAGGTGTGTACTCGAGATAGAGGTGTTTGCTGAGGGATAACTGTCCCCTGGGTGTGCAGCAGGGGACAGATGCATAAAGAAGCCCAGGAGCAGAGCAGGCTCCATCCTCCGAGAGAGCCCTGAGGCTGTGCCTGCTCAGGAGAGCCCAGGCTCCAGCAGCAACATGTCTCAGCTGGAAACTGCCATGGGAATGACCATTGCTGTCTTTGACCAGTACGCCAGGACTGATGGCAACAGGCAAACCCTCAGCAAAGCAGAACTAAAGACCCTCCTGGAAAAGGAGCTCCCAAATTTCCTTGCGGTAAGAGAACAGCGCGGCACCCTTTCTGTGTAGCAGGTGCAAGAGCAGCCTGCAGAAACAGTTTTTAGTGCATTTTTAGGGAAATTACATCCAAAAAAATGCAATGGTTTGTAGGAAAATACACAATTTAAAAAAGGTTTTGCACAAACTCTGTAAAACTGATTTTAATATGCAGCATTTTTCCTTGTTTGCTAAATTCATCACTTGAGTTATCAGGATAATGGCTTTGAAATAGATTGGGTTTCAACTTCAGAATTCACTTACTTCTGTTTATCCCTGGATTTATCATCTCCCTTCATGTCACAACTGCAGTGAAGGTAGTTCTGCTGTCAGCAATTGAAGATCTTGATTGCAGACGGGGAATCTCTCTAAATATTCATACACTTACCTTCTCTAAGTATTTAGGCTACATGCTCAGTATGCTCATCAAAATGATGCATAAACCAGAATAACAGATTAATTCAGAGCAAAGTGTTTGGAATTTGTCTTTAATAGCAAAATAAAGACCTGGAAATATGTTTTGCAACATAGGTTTGTATGTAATCATAAAGTGCATTTAAGTAGGTATTCAAAGGGCTTAATCTGTTCTAGAAAAAGCTTTAGCTGCTAGGGAGACAAATACTTTTCATTTTCAATTGTTGGTTTTGGGGGTTTTTTTATTTGTTTCCCTTCACCAAAAATCCAGAAAATACTTTTAAAATAATTTTTTAAAAAATATTTTTATGGTTCTTTTGACACTGGAGACATATTTAACTATTTGTACATTTACTGTTCTTAATGGCAAAAGTCTAGAACCAAATGCTCCTGGTTTTGCTCTCAATTTTTGTATCCAGCATAGTTCAGTTTTTTAACAACTATTTCAGGGCACTGCAGCCAGGGCACTTTACACAATTTAGTATCTTTCCATGCAAGCTATATGAATTCACCATATGAAATCCAAGCCTGCTGGAGTTATGTCTCACAAATCAAAGAGATGCAATATTCAGAACAAGGACCTGGGGGCTCAGGAGGGATAGATTCCGATGTTTCTGAGAAAGTTTTGTAAGACAGATCAGCACTTGTGACCCAACAGCATCTCAGAAGGGTCCTGCTCCTGAGCATGGAGTGGTACCCACAGCACTTCCATGGAAAGAGAAACTAAACCAACAACAAAACCACAATTCTTCGAGGGTGGGGAAATGCCCCAGACACTCCATATTTGGTCTAAATAAGGCTGGGGAGCCACTGCACTAGGCAGCTACCAAATGGGATGGTGGATGCTCAGAGGTCTGTCCTGACTGTGTTTAGTGACCAGGTATCACTTTTTCCAGTTCCCCACAGCTGCTCTTACTGGCTCTACTTATTTCCTGCAACAGGTGGAAAAACTGGAATTTTCCAGGAAGATAATTAGCTAATTGTCCTCTTATATTCCAGTCTCCATCTCCCTTTCCTGCTTTACTTCTTCTAGGGAAAAAGAAAAAAAGGCACTTTTATGTCAGTATTTTAAATAACTTTAAACAAACAATGTTCCTTGTTCCTGTTCTGCCAGACTGATAATTGCAAGAAAAAAAATTGAGAGCATAAGTCTGACTTCAGAAAAAGTTCTACCTGCATTTTCCTGCCATTTATATCCATTTTTTTTATTTGTAAGAAATTCTGAGAAATAGTGTTTTTTTAAACACTCATGTATACTTTTGGCCTTCAAATTGGTTATAGCTGACACAGCTCACAACTGCCTGGGAAGGTCTTGAATTAGTCAGGCAGAAATACAACAGGACTGAAGGACTGGACTCAGTTATAAAGAGTTTCCAAAACCAATGCCCACTTGTGCATTTCAGAAATAATTCAGAGGCTAAAACTGGTTCATATAGTTCACTAAATAATTTAAAATATTCTTTTATGAAATTAAAAGACTGTAATTTACAAAGTGAAAATATGTAAAACCTTCCAGACACATTCTTCAGTCAAATCTAGGGAACTAGTTCAATTTTTAGTGATTTTAAAGGCGCTGTATTTAAAATGATACATTAAATTTCAGAATTAGAAATGTAGTTAATTGGATCATGATCAAAAATTACCTTCCGATTTAAATTATTATTATTATTATTATATAAATACTATTTAAATTACTAATATTAATCATTTAAACAATTATTTTTAATTGGTGGACATTTTCCAAAAGTTGTATAATTTCTTTCTAATATAATATCAGACTTTTTTTTTGTTTGGCTTCAAGAAAAGCCACAGGGTTGTTTCCTAGCTTAAATAGGTCTGTAGTGCCATCTCCTGTTTAATATTAAAATTGCAGCGTCTAAGATCCCTGTCGATTATCAGAGCCAAAAATCCCTCCTGTAAGCTGCTTTAGAAAATAACTTCTTTTTTAATATATATATATTTTGTCAAACTGAAAAAAAAAACCAAAAAGCAAAAAACAAAAAAAAACCACCAAAACCAAAAAACCGAACAACCACTTTTTACTTGGATGATGCATTGCTTAACATCAGCCTTGAGATGTTCTTGTTCACAGAATCACACAATATGCTGAGTAGGAAGGGACTCACAAAGATCATTGAGTCAAACCTCTGGCCCTGCACAGCAACATCCCCCAGAGTCACACCATGTGCCTGAGAGCATTGTCCAAACTCTTCCTGAGCTCTGCCAGGCTTGGAGCTGTGTCCACCTCCCTGGGGAGCCTGTTCCAGTGCCCAGCCACTCTCTGGGTGAAGAACCTTTTTCTAAAAATCCAACCTAAATCTCTGACACAACTTCAGGCCATTCCCTCAAGTCTTGTCACTGTCCCCACAGAGCAGAGATCAGGGCCTGCCCCTCCTCTTCCCCTCATGAGGAAGCTGTGACTCCACTGAGGCCTCCCCTCAGTCTCCTCCAGGCTGAACAGACCCAGTGCCCTCAGCCACTCCTCACACGGCTTCCCCTCAGGCCCTTCACCATCTTTGTTTTTTTGCCCCACCCATGAGCCCGCTGCTCACCCATCCTATGATGTGTTTATCCAGCTATGTGCTGGAAATTTTGTCCAGAAGGATCCTGTGACAGACAGTATTGAGAGCTTTACTGAAATCCAAAAATAAGACATGAACTGTCTTCCTTTGATCAACTAGGTGGGTTAGTTTGCCATAAAAGGAAACCAGGTTTTTTGATAAGCAGGACTTCCTTCTCATGAAGCCATGCCAGCTGTGACTGATGACAGTGTTCATTCATTCCATCAGATTAATGGCAACTTAGTAGAATAATGACAACTTAGAAAAAGATTTGCTCTGGTAACTCAAGTTCAGCATCCCGCAGGCTTGAAGGAAGCACCTTCCCAGCCACCAGCTCCTGTGAGCAGCTTCTGCTGGGCCATAAGGCCAGTGGCAGCACTCGAAGCACTTTTGAGGCTGTTTGCATCTTTTCTGTGGTGGAGGTATTCAATGAAGCTTAAATTTGACATTTGCCTCAGGAAAGCATCATTTTGCAAAACTGCAAACTGCCTGAGCTCCAGCTGAGCCTTTCCAGGGGAGGGGATGGGGAACTCATGGCATTTAATTCATCTGGGTAGCGTCCTCAGGGCTTTGTGTTACACAGCTTTAGTGGTGATAAATGCTGTTTTAAATGTAGCAAACATGCCTCTCTGTGACAGTGCATGACTGCAGCCCTCAGGTGTAACGATAAATGCTTTGGGTCCTTGTTGCTGCTGCTGTGCAGACAGTGGGAAGACACAGGACCTTAGCAAGTGCCCAGAGCCCAGTCAAGGACCTTGTTTGGGGTGTGGGTGGAGATGTTGCTGCATTGGGGTTATGCATTTTCTCATATCAACCTGGCCTTTTTCTTTTGCAGTCTGGGAAGGACAAGGATGCTATTGATAAAGTCTTCAAGAACCTGGATGAAAATGGAGATTCCCAAGTGGACTTCAAAGAATTTGTCATCTTTGTGGCAGCTCTGACTTGCTGCTGTCACAAATATTTTGAGCAGAATGCAGCCAAATAGTTGTCAAACTACTCACATAAGCTGTCTTTGCCTGTGCTCCATATGCTGGTGATACGGATCCTTTCACTCCTTACATGTACTGCCATGAAGTTTGCTAGCATGCTGCAGTGTAAAAATAAACCCTACTGAGCTTAATTCCCTATCCTGAATGCTAATTTCTTCTCATTTGTGGAACAGCCTGGGTTTAATGGCTCCTACTAACTCACACTGGGTAATTTCTGCCTTTCTCTGGTTTTAAAATTCTTTTCTTAGCTAAAAGGCTCAATATTCATCGCAGTGCAGAAGCTGCACAAGAATAAGTGCTGCTGGAGCCATGAATCATCTGGAGGCTGTGTGGTTGTTGCAGGGCTGCCTTGCAGGTCCCTTCTTGGTTAAAACATCAAAACAACCCCAAACACCTTTTGGGTTTTTTTTCAGCGTGGAGGATTCTGTGCAGTTTTGTGTGCTAGTGAGCTGTCTCACCCAGATCACACAGATTTATTTTCTATGGCACCATAAGACTTCTGTACCAATATATTGATATTGCTTTAAAATAAATGTAAATATCTTCCAAATAGTGTGCCATAATATTTTTGCCTGAAGCAAAAATGGCAGCAATTGTTGCTTCCTTACCTGAAAAACATCTGTGTGGGCAAGTGGAAGAACTTGCTTTCAGAGAAGCAGACATCAGCTGAACCCTGCAACTGGAGCAAGACTGTATAAAGAATCAAATCTATATTTTGAAGCACTTTGCAGGTGAGCATCCTGAGGCAAACTGCAAAAACATTAAATTTAGCTCCTTTATCTACAGAACAGTGCTGTTTGGTGCTATCCCTGTCCTATGCCAGAAGCCAATATTTCCCTGTCCTACTGCACGTGCCAATGTGCTGTGTAGGTAGAGGTGCCACAATTCCCTGCCCGCTCTGGAGCCCCTGAAAGATCACGAAGCACAGTAAGAACAAGAACAAGAGCTCTGGAGGTGAAGAGCTCTGCTTTAACTCAAAAACATTTTCCCCTTCCTGCTGGAGCCTGGTACAGTGAGCTGACTGTCACAGCTGCGTGCCTGGAACAAGGGCTCAGTTTCACTGTGTTTCCTGAAGCTGAAGTTACACCACAGGTTGGACCCATTTGTAACCCTATAGAAACATACAGTGTTTAGGTGTATTCATCTTTTGGGGAACTTGATGGGAAAATTTGGTCTTATTAATTTAGTTCAGCCTGTTTTAACCATTACAGGTGTTGTTTCATCTAGCTTGTTCTGGTGCTGGATGGCTGGAGATGAATTGCAGCACATTGATTACACTTGCAGAAGTACCATTACCTGTGCTACTGACAACAGCAGTATTTTTCTGCATTACCTGAGCAAGAAAACTACTTGTCACCAAAATGTGCAAAGGTCTTCCCAATCCGGGGATCCGAAATTAGCCTTTTCTTCAGAGACTGCTCCATATTATTTCCATTTTTTGAGATATCTTTACAGCTGTAATCCAGCATGGCTCTACCCTGTGGCTGCTGTGCAGCTTGCAAGGGCAGATTCCACTATCACATCCCTCCCTATTTTGTCAAGGCTATAAATGAGCAAGATGCTCTGCTTGTTGCAGAGCAAGATAATTCTAAATACAGTCCAAATTTCCTATATTGCACATCTAGCTAGCTAGTGGTATAAGCCATCCTCAGATGAGGAAATATTGGTGATACACATCACAGATTGATCGGTAAATCCTAATTTTTTTGAAATGTATTTTAATTTTACAAGTTTAGCATTAGAATCTAATGTTCTGTATTGCTTCAGAATAACCATCCTCATTGAAATGTATTTTTTTTACCACTATGTGGCACTAAATGCAGCCTTTTTAATACTCATTGAGCCCAAAAGTCCATGTATCATTTTTCAGATAGAATAAAAAGAATCTGTGTTAAGATTAGGGGAAAAAAAATCAGAAGTGTTCATAACATCATTTTATATCAGTAAAATGACAATTTTATGTCTGGACAAATACTGTATGTCTCGTCAAGGGCATTTCACTGACTGCAGTGGAAGCAGCAGGAGCCGAGGGCCAGGCAGAGGCTCCATTCCTTGAGCTTTTGGAAGGGTTTAGCTGCACCAGCCCAGTCTCACCCTTGCGAAAGAGTTTCCCCTTACTCGGAAATTGCAAACCCCCTGTGAAATTTATTGCAGTGTTGTTCTCCACAGCATTGAAATTGCTTTTAAATCATAGCTCTTAAAGAGAACGTTGGTGAAAAGCTCCGCCTGTCTTGTGAGCCAAGGGATTCACCTTGTTACTCCATTTTATCTATCAGATTTTTAAAACCACATTATTGAGCAGTGAAAGCTGTGAAATACCACACATTTCACTCTTATTTCCTGAACTTTCTGCCCCCAGTCCAATATCCACACCATTTCACTCACCCACCAATGCCATTTTGTCCATTTTCCTGATAATCTGTAGGTTTTTTCAGTGCTGGAGGACTGCTCACAGCAGCCCAAAGCTGCTTTGTAACTTCTCCACCTCCCAAGAGGGGTTCTGACTGACCGTGATGAGCTCAAGCACCTTTGTCTCCCTGAGGGAGTGCCAGGGCTGCCCTTCATTGCTCTGGTTGTTCCTGCAGCCCCCAGCCCTGCAAACCCTTACATTTGTGTTGAATCTTCTTAGACCCCTCGGTCCCACACGAGGGACACCTGGAGAGCTCAAAGCCCATGTCCAGAAGCACACGGATGCTTTGCTGACCCAAGGGAGCTGTGCATGTTCAGAGCTGCATGAAAAGGGGGAACAAAAGGGGTTTGGGGTTTTTTTTTCTCTTTTTCCCTACAGGTTTTTCAAAAGCTGTAACTCTGTGATGAATATTCATTTCAATGTAGTACTGAAAACTCAACTTAATGACACCTCAGAGAGAAAATGATCCAGGAATAAAAGAAATTAACATATAGCTCCCACCTTACCATAGAACAAAAGTGACTTTTCAGAATATATTATTTAACCTAAAAGCATCTGAACAGAGTCACTTTAGTATCTTTCAATCCATTAATTTTCTTTCCTGGTATTATTAATTTCACTATGAACCTACAGTTTACCCAGAACATACTGTGTATTTCCTGCCCTCAGTAAACTTTTGTAATTCAAGGCTCAAGCTACAGAGATGGTAGACCTGGTTTTATACCTGCCATTTAATCTCAACTTTTAGGCCTCAACATATTATGTATGATGAGATCATTTAAGAAATGGTATAGGCAGCTGTAAGAGAAAGGAAAAGACAACATAAAGGGCAGCTTGGAATGTATAAGCTAACAGCTGTGGTTTGTGCACATTTGATTTAGCTACCTGAAAGAACAAAAAAAAAAAGATGAAAAAAAAAAGAATATATTACCAGCAAATGACAATATGGGAAATCATCATTTGTGATGAGTTCCAAATTAAGCAAGTCTTAAAGGCAGAGGGGAGAAAGTCAGCTAAGCAGCAAAACAGCCAATAGGTATTTTTATAATACAGAAAAAATACAAACTCATATTAATATCAGGTCAATTCTATAGATTAAGATACTCCAATATCTATAGTTGCCATTTTGAAATCTAGTGGGCTACTGTCAAGACTCTTCAGTTTTTAAAATGACATATTGAACTCTGATTTCTGAGTGTGTATACAGGAAAAAACAGGCACAATGTAACCTAACCCTTAAGTCACTCGTGGTCACTTACGCTGCAGTTTGGCTGGGAATATTCCTTGTTGTTTTACCTTCAAGTTCACTGAAGCTCATAGAAAAAAGTAATTCACCCAGTCAAGCACACTGTTTATCTCCCCAGTAACCCCAGTTTGGGGCTGAAAACTGGGAGATTTCTTTCCCCAAACCCTCTGAGCATCCTACACTAGCAACTGTGCACTTCCAACACTTGACCTGGAGTGTCAAGATCAAGCTCTTCACAAAATACATTTTAGCTGCTGGTTTCCTTACAAAAGGCAGGCAGGGGAGGAGGAGGAGATGTTACCTGTCTTTTATGTAACAGTCTCACTGTGAAACGCTCCTGTAAGAGCTGGGAAATTGTGTTCAAACCTTTCCTTGAGTGAAACCCACCCACGCCAGCTGCGAGCACCAAAGAGCAGGAGGCCCAGGGCACCTGACACGGACTCCCTGCATTGTGGCAGAGGCTCCTGAGGCTGAGGAGGCCTGGAAAAGGGTGCAAGAGGAGCAGCACAGCTCTGTAGGATGGTAGATGAAGTATATGGCCAGTCCTGCAGGTGCCTGTGTCCCAGAGACACGGAAAGGGCACATTCTCTATTTTAGCCAGTAACTGTTTAATACAAAGCACACAGCTGGCATAATTGAAAAGATGTTTCTTGCCAGGTGAGCTCCCAAACCATTGAACAGTAGTATGGTCACTGCTCTTGTCCTCTTTCTTGGGCAATGTTATCTGCAATAGGCTGAAAAGATGCCAGCAGAGGAGGAGAAAGAGCATCACCTCCATCATTTTCTCCTCTTTCTTTTCCTTCTCCTCCTCCTCCTTCTTACTCTCATCTTCTTCCCTGAGGGAGCATCTCCTCCCTGCCCTGTGAAACAGCAGGTGATGCTCAGCCCACCTCCAGCAGAGTGAAAGTCCTGCTGGCACATCTCCCCTGCCTTAACCACTCAGCAGTGCTCAAAGAAACTTTTAAATATAAAAAAATGTAAAAAAAAAAATAAAGCTGACTCCTGCTCAGGTACCTGGAGGGAAGGATTGAGGTCTCTATTTTGCTACAAAGGGTTCACAGCTGCAGCCAGGGGAGGTTCAGAGCTTGCCTGGCCTCCTCTGGGCCATCCCCTGTTGCCTGTGTCATAAAGCTCCCCAGCAGAGGTGCTCATGCTTTTGGGTCCCTTGCTGAGGTACCGCTCCCACGTGCTGGGAGCAGAGCCTTGGGCTTAACACAGGTTTCTGCAGTCTGCTCAGATCCACCCACCTGGAAATTAGTCATTCCAGCAGCTAACTGGCTATGCTTTTGTACAGCTTTTACAGGCCATTTTCTCCCCAGACAAATTCNTAATTAAATATTAATATATAAACATATTAAAAATATTTTTTAAATTTTTTGTTCCTAATCCTGTACCAACCTCTAAACCTCTAGGTCACAGCTCCATTCTGGAAGCCGTTCATTATCTGAATGGAGAGAAAATTCCATTTTTTTAAGGACACAGCTCTGCTACTCTCCAGCAGGTGATCTATAGATGCATACACCATATTATACTGCAGGACTGGCAACTAGAATATTTTATAAATAGATTTGAGTTTGCCTTTTAAACTTTTCCCCTGTATCCAAATAAATGTACTGATTTTCTTTTCCTCCTGATTTTATAACTTTCTATTTAGATGTAATTGCACATAGTATTTTCTTTTTTTTTTTATGACAAGAAGAATTAGGTCTCTGCAGTATTAGGCAACTATTGACTGTTGCCTTTAGAAAGAACAAAAGGTTCCTGAAAAGAAATGGATAAGAAAGCTGAGCAGAGATCTGCTGTGAGAGCCAGAAACTTCCTTTCCAGGATGAAAGTACATGAACACAGAGACTGAAGCAACCTGTGGGTCACTGCTACAGTCTTAGCCTTGCTACCTAAAAGGGTTTAAACCTGGTGAAGGCTTGAAATTCCAGGATTGTGGGTTTGTTTTGGAAGCATTTTAATGTCTAAGTATTTATTTCCCTTAGCCTGCAAAATCCTTGTTACAGTGATTGTATCTCCTTTCTTTCTCCTCATTTCCAAACCCTACTCTGTAATTTAAGTCTGTTGACTTAAATTGACCAAGCAGTCTCTTTCTTTTCTGTTCTGGAAGCCACCAATACATCACAAAAGTCAATTTTGTGTTTCTGAATTAACTTCCTCACCTGTGCTGACCTCAGTCTCCCCACACTCTCTGTGAGATTTCCTATCTATCAGTGCCAAGTTAATTTGTTTAAAAGACTGAGCAGTAAAATCTGCAGAACAGGCAAAAGGTCAACGACCCAGTGCCCCCTGTTGCTCTTTCTGCAGGTACTAAGAGGGCTGTCTGAAATTAATATTTAATTTTCCATGAGAAAACCGACTTCTTTCTTCCCATCACTGACTTCCCAAATGAAATGGGCGAGAGAATGACAAAACCCAGAGTTGCAGCTGTAGGGGAACTGGAAAGGATCTAAAAGCAAATGAAAAATCCCAAGTAAGGCAGGGATGATGCTAGGCTTGTCTCGGAGGGCTCTGTAGTTGCAGGCGAACCTGTGTGCCTTGCCCAAGGCTCAGCCTGGGACTCAGCCTGGGACTGGGGCTGAAAGGAGGAAGGGAAAGCCCAGACTGCAGTTTTAGGGTGCTGGAAAGCACATTCCAGAGCTAACTTGGGGCTGCTGCTTGAACATTTGGTCGGAACATGGAGCTGGGTGCCCAGCCGTGTCCCACCTTACCTTTCAAATTCACAGGGATGCTGAAAGACATACACTCCTTTTGCTGGTATTGTTGCCAGCCATCACCTTAGGAAAAAGTTATTTTTAATCTGGTTTCGGCAGGGGTAAGAGCAATTTCTGCAAACCCAAGTATCGCCCTAGTGGTCTTTCGACAGGAAATTCTGTCGGCTCTCCCCCGTCCTGAGGCAGCCGCAGGTGCCCGCTGCCAGCCTGCCCTGCTGACAGACTGCAGGCACATCGCCAGCTGCAGAGGCTGGGGACACAACGAAGGGCAGGACAAAGCCAAGGCAGACCTGCAGGACAGGACACTTCCCCGCATCCTTGTTTCTCCCTGCTTTTCATGCTTTCCTTCTTCTTTTCCTTCCTATTTTCTTCCAGCCCTAATATGAAGGAGCCTTTCAGCAGAAAGCCGCTCTGTGGTTTATTCTGTAAATAACAAACCAAAGCGTTTCTGTCCTGCAAGGTCGCCCGAAAGACAAGCAAATGAACTGTCCTCTTCTCGACAGAGGCGGCTGCTATTTTGGCTCGCAGTCCAGCCCGCACAACGTAGTCTTTTCTGGTGAGTCCCGCCCTGCTGCATGGCAGCTCAGCCTTTCAGCCCTCAGAGAATGAGCACATTAGGAGCTGAATATAAGCAATGTTTGATTCCAATTTGCTCAGGCTATGCCCAATTACTTTATTAATGGACTGGTTTGCAGCAGGTTTCAGATAACACAAAGCTGCGCTTTAGGTCGGGTTTTGCAGCCCTCTCAGTTTTAGAGCAATAAAAGTCAAGCAATGTTAACCTTCTTTCTTGGGGGATATTGTCTACAGAAGCATGAGCTAAAGATCTCTCTATGGGTAGCCTGTCCTCTGCAGAGCTCACTGCTAATGACAGCAGAAGGACAAATAATTATATTTTCCTGATACCTTTAATTAGGAAAGGATGGCTCTTCAAGAGACAGTTCAACAGTTCTAAATAGCTCTTTAATCTTTCTTTTGGGATAATAAGTGTGGTGCCAAGCAAGTCCAGGGTCCATTTGGCTCTGTCTCCTCCTGCAATTATGCTTTTGGATTAGGTTCTCCTCCACAGGAATGTTTTAGGTAATCAGGAAAGCTGGGGAAAGTGATTTTTAGAGAGATCCATGGAAGCTCTGGATCATTTCTCTGAGTATTAGAAACACAGTTGCTGACACCAACGTGCAGGTAGTGATAACCACGTGCTTCAGAAAAAAACAGAGTGAGGCAGCAAACGCTGAATGGGAAGGGGAGACAAGAATCACCCCCATCACCCACCTCCCATATGAGGTCTGAGTCTGGACAGGATGACAGTAAGAAAGGTAGGTTTACTCAGGTTTCTACTATTGGAAAGCATAATTTTGGACACATTAGTACTTTGCCTCTCAGAAATGAAAGCATCTCTGGGCTTTCACATTGATTGGGCTTGGAAGTGCTTCCTGTAGAATCAGCACAGGCAAAGCCATCTCATATGGAGCAGTAGAAGACACAAAATGGTAGAATCACAGACACTCTGGAAGGCTGCTGTCCTGAGAAATGATGTCCAGAGCCTGCTGCAAACTGGCCCCATGCCTGGACTGAGACTCAGCAGTGCTGTCCCACCTGTAACTCAAGGAGGTCATCTGTAATCCAAAGGTTTTCATGGTGGTCACTAGCTGCTGCACTCTGTAGATGCTGGCATGGCCTCAGCCTTTCTTCCAAACATACCTGTTCTTGAAAAGAATCATCTTCAAATTAAAAGAAACCAATTATTAGTATATTTTACCATCCTGCGGAGTCTGTTATTGTATTTTGGGTTTTTTAAAGTGTTTTCAGATTTCAAAATTTTAAAAATTTAAAAAATTACGATTTTTTAAAAGACTTGGGCTTCATGTAGTGTTGTAAAATTAATTAAAAAATAAAGTATTTTGAAAGTTTTTTTATCTCTGAAAATGTACATAGTACTGAAGAACATCTAGAAAAGAACATGAGAATCAAAACAGAAGTACAGGCCTGGTAAGTGTGTTACAACTTATAACCACATGATCTTTCTAAACAGCATCAAAAGTCAGCTGTAGTTGCACCAGAAGTGGCAGCCCTCCTCCTGCCTGGCTATAGGAATGCTGATACCTGGTCATCAAACTTTGGACCTTGGTATAAAGATGTGGGGATTAAGTTCTTAGGTTGGAAAAGCCCTTAATGTGATTTGAAAATAAGTGCTGGTTTCCCAAATCCAGTGGTGGATAGCAGAGAGTACTAAATTTCACAATTAGTAAACAATATGGGGTGATAGAAGACAATTCATGATAACACACAAAAGAGCCTTAAATGCTT
>VZRO01003604.1:1242212-1253268 GCA_013397915.1 Daphoenositta chrysoptera | reverse complement strand
CCACATCTACCTTTATTTTAGACCTTTCCTGGTGTCCTGCCTTGCTCACCATGGTGCCTAAATCTGCCATATCCCATTGAAATGGATGCAAGTTTTGGATTATCTAGAGTCTGCCTACCTTGTACTAAGGCTTCTGACCTGCTGAGAAGCATTGGGGTACTTAGCAAAATCATTTTAGCTTTGTTTTTGTCCCTCAAATGCCTGAGTTGCCCATGCCCTTTGCCCTCTCCTTCTACAGAGAGATTCTGCCTCACCCTTGTCATTATCTACCCTCCACTAGGAGAGCTGGAACCCTTATTCTCCTCTCCATGCTCTCCCATGTGCTGTCGAGTGCTTCTCTGCCTCTGCTGGGCCAGGACAGTCTCAGCTGGGCTGGGGATCATGGCAGCCCCCAGGAGGACAGCAGAAGATGATGTGGGAAAACTAAAAAGTACTCTCATAGACAGCATGGGGAAGGGATGGAGATGGCAAGGTGGGGTGGGAAGAAATCACCTTTCAGGGCATTAAAGCAAGCCTGAAGCTACACTTTCAGTGCAGGAAGGATCCAATCCCTTCACTGTTGTCCAAATAAAACCTGATGTATTATTTTCCATAGGCCATGGGTAAAGAAATGCTATGAACAACCAGCATCTGAAGGACTGGCAGTGGTGGCTGTGTTGTCCTGCAGTCAATTCTAGCCTGATGCACCAGACAGGAGCAAACTCTGACTTCCCCATCCAGCCTTGGAAATCTTGAAAGCAAACATTTTGGGACATACGGAGTAATTTGGGGCCTGGAGATAAGTGAAGATTCTGCAAAAGACAGGCAATATTAGCAGACATATCACAGGCTTTGACCTTCTAAAAACCCAGGAATTAAAATTATAATTAACAGCCATGCCAAGAGGTTTTGGCTCCATTTAACATGATCCCTCCAACCAAGGCTTGAGCCTTCATTTTCCTCCCAGTCTGGCTTCTGCAAGATCAAGGACACTTTGCTCCAACTGGCTGGCCACTGACCTACATAGAGCAGCAAAGCTCAACGAAATAAAAGGAAAAGCCGAACTTCCTTTTTAAAAATAATCTAAGTTTAGAAACAATTTAGATGCTGATGTAGCTGTGTGACTCCAGAAGCCACGGAGCCTAAAGCTGGTGGTTTAATCTGTACCTGGCTCTTGGCAGATCCTGTTCTGCTGCTGATTTTCCAGCTAAAAAATCCCTGTTTAAGGGGTTACTGGTTCTGAGTGGCACAGACATAGATGGAGGCACAAAGAAACCATATTTCTTAATATGTAATCGTTTTTAAACATAGTGTTTTATATTAATTTAAAGAGATCTTCTCTAATTTATGCATGATGCCCAGCTCAAAGGCGGTTCAAATTCCTAATATAGGCCTCCAGGCAGTACGGCAAGATAAGTAAAAAGTGTTAATAATATTTCTCATTATGTCTCTAGTTGCTTTCAAGTCTTCTAACAGTTTTCAGAGCTGGGATTTTCCAAACTCCTCAGTGTTGGTCTCCAACTTTGTTGCTTCAAGTGATTGGGGCATTCATTCAAAATAGATCCCAATATGAATATATAATTTGGGATGTGGAAGTAAATTTATTTCTATTCTTATGGAGTAATATTTTGGTGCTTAAATCACATTAATTCAATCTTCTGTCACCCTTTATATAATTTATCCTGGTAGATCCTATGTTCATCTTGCTGTTGTTGAAAGTGGTTGATGTTTGATGTCCCAAGCATATAGTCAATCATATAATTTCTTAATTTGTATCAGGAGATTTTAGAAGTGCAGCTCATAATATATCTAAACAAAAAAGCCCTTACATGTGACATATTGCTGTCCATCCATCCATTTTGTGATCGAACACATACGGCAAGATTAGTGATCATCTGCAGCTCAGCTGTTATTTTTACTGGGTTATCAAAGCCCTGGGGAGGATTTTGTAAAGCTATTTAGCCTGAAGGAAGGGATTAAAGAGGTTTCTCCCCATGAAACATCTGTTGCAAATGTACTTTCTAATATTCGGAGCAGAATGTTAAAATTAATCAGAAAGGGCAGGAGTCTCCTCCCTGGTCAGCAGCCGTGCTCTCTGCTCACCCATCCCACTGCTTCTTTCCCAACCCAAACCAGAGGCTGCTCCCAGCACTATTGACAACAGGACTTCTTTGAATGCTGTGCCTCCCAATGCCTTGATGGGATACTTCAATATTTTCCTCAAGCTCAATTAATGAGAAAATAGGACTTGAAGTGACTGTTACAGCCAGCAAGTCCAACCATCCATGATGTCCTTCCCTTCCTGCTCCTATTCCCAGACTCTACACTCATGTGTTTGTGGTATATGCACTTGTACACACTTTTTTTTTCCCGAACAGGTATCTGCTGGAAAAATGTGTAATCATGCCCACTTAGAGCAACAGCTGATTATTTTCCCAATTGAGCCCATCATCTAGAATCCCCCTGTGTGATCTGTGTGATTTTAAAACAAAAACAACCACTAAAAAGAAAAGACTAGAGAATTAAACAAACTTGGGTACTAGCAGTTCTTATACTGATATGGCCCAAAAGCTGTTGTCTGTACCTTTCTTCTCCTCATACAGAGCTCTCTCAAGCTCACTTATCTCAGCCCCAGAATAAAGCCTGCACTCCAGGGGCAAGGATAACTTTTTTCTCCAGTAGCTGATAGGACTAGACTGTGCTGTGTTTTACTGCTCATAGTATTGTTTTCTATAGTGTGGAGGGAGAAAGGAAATATCTGGTAATAAACAGGTGTATTCACTACAGAGCAATCTATACTGAGTGAACTCTAGTGCTAAAAGAAGTTGGATAAAACCAAATTCTCAGTTTATTCTCCTGGTTCATGCAGAGGAGATTTCAATAGAAATTGAGGAGACCCAACTTAGTCTTAGGGCTTTTATTCATTATTGAGTTTAAGAAAACAGTCTGCAATTTTTTTTTTCAATATAAGTGGGGAAAGAATTACAAACTTCTGCTTATAAATGCTGGCTTTAGTAAACTGAAGGCTCAGGGTGGTGGGGGAATGGTTTACTGGTAGCATCACAGCAGTATCCTGTTCAGAGCCATAAGTGACAGTGATCACCCTCCATTTCTGTCCTCAGTTCATCCAGACAAGGGAGGCACCCCTTAAAAATACAATACCATTGCTGCTGCTGCTGGTACCTCATCAAACACAAGAACAGGAGTAGCACAGCTGTGGTGGCTGCAGAATGCTTAACAGGACAGACCTGTCCTTGTCACTCCATGGCCCCAGCTCAGAGGAAAGGAACTGAAGTGCCTCATTCCCTGGGCCAAATCCACCTGCTGCAGGTGTGCTGCTGCCAACAGATGTTTGTGCAGAAACAGGGCTGAAGCAATGATGGTGCACCTACAATGCTTGGGCTGAGAAGTAACAAAGCAAGGATACTAAGGCGATGTCCTGGGTTGCAGTGTATTCTGTTACCATCTACATGAGCTGTTGAAACCTGGTGGGTGGTGTTCCTGGCCTCCTCCCTCCAGACTATCTCCTGTTAATGGGCTCATCAAGGTTTTGCCACATGACTCACAGATAACCTCTCCAGACTATCTTCTGTTAATGGCCCATCAAGGCCTTCCCACATGACTGACAAAATTACATCATTCCATTGTGAGATGCTCCGCCCAGAGGGAGGAACCAAGCATTCCATCCTGGATAGAAGCTGAGATTTCGAACACCACAAGCAGCCTTTTCAACTGGATTCCCAGAGGACGAGAGCTACACAGCCACCACTGGACATTCCAAGACCAGACCCAGGACCACTGCTTTCTACAGGACCACTTCATTCAGACTGCTACCAACACCCTGCCCGACAGGATGTCAGGTTGTATTCTGACTTTGTCAGTGGTTTTTTTGTACTATTGCATCTATTTTTACCTTTTTTTTTCTCTCTCTTCCTAATAAATTGTATTTCTGACTTGGAGTCCCTTACTGATTTGTTTTCAAACCTCTACAGGCAACAAATCCTAAAGCTGGATTGATTCTTGGGGACCTCCCAGGAGGGCCCTGGACACACACTCTGTAGTCATCTGGGAAAGGAAGGGGTTTATTCTTGCAGGGCCAGATTGTGCTAACAGAATGTAGAAGAGACATTTTTAAAGGACTTGTTTCAGGCTGATATATAGAAGAGTCAGAGAGAGAATTTCAAGTGCCGAGCATGAGGACATGGTCATAAATAAGAAGGCCAAGAGTAAAGCTCCAGCAAATGCCTGTACCTACTGCTACAAATTGCAACTCAAAGATTAATTGGTATAGGTAGACCAGCCAAGCTTTTCTGCTATGGCATGGGCTTTAAAAATTCCTTAGGCACATCACCTGTTTGAGGGAGAACCAGAAATCCTGGTGAATACATCCTGTAATCTGAGAGGATACAATGACCAAATGACCAGGATTTATTTCCACGACAATAAGGAAGGGATGACAAGCCTTTTGCCATCACTTCTAGGCACAGACTAGGCTGTGGCAATTTGGGAGTCCACCTTCAGTACCTTTTCAGATCTTGTGTTGAGAACAAAAAAATAGTGAAACGTGAGTTCTTACCTACTAAAAACTGGAGTAAATCCAGAGCAATGTCACAACAGGTCATAAACCAGCCTGTAAATAACTGCTGAAAACCTGGGTTGTATTAAAACCGGTGATATGTGATTAAAAAAAGCTCACCTTCCCCTCAGCGTCTGTGCCCACAACCAGGTGGCATGCTGCCCCCTCCGTGGGGATGGCTGGGACACAGCAGTTGACTTGGCAACTGCTGCTGTAATAAAATATTTTCCCTCTGGATCAGAAAGCAATAAAAACGTAGTGACAAAATGCACCATGCATTTTTTCTCATGTAATAAATCTACTTTTATATTTAAAGAACGTGCTTTTTCTCCTGGGAGGACACAACTAGGGAATATTTCTCTCCTCAGAATACACCGTACCAGCCTAATTTCTGTGTGAAGGGTTGATGCAGAAGTGCAAAAGAGGGGTTTTGTGCAGGTTGCTGCTTATGGGGGCACAGGGTGTGTTCAAGGGACATTCATGGGCTTTGCTGAAGATTCTGCAAGGAGCAAGCCGTTAAACAGCTTGCAGACTCAGCTGGCTAATGCAGGACAGAGGTCTGCCCAAGCCTTCCCTACCTTGGGAAAAGGACTGTCAAATCTCCCACTCTAACACGCTTCTGAGCATAGCCCAAGGCAGCTGAAAGCAGTTTTTCGAGCTGTAAGACCCTTACAGAATATGTACAGCAGTGGTGACCTGCTCTTAAATCCTTTTGACTCAAGATATTCAGATAATAGCTTCTGTTGAGGGGTGGGTGTATGAGAAAGGAGCTAAGGCAATTTCCAGGAACACCCTGCCTTAGGTGGCCACTGCCTGGCTTTAGAGGACATGGAGCTGTTCCCTGAAAGGGGTAACTAGAAATAACTGCAATCTCACTTGGCATCTGCAGCCAAGTCTCAAACAGAGATGACAAATAGCTTGCCTTGAATATATTCTTGGCTTTTCTATTTAATAGAGGTATCTCTTAACTAATTATCAGCCAGGGTTGTACAGCCTTCCCAAGTACAGCAGAATGAGGATTTGTGCATGGTAGCTGCCTCCTTTTCCTACATTTTTTTTGCAAAATAAAGGCATGCAGTGAGGCAAGCCTCTGAAACACATTTAACTAGATAAGCTGAATCTGCAGTGTAGAATTTGGAAACTGTTCAGGTTCAGGATGGATAATTCAGTAATCTGGCTGGGTGATAGTGGACTCTGCTGATTTGTGTGTGAATCAGCTAGTGCTCTTCTGGCTTTCCCCTCCAACCCACTTATTCATTTGACCACCCCTTCTCCCTTCTACAGATTGTGGGGTTTTTCACATTGCCATGCCTCTGACCTGAAATACAAACACAGAACACACACAGGAGTAGAGAAGTCGAGGTGAAGAGATGAACTTTCACAGTATTATAACCTGGAACTCAAGGTGCCTGTGGTCCTTGCCCAGGTAACTGCACCCAAACTATGGACTGCTCACAGGTTGAAGTTAATTCACTATGATCCCAGTCACCATCTTTTAACACTGTCTGAGAAGTGTTGGAAGTGTGTCACGTCACCTGCATGCCCACGCCTGGGACCAGAGGCAAAACCCCATGGGGCAGAGGGCAGTGGGGAAGGGGCAAAGCTCCCAGTGACTACTGTGATGGCTTCTGCTGCTGGAGGGAAGAGGGAGACTGGGACGTGGGGGGAACGTCTTCAGTGGAGAACAGAAAGCTTCAATTCTCAAAGCTGCACAGCAGATTAAAAAGAGGAATCATTGCCTGGCATTTTCTCTCTCAACAGCAAACTACTGGCCAGTTGCTGTGAAAGGAAACTCATCAAATTGCTTTCAGTGTCACCTGGAGATCTAAAATAATTCTTAGGTAGCTAGGAAATATTTGGTCTTAACTGACTGTGGTAGTGCTGCAACCCCATGGAAAAACACGGTGAGGAAGGGGGAGACAGGGCTGGAAATGCAGGAGACGTGCTGTGTTTGCACAGCAGGCTGCTGGTCCCCGGGCAGCCTGTCATCACTCCCTGCTGCTCACAGAGCAGGTACTCGACGTGTGCCTGCAGAATACAAGAGAATAACACATCTGTGCTCCAGAGGAAGCTTCAGCTTCACTGGCCTATGAGCAGGGATCAAGGCATGTCTGACAAATGAAGAGTTTTGAAATGACAGATCATGTGAAGGTTGATTTCAGAGGGCTTTGTGTGCTTGGCTGGGTTATTATGTGTGTAATAAGGTGCAGGCAGTGATTGAAACATTTCCTGCAGCTCTCTCCTCCCTCGTATGAGTTCCCTGGTACTCACTAACACATTTGCTTTCACAGTATAATCTGCCTTACTGCGAGGAGTGCTTATTTTCATCTGCCTTCCTGAAGAAGTTTTGCAAGGCTGTGAAAGCAGACTATCTTTGAGACATCTAAGACTTAATTCCTTTTGGGTGAAAATTTTGGGGTTCCATTCTGGGAAAACATTTGTGGTGTAGTTCCATTGCAGAGGACCTTTTTAAAAGCCTGATTCTTGATGCCTCTTTCAATTAATCATACTTTCCAAGAGAGTTAAACAAAAGTGCACATATGTCATGCAGATGCAAACAAATTACCTGTTCAACTCCAGCAGCATTCAAGCCTCATGAAATTCCTTTGCTGGTGCCTGGACAGATTAGCTGAGAAAATTCTGCATAAGTATAGCCTCCTCAAATTATAAATAAACCTTTTTTTTTTTTTTTTTTTTTTTTTTTTTTGTGACAGGGCAGCAAGAAAGCCTGTGCTTTACCACCGTTTATAAAAGAACAAGAAGGAACAACATTTTCTTTTCCCAGCATTCTCCAGCGAGTATTTTTCACAATCAATATATATTCTTCTTTCAAGGTAAATATATTGCTCTTTTGCTGGTTGAAAAATGAAGCCAAAGCATCTCTATTAATCTCATCATTTTAAGCTGAAAAAAGCCAGCTGTGGTCTAAGAAGCTAACAAGAATAGATGGCTGACCAGCATCAAGGTTTCCACTGTGGTTTGACTCTTGTTGTGTGTCTGCTTTCCAGATAATTCCTGAACTACAAAGGCCACAGTCAAAGTGCTGCTTTTATACTGCACAAGAGCACTTCAGCTCTAAGCAGGTTTAGCTGTGGGCACATACCAACTCCATTTCTTCTAAAAAAGATCTCCCCATTTGTCTCTCCAGCACATACCAGCATCTTTTCTGCAGAACCTTCACTACCACTGCTGGTCCTGCATGCATTTTTCACATCTGTGCAAGACAAAGCAACAAATTGAGGAAGTCTCAAGCCAAATTAAATGGCATAAACTCCAGGTACTGCAGGAATATGGTGAGACTGGAATAATGTAATTTACAGTTAACAAACCCAATTCTGGCTAATTGCAATCAAATCTGATACACAGCTCCTGAAGTCACTGAGAACTGAGAGAGAGATGAACAAGCAGACAGAAGGTTTCCTATGAAACCATAACAAAAAAATAAATTCTTCCAGGGACTACTTTGTCCTGTTAGGACTCAGCCAAGAAAACATATACTCACTTATATGCAAATTCACAAAAGGGCAGGAAAAACTTCTTTAGCAGGTAGAAAGTCAAGCTGACATGCTGCACGAAGTGCATGTCTTATTGCATGCACAAATCTTTTCCAAAACATACCTTCCAGCTGTGTTCCTGTTTCTATGTAGGACAGATGCTTGGCCAAAGCAGTATCTTTTGCACTGAAGTCCTATTCTCACCCCACTGAATTTACCAAGGCTTTGAGTTCCAAAGTGTGCAGGGGTAAAGGCTGCCCAAGACTTGCTGTGCTAATTTCTCTCCTTTGGATATGGCCAGCTGTACAGACAGAATGGTCTTGCAATGAGCTACAGATGTTTTTACCTCTTACACAGAGAGCGTGACCTATAAAACAGACATTTAGGATTTTTACAGATCATAAAAGGCAGGTATTAAAGAAAAATGAAATATTATTGAACAGATTTTTACTTTTCTTAAATCTTCCCACAGTCTCTTCTGCACCAAGACCAGTTTAGAAGTATAAGGCCCAAAATATATTCCCCCAAAAGTGCAAAGGAAAATCCTGTTATCACATCCAATGTAATAGTGAAATTCAGGGCAGCATGTTGTCCTAGACACTTTCAGGCACAAGCATCTCATTTACACTAAGATTCTGCTCAGTGTCTCAAGGCTGCATCTCTAGCAGTGGCATATTCACTGGGTCTGAAGAGTTCAGCATGACTTTAGAGAAATATCAGCAAACCCATATAATGGTAAGGGTTGTGTGGCACAAAGAGGCTACTGTGGAATTCAGCCTTCAGAGGATCATCCTCTGCATGAGGATGCAATCCAGATCTAAAGGACAATCTACAAGAGACCCAAGACCCATCAGAGTGAGATTAAAACAAATACATATTTCAAAGGAGTGAAGAGCTTAGTTAATTTTTTAAAAATGCAAATTCTAGCCTGATACCATGAAAAAAAGGATATTAAGGTGTTCAAAAGTTCTCTATTAAGAAGTACAAAGTTGCCTTAGTAGGAGGAGCCCCCAACGAATGTGTTATTAGGAGTTGGATGGTTACTATGTGCTTCCACAACAGGATAAAATGATGTTGAAAAGTTTCCAACACTGTTTACTAATATATTAGGATGTGGTTTAGAAGGAATTATTTCTTTTTAAAAGCATCTGATAAAGAAACAGAGCTGCTTGTCAAGGTGACAACTAGCTGTAACTGTGTGACACTTTCTTTGGATACCATACCAAGATAATTTTAAGGTTACAGCCTTTACTCCCAACTTAAAGTTCACTGTCCAGGTGGACTGTCAGATTAGCCCTATTCCTAAACAGATTTACCTTTCCCTTTTATCTCTCAGGTTTCACTACTTCTGCCTTTCTCCATCTGATCAGACGAATTAGCAAAGCATATTTTTGCTGAGCAGAAAATCCCATCCCAGTGTAGCATGGACAGATTTTCAAAAGAACCCAGTCTGGGTTTTGATGAACAGAGATGAAGCCTGATATTCCATGCAGGTACTCCTGGAGGTTTACTGACGGGTTTCATCGCTCTGAAAAGCCTCTGAGATTTTACTGTTTAAACTCAGGCTCCATCACTGTCACCTCTCTGTCTCCACACCCTCCTCTGCACCTTCCTGCTGCCTCCTTGCCCTCGCTGACATCTGCCACCTTTGCCTTGCCCCACAGCTCTCCTGCTCCTGCCTGGATCTCCTGCAGTCGGGGCTGGAGCCAAGCCAGGCAGCCTTGGTGCAGTTCATCAGCTCAGGATCTGCCAGCAGCAGGTCTTGAACCCCTCTGGGGCTGGTGTAACCTGCCACCAAGGCGTGCCTCTGCTGACCGAGGCACCGAGGAACCTCAGTGTCACCCCGGGCCAGCGGGGACCCGCAGCACTGTCCCCTCCGGCCGTGCCATGCTGCACCAGGAGCCTCTGTGCAAACTTCAACATCTGTGCGTGGTGGAGATCTGCGTGTCAAAATCAGCACCTTGGTCTGCAGTGGGTATGAGGCTGCTGCTGCTCCCGGGCTAATGAGCACACTCACTCTCAGCAGGGCCAATTAGTCCGGGGAGGATGGTGAGTTAATTCAGTTGCAGCACTGGCTTGTTTGCCAGTTGTGACCTTGTTTGCCTCTAATTTGGGTACCTTTGCAAGTTGTCACACTACATCTTCAGACCTGGCAGCATCCATACTACTTCAGAAATGCCACTTAGTCCTTCAGATCATATGAGCCTTGTCACGCTTAGCAGAGCTATACATAAATAAGTTTTAAACATCAGGCACCAGCACACTTCTCAGGTGTTTCAGGAATCCAGCCCACACAGCCATTTAATGCCAACCTGAGAGCGGCTGATTGCTGCTTCATGCAAAACCTGGACTGACACAGATTTTGCTGTATCTATCACAAAAGGAACCAAAATGCAGCATAAAATACAATAATCAAATTAAAATTCTAGTGATCGCCACACTACTAGTTCACATGAGGAAGGGACAGCTAGAACAGCCACCTAGAAGGCTGAAAATCCACAGGAAAATGTAAGTTTAGTAACAAGTACTGAGAACTGATTACATTTATTTGAAGATTGAAATCCTGTTCTGTCTCCCTCACTTGCTCTTGAGGGAGGAAACTAACACTTAAAAGTTGTATGTAAAGCCTTCAAGAAAACGTTTTAAATGAGGTGACTGTCTTCAGTTTTACTTCCAAAATAAATTCCCTTACACTGGGCTCAAAGTCACAAGGCTCAAGGCAGTGGTAGCAAAATATTTTAGAAGGCCTTTACCACAAAGATGTAACTTAAACCAAAAAAGAGTTAAAATCTTAAAAAATCATGAGAAAATTTCTCATTATACTTGCAAGAACCTGAATTATTGTAACATATCCATATTTTAATTTTACCTAGTCATCAAGGTTGAAATATCTTGTTATTGCCATAATTCTCCAGGTAGCAACTGTGTTACTAAAGACAATATGAAAACAAATATGGAATTTTCTTGATTAGTAGAAGTAATGTAGCAGGACAAAAAAAAAAAAAAA
>VZRO01003604.1:1220960-1242175 GCA_013397915.1 Daphoenositta chrysoptera | reverse complement strand
AAAAAAGGAAAAAAGAAAGGTTTTATTCAGTATCTTTGAGGCATAGACAGAACCAAATTTCTGGAAAATTGTCTCTTTCATCTGTCAGAAAATTGAGCCTATAATTATGTTTTAGATCTTGGTAGAGACTTAGTATTTATATAATTGTTATGCAGTTCTTCTTTAGATGTATGTTAATGTGCCATTTTTTGAGTTTTCATAATTTTCATGTATAGATGATTCATTTTCAGCAGCAGGAAAGAAATCTTGAAATTTTTCATCTCTTTTTTCCACACGTTTTTTTGCAAATCCGGTCATAGCTCTGCACGGATGGGAGTTTGCAACCAAGTATTTTCAGGCTGCATATTTACAGAAACAGCTCTGCGCTAATGCGAAGTAACCACGGAAAGCTGTGACAGGCTTCATTCTCCAGCAGCACTGTAAGGAGATATTGGAAACAAGCTGCTGTGGAGAAGAACTCTGTTAAATAGCGCATACAGATGTCGTGGTTGCGCAGGGCGGGGGGCAGCAGGCTGGGCAGGCGAGATTAGCCGGGGCCCCCGGCAGGGACGGGGTTATCGCCGGCGGGGACTCCTGCCAGGTCACGGGGCACCATTTCCCTGAAGCGGACAATCTGCAGGAGTTTAGCCATAACAAAACAGGATAAAGCGTGTTTTAGTGAAAACGGAAAGGACCCAGGCTCGCACTGCAAAAACAGCTGCGAAAACTGTCAGTGTTTCGTAGTCTGACTTTATCGGTTTCAACACTTTAGATATTTAATTCTTCAGACAACGTTTGAACAGGAATCAGAGGGCAGGAGTAGATATTTAAGGACTGATCGGGGGGGAATATTTTTAAGGGAATATGGTATTTGGGATTTTGTTTACGCAAAATCTGGTACAAAGAGGAGGAATTGAGGGGGGAAAAGGAAGTAAACATATTTATCAGACACATTTTCCCACAGAACGATCAGTGAAGCACAGACGCTCGTTTCAATTTGTGCAATATCCAGTTTAGGGAAGTGCGTGAATATCACAGGGGGAGTTTCAGAATTAAATGTCAGGGTCTCTCAGACCCGGATTCTGCACAGAGAAACGAAAAGGAAAACCTCGGTCACTGCTGGCACTTCCAAGATTGCATCAATAATTGTGTTGCTTCACCCATTTCGTGCTTGCTGCAGGGTGGTATTTTTGTCTGCAGTTGTAATGCTGCAGCACGGTGACAACTCGCTGGGAAAGTGTGTGGGGCTTCACTGTGTAGTTTCATCTGTGCTTGGGCTGATCTTCCAGTCTGAGCCCTACCAGGTGCCTTCGCAGGACTCTGGGTAGCTCTGTTTCAGACTATGTCAATGCCTTCTTCTTTTTTTTTTGCTTATAAAAGGGTTTCCACATTTAATGCCTTAATTCCTGCTTAAATTTTAGAGATTTGTCAACAGATAAAAAAGTTGCATGTGGGCACCTAAACGTTTAATTCAGCTCTGTGTCTACTGCTAGATGACTTAGGCATTACTCATATACTCCTGTACAGCTCAGAAAGCTTGTGCTCACAGTCCTTGCAGGACTAGGGCCATACTTCATGAGTTAAGAACAGCTCTCCACGCTCAGCCATGTTTGGCCTTGGCATGTTGCATATGACAAGGCCAGCTGTACTCGTCAGGGTCTGGACGTCTAATCAAGCAGAAAGAGCAAGCAGCTATCTCTGGCGGCCTCCCCCGTTCCCCAGCAGAACACATTTTTCCAGAGCCACTGATACTCTTGCAGCCAAGTCTTACAGACTTGATTTATGACTAGTGCCCTCAGGAGCTACTGCAATGTTCCTACTTCATTTGATAGTAATAGTTACAGTAGCACAAACTGATAACATTTACAGAGGATCTTTCTGTAAATTACTTGTATTTACAGAAAAAAAAAATCCATTAGTATTTCCTTTTTCCCCAACATTCCATTCTGTTAATACGTGTGCTCCTGCATTTGTATAAAAATATCCTCAAGATGCTCATGCTAAAACATCACTGAAACATGCACAAATATATATAGATAGATGTACAAGAGAAATACAGTATGGGAATTAAAGAAAAGAAATACACTCAATATACTCCAGCAGAGAAATGCAGTAAATAAATACCTGTTTTAAATTGCCCATTCAGCCCACACACTGTCCAACAACCACATTGTGAAGTGGGAAGGTCCCCTCCACTACTTTCAGTTGAAGTACACAAAGCTCAATTTAGCAATTAGATAAAAAGGTTCAGCTACTTTCTAATTTCCACATGTTCAAGCACATGACTCAATTAGCAGAAACATTCTGTGGATTAGCTTTTGCAAGCCCTGCTAGAGGGGCCCCATGTTCTGAGCCTTGCTGGAAGTGCCCAGGGATGAGCTAATGCCCAGGTGAAACCTGCACAGCCCCGTGCTGCTCGCTGGAAACACCCTGCACATGGGGTAGGGTCTCTTCTATTAACTCCAAATGTTTTCAAACATCTCGAAGTTATTTGTTTGATAGAGGGCAGTGAAGAAAGGTGAGAAGGGCTACCCCTTTGACCCACAGTGTGGTGCTCTGCAGCAGCACGCAGCAGCCTCGGGTGGTTTTTATGCCTGGGATTAACGGGGATTGGGAACGATGCCGAAGCAGCGTGCTGAATCAAGGGTCGGAAATCGCTTTGCAGGGCAATTTTTCTGGTAAGATAAAAAACAACGATGATTTCCAAGTGCAAACAAACACCCTAATGCCCTATTTTCAGAATTTGTTTATTTAATCTCAATTTTTGTACAGTAAATGGTGCAGCTAAGACTTTGTTTGGATGACCTGACAATACTGTGTTTCAAGGCACAGAGGTTTGGCTGCAAGTGACAAAATTATCAGAAATTTTGGGAGAACTGAATGCAAATAAGTTTGTTAGACTTTGACAGCAAATGAAAAAGAGAACGTTTTCAGTCAGACACATCATATTATGCCCTTTTTCTCCTTATTAGGGAAAGCAGTGCAGCATTTCTGTTCATGCTGAACTTCTTCTAGTAGTTGTGGACACAATTACTTCAAAATATGCATTATTTAAAAAAATCTGTATCTTCCAATTATATATTGAACTTCAACAACAACAACAACAAAGAAGAATGTCTGAGATCCATTCTCAGTCAGATAGATTTCTACCTCTGGTTTTATTTTTCCCCTTATGCTCATTTTGGCCATATGAAAAATTCAGTATTAGGAAAGGTGGAACCTTTCTTCTGCTGCCAAGTCTTCTCCTCATAAAAGCATCATGCCTTTTTTTTCCCTCATCCTTGATTCTCTCTGCCTTTGGTCCATTTCTTCTCCACAGTGTCCAAGCATCATAAAAAACCAAAATTCTCTTTTCCCTTGGTTTCTAATAATTATCTCTTACTTGCTTCTACAATTTTTCTTCTATTGCCCTTTAAAAAAATTGTCAACACTCTACAAAATGCATAATGAATAATAAAGAACTATTATTGCAGATGTAGCTGTAAGCACACTCATGAATTATTATTTAAGTCTGATTGCAAATGAAGATTTACACTTAACCTTGCCTCAGATATACATGTATTGAGAATATCAGTAATATCTGTTACAGACAGAAATGTCTCCAAGTTTTCTGTGACAAGGGAAAAAATCCTGTCTTGATTTGCACCACAGCAGTCTCAAGAATATGACTGTGGAATAAAAGCCTTTTCTTCTTTTCCCTTAACTGAAGAACAGATCCATATAGTTCATCATGCTGAACGAATGTATTTATGGTGCAAAGAGTTCTCCTCTCCCCCAGACTTCAGGCTTACAGTGGAATCCAAGGTATGTAACGATGATATGAACATGATACACTTCACTGTGACCTGTGCTTCAGGCAGCTGTTAACGCCAGTCTAGCTTTCTGTAGTCTTCAGCCAAGGGAAAGTTGTCTGCAGCATATGTACAGCTCCCATCCCCAGTATACGTCCTGTGAAGCCGATGGCATGCTGAAGTAGATGCCACAGAAGCAAACAGCCATTTGTTGAAACTCAGGTCTCAGATGTTAACATATATTTGGGTTCATTTCCCTGCCCAAGAAACAAATTGTTTCCCTTCCTGCCAAATTACAATTACGGTAGTGTCTAAAGTCTCGCACAAAGATCCAGAGACACATTCTACTAAACTTTATGGAAACACTGGGAAAGATGGTCTGGATCCAAAGAGATAAAAGTCAAAGGTGGCAAAAAGGTCAAAACACAAAAAGGAGAAACCAAGAACTTCAGTGGGAAGGGAAACAGAGAGATACACTGACCTCTTCACTACTGCTGAGCAGATCAAGTACAGAAGGATTTGAACTCAGGCTGTTGGCTTCTGGTCTAGTCTTCTACTGTATGCTGCTCTCGTGACAGTCTTGGTCAGGAGGGCCATGCCTTTCTAGTTCAATATTGCCCCAAATAAACTCTTTTAAAATTGTTTTTGCTATGCAGACCCTTATATACTGCTAGTATACTAAATAAGTTTGCAGATGACACTAAATTAGGAAAAGCTGTTGACTTCCTCAAAGGCAGAGAAGCCCTGCAGAGAACCCTTGACAAATGAGAGGAGTAACCAACCATATGCAGGGAACAAGGAAAAGTTTGGATTCCGCACCTGGGATGGGGCAACCCTGGATGTACAGACAGACTGGGGAATGAGATGCTGGAAAGCAGTGCCATGGAACAGGACCTGGGAGTCCTGGTTGATGGCAAGTTGAACATGAGCCAGCAGTGCCCTGGCAGCCAGGAGGGCCAAGCGTGTCCTGGAGGGCATCAGGCACAGCATGGCCAGCAGGGCCAGGGAGGGTCTGCTGTGCACTGGGGTGGTCTCACCTCGAGTCCTGGGGGCAGTTCTGGGTGCCACAACAAAAGGAAGACATTTAACTGTTAGAGAGTGTCCAAAGGAGGGCAACAAAGATGGTGAAGGGCCTGAGGGGAAGCCGTGTGAGGAGAGGCTGAGGGCACTTGGTCTGTTCAGCCTGGAGGAGACTGAGGGGAGGCCTCACTGCAGTTACAGCTTCCTCATGAGGGGAAGAGGAGGGGCAGACCCTGATCTCTGCTCCGTGGGGACAGTGACAGGACCCCAGGGAATGGCCTGAAGCTGTGTCGGGGGAGGTTTAGGCTGGATATTGGAAAAAGGTTTGTCACTCAGAGGCTGTTTGGGTGCTGGAACAGGCTCCCCAGGGAAGTGGTCACAGTATCAAACCTGACAGAATCCAAGAAGCTGGACATCACTCTCAGGCACACAATGTGACCCTGAGGGATACTGCTGTGAAGGGCCAGGAGTTGGACTGGATGATCCTTGTGCAGGACCCTTTCAATTCAGGATATTCTAGGATTTTATGATTCTAAATTTTCCATCCCAGTTTATGCAAGTCATGTGCTTCTTTTATTAAAAGGGAGATCATTAATTTTTTTTAGCGAGTGCAAATGCTTTCAGTGGCATTCAGGTCAATAATATCCTACTCCCTTAGTTTATGAACATGCTACGCTTATGTACATGATGTGGATCAAAAATGTGCACAGTGAGCTTCTCTGCAGCATCTGTTAGCGGTTCTGGTCCTGAACTGTCAAGGAAGGGAATCAATCAATCTTATTGCTTGTCCTTGGACTCCTGCTCTCATTGATCTGCAGAAAAAACAAGAACATGAGCAATTTTTAAGTTCAGACCTTCAGAAAGGTAAGTAGTGTGGAAGGATTGTTTGGTTTTATTTACGTACAACATTTCTCCTGTGACATCCTCACTAGATGTTTACTTTTGTGCAGAAGTATGACATTGCTTACTTATATGTGCTCTTTTTCCCTTCTATAATCTTAAAATATTTTTATACTGAACTGTTGTTGGTAAGCAGTTTCCATTTTTGGATTATGAATTTTAATTTATTAACATTAAATGAAGTTTATCAGTACCTAAATGTACCTCAACTATGAAAATACCAGGTGAAGTATTATCAAAGGCTTCATTAACCTCATCACATAAACTTACAGCTTCTTCCTATACTCTTATTTATGTGCATGCATTAGTGAAAATAATGGCAACATGTATTGATTCTACTGTGGACTAGATTTTAATTATTACAGTTCATAGAACAAAGACATCGTTAAGTTCATGCAATTCACAACTGCTGTAGGATAACTCTACCTTCTTAGCAAAATTTTCTGCAAATCCTGTTCCCTATGACATGACTGGTTTTAATCACACTGCCAAAATACAGAAATGTGTTCATAATTCAGGTGCTAAACACCAAATACACCTTCAGAGTGGGGGTCTCAAGAACTTTTTGGAGTGGAGGGGCATCAACCATGCTTGCAAAGAGGTGGAGCTGAGGTATGGGTGCAGCTATCACCTACATCTGAATTTCTCATTTACAGAGCCAGCTATTGAGGCTGCATTTGCATGTGCACAGTGACAGGCAGGCTTTGTGGATAAGTGAAGATAAGAAGTAGGTGCAAAGTTTGGAGCTGATCAATGTGGACAGCACAGACATGCTATTTATCTTCCCAGAGCTCCTTGGAAAGGGTTCAAGGCACCTTCAAGGGCATTTCCTTTTACAAGAGAGAAAGTGAGCTCCTCTGTGGCTGAACTCCTTAGTGATCTATGAAGAATTAATTGTAGGAGAAAACAAGAAGAGCCAAAGTTGTGGAATTGATTTTTGGCTGCGAGGAGCAGTCAAAAACACCACAGATTTCGTAGTAGCAGGCAAAACTGATTTCTTGGATATTGCACTGAGTTATGGAAAGGGTGTATACAGGAAAAGATGACAGCAAGACAACAGGGCAAAAACAGAGAGTAGGAACTGCGTGCATGTTAAGAGGAGATGGAAAAGAAGGCAGCAAAGATACTAATTTAAATTTTCTTTCCATAAAATCCATATATTCTACTGAATTTTTTTCAATTAGCCTACAATTTCCATGAATGGTCTCTGTTCCTTCCAGTAATAAGTCTAACCCACAGTTTCTAGATCCCATTATTTAATGAGACTTTGGAACACTGTGATTTGATTACTTGCACATTTCTATCTGATTATTTGCATGTTTCTACCACACTATTTGTCTGTGTGCCATTCTGACCACTACATTCATCACAAAACACACTTTGGAGTAAACGTAATAGTGGTGCTTTGCTTGCTGAAGCTCTTTAAAAATTGAAATGCAATTCCAAAACAGGACCTAACCTGCATGTGTACAATCATGACACTACCTTAGCATCCTTCAAATATATTTGCAAAGAGCAAAATTAACCATTTGAGCAAGCTGATCAGGGCATTGATTCTGCAAATACTTACTACCAGGCTTAATCCCTTTGAAAGCACGGGGACTATTCACGGTCAGAAAAGCTGTGCCTGTGAGTAAACATTTGCCTCTCTCAGCCCTTGAAAGCGATTGCAGGCAGTATTTTTCTTCTGGATGGACAGTGCTCTCTTGTTGGCAGTCCACAGGTATGAAATGACATATACTATAATTGTGAAAATTATGCAGGACTGCCCCTAATAATAGTGTGCAGCCAGCAATTGGCTCGGTGGTGAGAGAAGCGCTTAGTCATTCTGTGAGAGGCAGGCAGGAAATGTCGAGATGAACTGTCGTAATTAGACACGTGTTATTAGTATTTATTAAAACACAACTAGTTACACTGGTTGTGCATATTCTGTAGGCAGACCTTTTGCAAACCCGAGTAATCTAGCCTTAGCTGTGCAACATAGACCTTGTTTACAACAAAGTTGTGCTGACCTAACTATGTTAGTACAGTTAAAGCTGTACATCTCCAGTTTAGGAGCTGTATAAGAATAGCTTATTTTTCCTTAGCAGAAGGAAAACCAGTGGCAGTGTAAAACACCTTCATACCAGTATAAGAATACATCATTTTAAACAGTATAATTAAATGGGTTGTAAAAATCCACACAGCTGAGATAACGTAGTTAATTTGGTATATGATGTATGAAGAGACAAGACTCTCTATTTCACAAATAACTGTCAATGGATGAATCTCACTTCTCTTGCATGTGAGAAGGAAGAGGAGAGAAGTGAAAATGACCAGTGTTTACGATAGAACCTTTTTTGTCTGAGCAACTTGTGACCCAACCAGCATTTGCAAACTCAGTGAAATGCAATGTATTCATTTGGCAGCTGCCTGTAAAAGTACTTGAATCAGTCTAAACTGATTCTTTGCATAGGAATGAAGAGGGAATCACTCTGGCTGGATGGAGAGAGGCTGCTCATTTAAGAAAACAGTAAGAGATCACAGAGGGATAAATGTCTCTGGCAGCATACATTTTACTATAATGTTCCTGTTTTTCATCTTGAAAATGGAAGGGATTTTCCTTCCATTTTTTCTTCTGTTTTCATTCTTCCAGTCACATAAAGTAACACCTATATATGAATAAGAAATGGCCTGTGTTATGGCAAAAGCTGGTTAATACTCTCTGAAAAAGATTTCTGTTTTCCAGTGATCACTGATGAGCATCATGGTGCTGGTGGACAGATGGCAGAACCAGGCAGCAGAGACAGGGCTTCTGCTTGGGCCCCTGCCCCTGGCCTGCTGTAAAACCTTTGGTAAATCATCTTCTCTCACTGTGTCTCAGTTTTCTCCTTTACAAAATGAGAGAAGATCAATTTGCAAAGCAATTTAAGAAATAACTATGGCAAAAATAGTTATTTCTATTATACAATACTTGGGTGGAATTGTTACTAGCTTCTATACCTTTTCTTGTGCAAGAGCCATCATCACAGACAGAAATTTCAGTTTTGCATATTAGATAATTTACTAATTTTGGATCTAAATCTGAATTCAGATTTCAAGTGAAGGTCAAAATTTCAAATTATTGAATGTGCTTTTTCAGTTTCATGTTAAATAAAATGCAAATTTTCATATAGAATACTTCAACTATTATATTCAATAATAAATTTTATTCCTATTTATGATCATGAGTATCTAAAGGGAGACAATAAATCTGCTCAGCAATGCTAGCTCTTTTTGAAGATTCCCCTCACTATGTATTTATAGAAAAATTGATCCAAATACTTCCATTACCAAACACTACCAGTAATTGCATCAGGCTGAATCACTGAGTAACCTTGTTTCTGACACTATAACCAGATATATCACATGAAAGTAGTGAACTGAATGCATCATGCCCTGGGTGGCTGCTGAGAAAGATATACTCAAAGTTAGGAAAGAGAAAATAACACAAAAATGTGGGATCTAACAAACTAAGCAAGGATTTATAGCCCATTGTTGCTTGCTGTATCTTACTAGTAAACTTAATACAATTACATTGACAACAACAGAAAAGTTTTGATTTGCATAATTACCTGTAATGTGGCACATCTTTTACATAAACTCTAGACTATGGAAATAAAACTATTCACATGTCAAAATATTTTCAGGATCAGAACTGATATAGAGTCATGAAACCATGGACCAGTTTGGGTTGGAAGGGACCCTCAAAGCTCATCTAGTCCAACCCTCCTGCAATGAGCAGGGACATCTTACATTAGACCGGGTTGCCCGGAGCCCTGTCCAGCCTGACTTTTAATGTTTCCAGGGATGGGGCATCCACCACCTCGCTGAGCAACTTGTTCCAGTGTTTCACCACCCTAATCATAAAAAATTTCTCCCTTACAACTAGTCTGGATCCCCCCTCCTTTCATTTAAAACCAACAGGTCCGTGGCTTTCTTCTGCTGAGGATCCCAAGTGGGATGCAGTAGGCAAGGTGGAGTCTCGCCAGAGTGGAGAGTGCAGGGGCAGAATCCCCTCCCTTGACTTGCTGCCCACGCTGGTTTGGATGCAGCCTGGGATACTTTCTAAGGTCCAAGTGCACACTGCCAGCTCATGTCCAAATTTTCATCCACCAGCACCCCCAAGTTCTTCTCCACAGGGCTTCTCTCAATCCATTCATCCCCCAGCCTGCAATGATACCTGGGGTTGCCCCAAAGCAGGTGCAGGACCTTGCACTTGACCGTGCTGGACCTCATGAGATTCCCATGTACCCACTTCTTGAGCTTGTCCAGGTCCCTCTTGTTTAATTGAAATTGTCTCTATTTTGGTTTTACTGTTGTCTCTATTTTGTATATACTAGCTAAATTTATGCACTTTAATCACACATTTTATATTTGAAATGTTTCTGTTATGGTATTTTTGTTGATATAGCACAGAAAATAATCTAAAGCATACATTTTAATACATTCTTAGTCAAATGATTGAATCTATTTCATAAGGGACCACTCCTTTACTTTTTTATTTTCTGTGTTCTTGGTAAGTGCAAGAAATTCTCTTTATACGTCATCAAATCTATGCATTATAATAATACATTATCTTCTGTAATATAGAAACTTTGTTGGTATGAAAATCGTTCATTACACAATTCCTGGTAAATCTTTCCAATTTTTAAAGGTATGATCCTGAACACTGGTGACCCAGACCCCCAGGCTTTATCAATATGAATTTTTGCTGAGCTGTTTGCCAGGATGCACATCATGAAATATGTTAATAGCTTTTGTTTTACTAATTGACTTTTGGATATCATCCCAGCATCTTCTGGTCATTCCAAATTATGTTTGTAAGAGATGGGTTTGAAGCAATTCTCCCAATTCAATGACTTCTCTGTTCAATTAAGTTCAGACACAGGATTTGACATACTCCCTTCTCTTACCAAGCTCTAATTCTGCCCAGATTTGTATGAAAATGGATTTGTAAACATGCATTTATGGATGATAAATGAGTCTAGAAGCTAACCAGCTTGTGTGCTTCCTGTCCTTTAGTTGTAAACTGTCTACCTTTCTGGCTCTAACTTAGGAAACCACTTTAACCTGTGATTAAATCCCAGTGAAATCAAGACTTCAGCATACATTTAAGGCTCAGCCTACACTTCAGTGTTTAAAGGGGCAGACTAATAACATGCGTTCTTGAAAGAATATTTATCATGGTAAACCATTATTTCCTTGTGATTGGAAAACACAAGCAATCCACCAAAAGAAATCTATGAGATCATGAGACACTGAAAAATATACTAAATAACACTGAGACAACTTAAATATTCAAATATTGTGAGGTCTGATGTAGTAAGTTTGGTAGCTCCACCCTTTCTATAACCTGCAGGTGACTCCTGGCATTATCTCAGTCCTCCACAACCCCCACTCCCTTATCACTCACCTTCAAGAATTCAGTCGATCTCTTGAAACAGGCATGGAAATGATGTACACTTTTACTGAGAAATGCAGGGATGTACCATTCACCACTCCTTGCTGAAAAACCCATATAATTTATAGACATGAATATATAGTAGCATATACATGTATATTTACGGATTTCTGCTTTCACTTTTATGCACCTCTGCAACAAACTTTGCAACACCAGTATCTTCTTCTTTCCAGGGAAATAAGGAATTTGTGTATATTGACCAAATAAATGTAGATTCATTTCTGTGCAGCACCTTATCTGACATTTTTCTGAACTCCAAATTGGCTGCATCAATGGTATTCTGTGCTTTCTAAAAGTCCTCAACTAAGCTGTCAGCATGCTGAAGGTGGGAGACTATTGGAACATTCTATAAATGCTATATCTTGTTGAAATATGGCAGAGCTCATATGGTCCTTCCACAGAGACCTTCCAGGTACAGGGATTTACAGGGTGCATTCTGTTCTGAAAAAAACCAAATGTACACCATATTGTTTAATGCAACCTAAATATTTTAACTAATATTTAATCTTTAGAAGCAGGTTTTCCAATATCATATTAATGGAAATATTCTGTGGTGGCTTCTTGTGACATCCCTTATACTGTAGTGTACAAATGGCTCTTTTGATTATCTTATAACATGGAAAAAGAACTGAAAGTGAAAGAAACAACCCTAATGCAAGATAAAAGGAGCCTTCACAGTTGTATTTGATAAAATCTTCCCGAAGAGATAACTTAAATTATGAAACTTATTTTTTCCATTGGGATTATATTAACCTTTTACCAAGATATTTAGCCACTGCAAACAGCAACTGATACTGTCTGCAACTATTATACACTACCATGGGTGCTGTTCCAGCCAAAGACAGCCCACAAGACAATTCCTGTTATACCATCATTACCATCTCGTACAATCTCGGACTGGACATGAAAGGAAATTACTAATTCAGGAGGTGCATGAATCTCAGCTGAAGTTGCTGCTCCCACATGAAGGAGTGGTTTGCCATCACTTGGCAAGGAGACACTGGCATATTTGTCCAGCAGCTCAAGGGTTAAAAAAATGAAGCACGCAGGTGCATGAACCTCCATAAATCTTTTCACCTTCCACGAATGGGTTGCTGCTGCAATAATATTATCACAGGACCCTGTCTGCAGAGAGTTCTGCCACCGTTCTAGTGAGTGCAGAAATGTTTTGGTACAACCTCTCTATTTAGCCCCGGGAAGTCTGAGAGCCTGGTAAGACCAGTGGAAAGACAGAGTTTTTACCAAGAGAGCAGCACCATACTGTCCACTGTGCCAAGGATGACATACTCTTGACAGGTGATAAATCATGTCAACCTCCACAGCTGCCATAATGTTTCCATTGTGACTATATCTATGCATCCATTTATTATGATGTTTTATCTTGCAGGTTTTAAATATGATGTATTAAACCACGGTGCAGTGTAATCCAAATGCAATGAAGCAAGTAGCTGTAAAAGCCAAAATTAGGATACAGAGAACAATGTATTTCAAATTAAGTGGGAACAAGATTACTTGTTAGCTGAAAATAATGAGCACCTTCGGTGCCTTATGTGTATGCAAATGATAGGTGTACCAAAGGAATATAATCTCAGATGACATTACAAAATCTACCACCGTGAAGAATAAGAGAAGTGCACTGGAGAATCTAATCATTATGGAATTAAAAGAAAATCCCACCCCAATCAACATCACAAGCAAAAAAGAATGTTGATTTAACATACAACTGCATAAACTCAAAATCTGCCTGCCCCCATTGAGACATGCCTCAGGTGAACCCCTGAAATGGGGTGGTAAGCAATTAAAATGTTCTCTGCATCTACAGTCTAAAAAAAATAATTACCAAATCATGGGAGCTTGTTATCATCTGTACATCTGTATCATAATTGTACATAATTCTGTACAAAGTAGAAGAGTTAATGCAAACATACACTCCAAATTTGAGACCAATCACAGAAAAAAATGTAAGCACTTATCATTGACTTTGGATGAGACCAGCAGCAGCAGTGAAACCAGGCAGTTATTAAATTTCAGCTGAGCTATTGCTAGGATTTTCTTTGTAAAACAAATGAGGCAGTACTTTTAATGTACATTGGAAGTACTTTCTACCACTAGCTCATGTAACAGTTTTCAAAACTCCCTTGTCACAAATAATGACAAGCAGTGACTGTCTAGAAAAGTCAGTTACTGAGTTTGCTGAAAAAAAATTGCAGCTGAATACCTCACTTTCACTGCATGATACATTACCAGGCAGTTGGTGGTGAATCTATGAAACAAGAACTATAGTACCATATATATGGGTAACTCCATTCACAGAAGGAAAACTGCACAGGCACACAGAGAATGTATCAAATAAGGCGTTCAATCCAACCTACGGGAAATTACTCCCTCATTTAAAATTGGGTGACTGTAAGCAGGGAAACTGCCTTCTTTACTTCTTCCAAATGTGCATATCTTGAAGATGAGAGGGCAAAAAACATGTTTCAGTTATAAGAGCCTGTTTCTGCCCATTGGTCTTCCTACCAGTTTTGTAATAGCTCCAGTCTGCACCATGTCTAAAATCCTAGAGAGCTATTCAGGTCACCTAATACCCATGGAAGAGCTTAAAATTTACTAGAGTTTCCATATCGGACTCCAAAATTTCCCTATCCCCCTCCCCCCGGGTATTTAAAAGTATCCCAAACTGAACTCCTAAAGCTGTAATTGAGAAAGAAATGCCTAAGTTCATTCCCAGAGAGGCCATTCCCACACCTAGCATCCATGAGTAGTTCTGAATTTAGCTCAAGTTCCATTTAGTACTCCCAGCTGACACCAGCACTCTCATACTCTTATCCTGCCTGTGGAATGAGCTCTTCCAGAAGACTGTTCTGACCAGCAGTGCAGAGAATACCTTAGGATGAGGTCCACATCTCCCTCCTCTCAACTCTCAGTAACTCGCTCGTGAGATAGAGACAGTATTCACAGTTTGCACTGCAAAACTGGGTGAACTGCATACATAGAAATGGAAACAGAGTTTGAACCCCATGACTTTTAGACTTGTCATTACAAAGGAGGATCTTCTGCAACAAGATAAAGGGAGTTTGGGTCTGGTTTTATATTCTTCTTGGTTCTGTCTTTCCTTTCTGAACAATAACCTAGCTGCAACAAGAGGGACAGAGAGTAGCCTGTATCCTTGGGTATCCTACCATTTGCTCATTCCTTGGGAAAATCAGAATCTGTGAGTTCAGCTCACTCAAGACTGAAAATATCCTAGACCTAGACTCAGAAAAACATTTCTGTCTTCCAGTACAAATGCCCAAATCAACAGGTACCTTTGCACAGGACTTAATAGTACTTAACTGTTAGCACAGCTGGCCCACAACAATTGCCTAGCATCATCAGGAGGCAGCACGAGCCAAGAACCATCCCTGATGGGAAACCTGGATGCAGCCACACTAGTTTGGAGGAGTGGGATGAAAGAACAGTCATGTGGATGTGAAGTGGGAGCCTCTCATGGCTCCTACTTGTAAAAATGTCTTTTGGTGTCAAGAGTTTGTTCTGTAAAAGCCAAACCTGCTGACTCTTCAGATGGTTTTCAAAAATGTTTTGCACTGATGAGCTCTAAGCAGTTCTCCGTTTCAGCATGTGGGAGTGCTGGATCAGCTGGCAGACGTAGGCAGTCAGAGCAGAGAAGCTGGTGCCTCACACAGGTGCCCTGAATCCCTTTTTACAGGGCCTTACAGTTTTTCATTGACTGTGGAAGAAATGTTGTCATAATATTTTTTGCCACAGCAATACTTCAGTTCCAGATACAGAAGTCACTTTTGTGCACACGAGTGAAGCATGGAATTTTCAGCTTGTTTCTTAAGGATATAATTTCCTACCTGGAAAACTTCAAAGTCAAATACTGTTCATTGTACAGAAGCACATGCATCTGTGAAAGTATGCTCCCAGGAATAAAAATCTATAAAATCAAAACACTGCAATAAGCCAGAAAATTATGCCGCTGGCTATCAATTCTTATTCAATGCCATGAATATTGATGTTTACATTTAGGAGGAAAGTATTTATTTTGAGAAATAAACTATTCTCTTATTTAATGTTACTGCATTCATTTTAGCCCTTTAACAAATAATGTTCAATTGATCCACCTTGTAGGATTATATTCCCATCTGTGACCTGTACTATTCCCATCTGTGACCTGTGGCTGAATCCTGCCATTTAATATTCTTCTCTGATACACCACCCGGCATAGCTTGATTAACTTGGTATTTAGTGCTTCCTCCTATGTCATGTGAACACAGTAGGGCCTGCAATCAGCCTCAGAGAAAAAAAAATACTACGTTCTTAGGAGAAATGACCCCTACAAATGAATTCTCTACACCTGAAAAAGCTGGCTGGGTTTAGGCATTTAAATGTTCCTTTATTTCATGACCTCTTCAACTGCCAAAATGTGTGGGGGTTTTTTAACACCAAGACAGCAATTTTTGTTCAGCCAGTTAAAGCTATGCCTGCCTTTTTGTTTCTTCACAGTTGATATTGAAACAGTATCAAACTCAAAAGACACCCCTATTTTAACAAAAAAAATCCTAATAAAACAAGAAAACAACAGTGATAACTCTCTTGAAACACCTATTTAGCATAAATACATAAACTGGCCTTGGAAAGTGAGGTAGTTTTCCTCCCATTAACAAGTTCCAATGAGTAACTCTTTAAATGAGCATCTAAATCTAATTCAGTTAGAATTACAAGCCAAAATATCATGAAATATACTTTAGAGAGCATATCAGTGTAGTTGCAAAATACTGAAATATTAGCTACTTCTTAACAGAAAGATACCCTCTCCTTCTCTCGTGCTGCTCAAATGGTTTCTATTTCAGGCTGACAGCTCTGTAGTCAATCACACCAGCTAGAAATCTCTTCCTAGAGTAGCTACAGCTTTGGAAATGCAGATACTAGAGCTCCAATTGTACTGCCAATTTTTTTCCCCTAATATCAAAATAGTAATATTTTTGGTTGGGATTCAATATCCTTCTTTAAATGCTGCTTTTGTCAAACTTGACTTTTCCCCCCATTGTATATGAACTCTTTGGAATGGCTACAGGTATTAATCAGCCACTCTTAACAGCCCTTTGACATCTATGGAATTAGTTATTTCTAATGGCAGCACTTCCCAGCCTATCAGTTCTATCAGAAAGCAGCAGCGGCCACTTTTCCTTTTCCTCCCACACAGATAAAATAGTTCACACACATAAAAATATCAGCATTATTATTATTAACAGCAATAAAAATAATTACAGCCTATAAGTCATGTATACAGATTCCTTCACCTGTCTCAGCTTTCAAATGAAGTTTGGGGGGTCTTTTTTCATTTTTTTTAAGCATCTGAAACCATGCAACTTCTTTGCTTTGCAGTTTTTTACTATGGGATCAGATAAGAAAACTTTTTTGATCAGTCAAAATATAATGTCAAAGTTCCAGGACAATAAGCTGTTAATACATAAAGGAATACTTTTCTATTACCAGGGTCTGCAACAGAATATCTTGCTAAGAAAATGCTAAGGAAAAGAATAATACCTTTAGTACAATTGCTTTAAGAATGCAATAAAATTTCAAGTGTTTCCTTCACCTTTCATTTTATATAGATCATTAATAAAGATGGTAGGGCATTCATTACAAAATCTGTGGCCAGATTGCCAGCTAGGAGAATGCATTCAACTTTGTTTTCAGCATTTTCACTGACTGAAAATATGGCAAATGTCTGAAAAAAAAAAAATTGGTGGAATTAGTGTAGAACAATAATTGTATTTCTGATGAGCAAGGCAAGGATTGGATGCTGATGCTGCAGGCTACTCAAGGATGTTTAATTGTATTCATGAACTATTTGTAAGGCAGCGAGCTGCCAAAACCTCAGACATTTCCAACATGGTAATTCTGGAATGGCTGTAATGTATAGGAAAAAACAGATGTCATAATGTGTTTCATCTAGTTAAAACTTAACACATAATTAACATAATAGCTTGACAATAGCTGATGTAGCAACAAATACAATGCAATTAAATTCATACCTCATTATGACATCAAATTCTTCTACATATGCATTACAAAAAAAGATCAGATTTTGAGACACTGGTATATTTAATGGTGACTAACTGTCCTTAAAATGCAATTGCATGTAATACTTGCTTTGTATTTCATCACTTGTGAAAATGATTTCATTTTTGTAACACTGTACTTCCTGTAGTCCCTTCATTACGCCACAAGTGAAAGCCATTCCACAGTGTATGGTTTCAAATGCTGTATCTGGGTACTTGGACTTTTACATTCATTATGTAGTATAATGCTTTCATTTTCTTTATCTTTTTGTACTGCTTGGCTGTTTGTCCAAACTGCTGCAGGCAATTATTGTGGATCTTTACCATCTTCTCAGAGTACTTTCTGCAGCAGACCTCAGGTGGTCTGTTTTATGCACACAGCACTATATTGAGACAGAGTCCTGTTCACGTATTACTTCGGACTGCCCAAAGATTTCTCAAGGTATTATTAGGGTTTCCCAACTGTTAGTGCTGCAGGATGAAAAAGGGTAAGAGTAACACTGAAACAAAATAATTTAAAAAAAAAAAAAAGTTGAGTCCTAAAGAAATACCAAAACTGAGCCCAGACACTGGTTACAGAACAGCACTGCCTGACCTGCAGTTTCTGTGACAGTTCCCTACATGCAGTTTGTGTTCAAAGAAAACAAAAATACATTTTGAGGTTATAGTGATCAAGTTGCATTAAACAGAAAATAAATTTACTTTGAATTATGTAATTGATTTTTCAAGTGACTCAGATCTTCCAAGCTCACCACGCTAGTGTGTTCCTATTAAAGATACTGAAACCTCTTTGAGAGAAGTCTGAAAGCAAAAAGCTGAACTGTGGCCTAATGAAAGTCCCACACAAATTTAATGTCACATTCCATTTACTGCAGTAGATGAGGTCCTTGATGTGACAACAGAGTGGCCCTCTGATCCTGTGGGTATCTACAGCTTGGTTTTTCACTGCACAGGGATATTATTAGGAAAGAGGGATCAGTAAAAAGGAATCTGAAACCCGATCTACTGCTGAGGAATGCCTTTTGAATGTGTCATTTGAACCCAGTTATTACTTCTGGGAGGTGTGAACGTTTTTGCTCAAAACCTGAAATGGACCCTGAAAAGTAGTAAAAAAGTTAGGCAAGCCTTCATAGAATTAAGAAAAGTAATTTCAAATAAATAATTATAATTTTGAATTTGTTCATCAAGATTTCAAATAAAACTCATCATGGGTCTCTTGGATATTTCCTGTTTCAGTTTACATTAAGGTCTATCAATTTTCTAGATTTTAAAAACATATATGAATTTATGTATATATTTAGATCCTGCACACTTAAATGATCTTTTTAGTTCTCAAACTACATGTATTCCCTCAAGAATGGTACTATATCTCCATTTCTAAAATACTGAATGCGCAGATTGTTTTTATCAAGCATTTCATATGAACAGTTTATGAACTGTGAACAAAAGGACTGTCTAATGATTGGTTATTATGCCTTTCAAAATTAACTGATACATAATACCTGCTCAGGGAAAATCAGGGGATTTTTATTGCACCTACAAGGAAATTTTAGGGAATATTATAAACTGACTGATTTTAAGGAAGTAAGAGGAATGGCTGACAATAAAATGCTTACAAGCTGTGGCTATGTAATAGTGAACTGCTGTGCAATTTCTCCTTCAGCAGGTTCCTTAAAGGAATAAATACTATATGATGAAACGGATACATTTTTAGAGATTTATTGGAGACCCTTTCAGCAGGGATGACAATGAAAAAGGGAAACGGTGATACTTGCTGAGGCTGACAGCTAAAGGCACAAGTCCTTCAGTCACTCAGTTGTGGTTTAGCATTCTTTTCAACACAGATCATTCAGCCTTCATTTCCCAAACAAGTGCTGTCACCTACAATGCACACCCACATAGTTCTTCTCACTGAGTGCAGGTTGTCACACAGAGGACACAAACAGGGTTCCCATAGAAAACTTCCATCTTTGATGGCACTTCAGAAAGGAAAAGCCACTGATTGCAGCTCACGTGCTCTATCCCTACAGCGTTTTGGAGGAAAAGTTCATTAGCTGCTTCGCATGCCAAGGGACCAGCTGTCCTTCAGCACATGGAGCAACTCTGATTGACCAGGAGGACAAGTGGGAAATAAGCTCACAGCAGTGCCAGCACGGCATATGGTCATGTACCAGCTGTTTCTGAAACGCTTGCCAAACAGAGATCAGAACTGGGTTGGTTGTTAGGAAAATAAAACCCAACAAAAACCAACCAACAAACAAAAAAGTTCCACTGTTGGGATTCCTGAGATCTGACCACAAAACCAGAACTGTCCATTTGAAATGTCACACAGCAACTACCTGAATATTCAGAATAATCTGTCATTGGCCTCCATGCTCTGACTTGCTCCATTAGGAGAACACCAATGTTCTGAGCATCTGTTCTTTCTATAGAGCTTTCAGAGAAAAAATGTTTAGAAAGGGTGAAATAAGGTAAGTGGATCAGTATTGATGATATACATTACTAGTACATTGAGGATATATGCAGAAGACTGTATGGAGATCGATTTAAATTGGTGCCAATTATTACTACATACAAATCCCAGGTGCCCCATATTTTAGTATATTTTATTCTACCTTGAAAAGGGGAATTCAAATTCTGAGCTCCTGAACAAAAGGAGATTTGATTGCAATTGGCGCGAGTTGTGTTATAGTGGTGGTGAAATGCTTCTGATAAACCAGGGGAATGACTCAGCAGAAAACAGTCAGCAGGATTTTTCCCCAAAGCTTTTCAGTTTCAACTTTTCGTAACAAGAAAACAACTTGAACAGTAATTAAATGGTTCAGAGAACAATTCTGTCCTTTTATTACAGGGTTTAAAGCACTACTTTCTCTTTAGTTCTCTCCCAAAATACTCCTGCAAGGTTTGGAGAAAGTAACTGATTAACTGCACGTTCATATGACATCAATTACTGCCTCAGCGGCATTTAAGAGAACGCTGGTAGTTCATGTAGCTACACAATCCTGCATAGTTAACTTTTGGCTAGTCTAAATCAGATTTATGACTAAATTAGGTGCTAAGGATGTTCAAAATAGGCAAACCCTAGCTAAAACAAAAATAAGAATAATGCTGCTCTGTATCAGGAAATGAGTATACAGGCTGGGAGGCACTGTATGTATTCACGTTTCTTATGAGATGTACTTTTTATATACAGACTTAACTTGTTGAAAGGTCTAAATGGGACTACATCCGGTACTGAGGGATCATCTTTTCAAAGACAATCTTGGTTCCAGTGACTGAAGATGTTGTGCACAAAAGAAGCAGTGTGAGCCAACATGGATGACATACTGCATTTTGGAACTCCAGGAGCCACACGTTGAGCAGAGAACAAAAAGAAGAAAACCTCAGGATTACACAGACAGAAGACTTACTTTGACATCTTACATAATATTGACTTTCCTTAGGCCCGTATGTGTTCATGTATTTCAGAAATGTGGGGTGGTTATGTACACCTGAAAAGGGCATCATTATTTTCCCAATTAAGAAGCTTAATGAGTACTTTGGTGTGTCTTGTCATATTTTCAGCCTTAGTCGCCCATTTTCACCCATCTACTATGCTAAAAATGTTGCCCTTTCATTACTCCACGGCTGTGTAAACAGTTGTGATTAAACTGGCATTTAATCAATTGGAACAAAATCTCCGTGGCTCCCGAGGAGCTCACCTACTAAACCCGACTTTCAATGGCACCAATCTTCTAACAGACGACTTCCCTCCCAGACGGGCTTTCATTGCGCAGTAAAATAAACTTTCATTTGCCAACCTTGCCCTCGGAGTCGTTCAGGATTTCAAAAGGACCTCACATGACAAACACCGCTACGCTCCATCATTATCCCCACGCCCTCCCTCGCATTCCCGCCCCGGTGCTGCCGGGGTGTTCCCCTCCCGGGGGGCACGGCCCTCCCGAGGGGCGCGGGTGGCTCCGGCCGGCGGCT
>VZRO01003604.1:1158809-1219892 GCA_013397915.1 Daphoenositta chrysoptera | reverse complement strand
CGCGGCCGGCAGGGAGGCGCCGGCCTGGAGCGGGAGCCGCGGCTCGGTGCCCTCGGGCCGGGTCACGCCCGAGAGCAGAGGAGGAGAAGGAGGGAGGGGAAGGCGGCACCCAGCACCCACCCGCTGCGGGTGCCGGCCCCCGCCGGGGGCACCCCGCGCCGGCAGNGGGCTGCGCCGCTGCCGGGCCCGGCCGGTGCTCACGCCGTGACCTTTCATCCTGTGCGAGCGTTCGGAGCGCAGCGGCGGCCGCGCACCAGGGAGGGGGAGCTGGGCACGGGCTGGGGCTGATGGAAACCGCCCCGGCTGAGCCGCGGCCTCTCCGCGCTGCCCCGGGGGCCGATCTGGCGGGACTCGCTCTCCTCCTCTTCCTTTTTTTTTTTCCCTTTTTTCCCCCTTTTCAGCAGCATTGTCCTTTAGGGCCTATTGAAGGCAAAAGGCGGATAGGAAGGCTGGGGCTGCTGCTGTGTGAGGAGGCGGAGCTGGGCTGATGGGAGAGTGACGGGAGCCGCATCCTATGGGCGCTGGGAGCCGGCGCCGCTGGGGCGGGACCGCCGGCCGCGGCTTCTCGCGGGCGATGGGCGGGGTGGGGGNGTGTCACCCGGCGCCGGCAGACGGGAAAGCGGAGGATGCGGCGGTCCGGGTCGGAGCGGGGAGATCCCGACCCGAGCAGCGCCCCGCCTGCCCGCCTGACCCCGCGTTTGAGGTGACGGGGCTGCGCCGCTGCCGGGCCCGGCCGGTGCTCACGCCGTGACCTTTCATCCTGTGCGAGCGTTCGGAGCGCAGCGGCGGCCGCGCACCAGGGAGGGGGAGCTGGGCACGGGCTGGGGCTGATGGAAACCGCCCACGCTGAGCCGCNGAAACCGCCCCGGCTGAGCCGCGGCCTCTCCGCGCTGCCCCGGGGGCCGATCTGGCGGGACTCGCTCTCCTCCTCTTCCTTTTTTTTTTCCCCTTTTTTTCCCCTTTTCAGCAGCATTGTCCTTTAGGGCCTATTGAAGGCAAAAGGCGGATAGGAAGGCTGGGGCTGCTGCTGTGTGAGGAGGCGGAGCTGGGCTGATGGGAGAGTGACGGGAGCCGCATCCTATGGGCGCTGGGAGCCGGCGCCGCTGGGGCGGGACCGCCGGCCGCGGCTTCTCGCGGGCGATGGGCGGGGTGGGGGACAAGGTTTGGCGAAGGTTACTGCTGAATGCAGAAGTGACACAAACTGACACTTCGCTCCAGCCAACTCGTTTCCATCTTCTCCTCGTGTCGTCTCGATTAAAAGATACACGTATTGAGTGGTGTTATGAAACTTTGAGAAAAGCGAAAGTGCGGTGGTTTTTTCCTGGCTTGTCTTTGTTTTAATTACTCATTGCAGTACCTGATACTGATCTGAAGGGTGAAAATAGTATGATTTGCTTGTCCTTCCTTTCAAATAAAACGCATTCCTGTATTCTGATGCTTTCTGTGTATAAGTGATTTGGGTTGTAATTTGTAAGCTTGCGATCAGAGGCCGTTGTGGTATGTGTAGTTGATTTTCCTCGTTCAAACCGTTTTAAATGTTTATGGCTTCTGTTGCACACCGTGTATTTCTTCCGTGTTCTTGGGATGAAGTGGGAATTGCCGATCGACTTTGGTTTCTTCGCTGTCAAAAGTGAACTCGTGATGATTCAGTAGCTAATTGTGTAAAGCAAAGTACTTCACTGCAATGCTTAAACCCTAAGTATTGCAGGCTCCTCACAACCCATGGGAGTCTGTAATTGACATTTTTCTTTATTATTTAAGACAAAAATATGCCTTATAAAAGTAAATTATGTGGAACTTGATTGTTACTTGACATGTAACTGTACACATTTTATTTTGTACTAATCCTCCATCTGCTGTTTCTTGTTAGTATGGATTGCTAAAATGGTAGTGTACAATCATTTTCTTCCAGTCAATAAAGCATATCATATAGGTATCAAAATCTTCTCTTTTGATCATTGAGATGTAAGAGGGGATGTAGGTAATTTGAGTAAAATGAGTAGTATAGTATATGTTCATAATGTTATTTATTTTCAAAGACTTGACAATTATAGGGAAAATCCTGACACAGTCCATTGAAAGCATCAGCAGTTTATATCCCCACCACGTTGTGCTTGACAGATATTAATACATGTACAGTGACACAACTTTATCAGTCAGTTTGGGGCACCATTGGGATAAAGATCCTTTAAGTCCACAGATTCTGCAAATTTGGATTGGGTATGTGACCCTGCAACTTTTCTGCTCATGAGCAATGGAATTGGACAGAAAGTAAGGGTCAAACAGATCTACGTGTGACCCAAGATGAAAAAGTGGAGGCCTTGGGCTGCTTTTACATTAATATGCCTGTTTCATAGGCACATTTCAGCATTCCCCTCTGCTTTTGTTGTTGTTGCTATTGTTATTCTTCCAAGTAAGAGAAATTCCAAAGGGGTAAAATGACGTCAGCATTTTCCTTTGCTTGTTTGCTGTGCATTCTAGCAGGAATAGGGACAGAGGGAGATCTAGATACTGCTCAAAACTACATTATTTGTCCATCTTGAGTATCGTGTTTCTAGGTGAATAGGGGGAATGAAGCAACCAAGAGGTTGCACAGGTGCATATTCTTGAGGAATTTTATTTGGTTTTAGGCATAGTGTTGTAGAGTCAGAATAGACATTTTATATACTTAGCTGGAATCCTAGCAAAATCGTGTCTCAGTTTGCTGCTTCTTTAAGCAATAGCTAATAACTGAAAGTAACAGTTTAGTACTATGATAGGATTGGCAACAATGTCTGGTAAAGCACAATGTGGTGAAGGCAGTAAAATTTATAATTCCTGTAGAGTTGGAGAGGTAGCAGGAAATACTCCAGTTATCTGCATTGCTAATGGAGCTTGGAATACAAATGATATTCTAGAAGCTATTTATTATGTTCTGTTTATTGGGATGTTCAGGTTTTGGGATATTCTTCTGTCTTGTGGAACAGAGATTGGAATCCTTCATTTTTGTCCAAGGAAGGTGACAGACTGGTTGGATAATCAGCAAATATAGTTTTAGAAATGAGTTGTTGTATTGTCCATCCCCATAATCCTGCCCCAAGATTTTTTTCTGACTAAAGTCAATTGCATTGTACAAAATAAAAATTTCAAATTATTATTGGCATACTTAGTTACATTTCAGTACACAGACAAAAGGAAAATTGTCTAATTGGAAGGAAAATTCAGTTTTTTGTCAATTTGGAAATAATTTACCAGATTTTTCTAATCAGAAGTACCATGTAACTGCAGAACTGTCAGTGTTTTAGTAGAAAAAGATCTAGATAAGCTAGTTATAGTATTTTTACTGAAAAGCATCTTGCTGTACTTTCTTGACAGTTGCTTGGGTTCATTTTTAATGGACGTTAAGAGTTTGAATGTGTATTTTATTGGCCCACAGAGGTGGTTGGGGGTCGGGAGAAGGATTGAGTAGCTTAAATATTCAGTAAAAAGATTATTCTTTCACAGACATCTTACTAGCAGCTATTTCTGTAGCTTTATTGGAAGCTACTGAATATTTTAAAATGTTAATCATCTCCTTCCTTTATAATTTCATGTGTAGGATGTTTCGATCTACCTGCATAATACTATACATTGTTTGTTTCTGCATCTAAATTCTGTTCATAACTTTGATATTAAAGAGGACATACGGAACCTGTCTTTCCAAGAGATTTATTTCCGAGGCAATAGTGTGGAAATTTAAATAATGAAGTATTTAAATTCATTTTTCACTCTTGTGATATTACATATAATAGTTTAATTATATTAGTGTGGAAATTTAAATTATGAACTATTTAAATTCATTTTTTCAGTTCTGATATTACATGTAATAGTTTAATTATATCCTGCTTAGTCTGTGCTCAGGCTTGCTACAGTGATTTTCATTTTTAATATAATTTGGGGAATATTTAAATTTCTGGGTTTTACTGTATTGAGGAAGAAATTTCAAATATGCAGTCCATGCTAATATCTCTTGTGTCTGTAACTTTCTAGGCCTTATTCTAGAAAGGATTGCATGTGAAAATTCATACTCTGTGCAAAAAAGTTTGTTAATAAGTGAATTATAACAGGGATGAAATCAAAATAATTTTGTGTGTTTTTTACAGCTTTTGAAAATCTTCCCCTAGTTACTACTAAATTTACCAAAGGAACAAGGTCTGCTGGATAGAGTGCTGGGCTAGGATTGAGGAAAGAGACCTGCAGTTCTTTATCAGCTCTGCCACTAAGTGAATTCAAGTGAAATTTCATTTTAAGGTGCTGTATGGAAAGGAGTAGCTGTTATCCCTTTTGTAGGTTGTTAAATTGTGTGAGTTCGTTTTTATGGTTTGGTTAGATGGACTAGCTTGGTTGTAGAATTCTGAAGGGAGACAGTTGCATTGTAGATGAGATTTTGCATATATAGATTGTGGAAGAAATTACAGAGAGAGAGAGATAAGGCAGTAAGAGACTAGGGTAGCTGAAGGCCAGAAAAAATAAAGCAACCTGTCATAAGATGGTACAGTTTTAACATCAGAGCAGCAGAGTGGAGTTGCAAGATCCATATCCTCTGCAGGGTTATTCCAGGTAGTGTTAGCTTAGTCAGGACTTAGACTGAGATAATAATCATCAACAGTAAAGTTGTTGGGATGGATGTTGTTAGCATGGGAAAACATGCTAAAACATACACAGATTGATTCAATAAGTTATTTTGATAATTTAGTATGTGTCATATGTACTTTTTAAGAAAATTAAGTGTTTTGTTAGTTTAAAGGAAAAGGTCTGCTTGAAGAATGACTAATGAAGAAATCAGTAATGCATATTGCTGCCACTGGAGGAGTAATTAATTCTCCCTGGATCCTTGTGCCACTGTAATGTGTTATGAACTTGAAACAAATTTGAAGACTGTGGCTGAGAGGAAGTGCAACTTTAAAACATAACATTGTATTTAAGACACTGGAATAACCTGAAAGAAATAGAGCCAGCTTCCAGTTATTTGTTGGGCTGATGTCTTTACTTTTAAAACTACAGGAAAAACTTTCAGTGTTTCATGATGTTTGATTCTGCTCTCTGAAGGTTTTGAGCTAATTACTGTTACTAATTAGCTAAAGACTGCTGTTCAGTGAATTCCTCTTCTGGTTCTGTCTTCTGGGGTAGAAGTTCACTCCACTGCATATTCAACTCTTGCCTTGGCAATGAAACTGAATTACCTTTGGTAATTTTTGTTTTATTGATGTTTTTGTAGCTGTTTTGATGGAAGTCAAGTTGAATTGCGTGAGGTGACACAAAAGTTTTAAAATATCTCTGTAAGTTCAGATATTAGTTTGTCATATGTAGATGATTTTCTCACCAGCCTCTCTGAACCGAATATCTTATGACTTCAGAGAAACCTCAGAGTTCCAGATTTTAGTAACTTTGTTCTTGAATTGTGAAAGAAATGCCTTGGTTAACAGTACAGTAACTTCCTTGAAGAGAATTAAAGTAATGCTGACCTGCTGTTTTTCTAAGAGGTTCTCTGGTTGCATTTTAGCAAAATGACCTTTTCAGCTGTCATTTGAAGTATCAAGAAGCAAATGTATTATTTTAAGAGCAATATTAAACTGTTCTACCGATTCAGTTATAATTTTCTTTTTTTAATAAATAGTGTTTTTAGGCAACATACTTAATCATAGAAGTGGAGATACGGTAACAAATATCACCACTGTTTTTATGGGAAAAGACAGTCTGGCAGCCTTACAACATAAACTAAATGCCTATGCAAATTCATTAAAATGTTAAAATATGAATTATTTCATGTGACTTGCTATTCTCTTTAAAATTGAAGAGCATCCCACTTCAGATATCAATTTCATAAATAGATAGAAGTCCATTTACTAATATTTTGGAATAAAAATTAGAGGTCGTAGAGGGGTAGGGGAAAAGTATTGGAAACAATTTCCTTTTTAGGCCTGCCGTATTTTATGTGCTCTAAACTCAGTAACTTCTCTTCTGGTTAAGTTGTAGATATTGCAAATTCAACTTGTCAGAACTCTTTGCATTTACTGAGCCTCCTGTGGCTGACACATCTTGTAAGTTTTTACACAGTTATTAATGAAAATATTGTCTATATGTGGCTTCTAACTTAATCTATGCTAGCTTTTTTTGTTATTAAAATAACTGTTTAAAAGACTATGTAGTTAGGTGAAGTTATATTTGTTTTTAAACTCTTCATGAGGCTATTTAAAGCTTTTCTACAAGATAGTAATTAACTCCTTGAACTGCAGACCAAGCATAAAAAACATCAATAGTAAGTATTCAGAAAACACCTTCATACAAATTAAAGAAATTAATAAACCAGAGTAAAATGTTTAATGTGGTCTTTAACTAGTTAGCTGTTTGTATACAGCTAGATTATTAACCTTGGAAGTATAAATAGCAGGACAAATATCACAGCCTTGAAATGAACATTGGTGGTTGGATCGTTGGCATTCATAATTCATTCTCCTTTTCCATGCTGACTGAAAGATGCAGTGTGTGCCTAAGAGTAAATTGTATATTAATTTAAATAAATCTTGTGTGGTTGCACTACAAGAGTGGCCACTGGATTCTGGCTGATATGAAGAGCACTGAATATTTTATCAGGGTGGCCCCACTGGTGGCCTGGGGTGTCATTCCAGCTGGTGGCTGCCTGTGCCTTGAAGGTGTCTACAACACGTGTTGGGGCCCACGGGTGCCTGTGTCTGCCCACTGAGGTGTTCAGAACCAGGGTCACCTCTGCTTTAATGCACACACGTGTAACTTGTGCTTGGGCCTCCAAGCATTAGCATCCCACTTGGCAATGGAGTTCAAACACAGGCAAGTACCTGTTGGTAACATCGTTTGAACTGCTCTAAAAGTTGTGTAAATAAAGGACATCAGGAGAGCAGGAAAGACAATGATCAAATGGTCAAGAGCATATATCTGGTCTTTCCATTACTTAACTGCATCCTGTGGTGTGTTTTGAAGTCCTGCATATATTCTAGGTGATACTAAGGCTAGTAAATACAGTGAGACACAAGTAGTAAAAAGCTTACAGATTTTACATGCCAAAAATCTTGAAGATAAATTTCTTGGTGAACTTAAAATATGTGCATCTGTGTGATTGTAGTTCTGTTTGGTTTCAGTGTCTATTAACACCATTTATGTTACCCTAAATCTGAGAAGGTGTTATTGAAGTATGATGATGGTAATCAATGGTGTGTGGTCTGTTGCTTGTGTACATAGTGAAAGATACTGCTTTTGATAAATAGTGTCCCCATGAAGATTCCCATGGGATTGAACAGAAAAGGCTGTAGCTATCTCCTCCTTGAAGTTGGATCTAGAAAAGTATTTCTCCCTAGGATCTCTCATGCTCAGTAGCAGCACATCCAGGCAATTCCTGTGTAATAGACTTGAGGTAAACAGGACAGAGCAAGATGCTTGTCTCTGGCATTGCTCTGGTACACTGATAAGATCTGCAAGTTTAAACTGAAAAACTTGAATCATACCACTGTCTTCAGTGGTAAAAGAAATGTGGCAGAAAGGTCTGAAAGCTGATGTCAGTGGTACTGAAATTGCACTGATGGCTGGAGAGTAAAGTCTGAGGTGAGGCAGTGCCTCAGTGTTTCTGAGGTCTGCATATGCTGCCTTCTGCACTACCACACGTTCTCTTGGGTTCTCCACACTTGGGTGATCCATCCTACTCTTGGTTAGTTACAGTGCAACACCTGCCTCTCTCTCAGCAAATCTGAGGCAACCAGTGATTTCTTTGTCATTGCCAGGCTACTGTTTGAGGCTGAGTCTGCTGAACGCTACAAGTACAGGGTTGCATGGGTGCCTAGGGAATTTCTGTAAAAATACTGGAAGTAAATATCATACCTGCTGAAGTACCTAGATTGGCTTCCACACTTCAAGTTCCTAAGAATAATCGTTGTCTGAAAGACTTGGATTTGAATTAGCTAAAATGTAGTTTTTGCATTCTGCCTTCCTAATGTTTTTTTTTATTCTTAAGTGAATGTAATAGTGGGTTGCTGCTGAAAGGGCAACCCCACTTCTTCTCTTATGCCAGATGTAGAAATTCCATGGTGAGAGAGTGAGTTGATCACAGATTTGTATTTTTTGAAGACTGGATTACCAAAAATGAAGCCTTCCCATTTGGAAGAAAAAACTGATAGAGTTCATCCCTGCAGCCACACAGTGGCTGTGTTAAGTACAAGGACAAGAGGGTGGGAACATGGAGGGGCGGATGAGAGAAACAGTAGAATGTCTTGTCCTCTTGCTGTGGCAGTGCAGTTCCTGTTACACTAACTCACCTTTAAGTCATCCACACAGGTTTCTCTGTCAAAATGCTGCTGCTGTTGTTCTTTTGAAAGTTAGTTACTGCTGCTATAAAAATGATCACTTCTGGTTTTTGTTAACTGGTACTAGTGCTGGCAGCAGTAGTAATTCCTTCAAGTTTGTGTGTGACATTGTTTTAATTAATTTTTAATGTGAAAAATGTTCACCTAAATTCTTTGTCATTAGAGGCTGATTTGTATTTTTAAACTTCTAAAAAGTTATCATACATCTGTGTTATGCTATATGTGTACATTTTTCTTTTTTCAGGTAAGATTTTAAAAAGAAGTAGTCATGTTTGAACAAAGTAAAATTTGGTTCAAACACCAGTGTACACAGTAACAAACTAAATTGGAAAAAAATTCTCATATCTGGTTATGTTGTTTATTAAGGATAGAATGGAATTATTAGGACGCTATTGTTAGCTGGATAACCTTTAGGACAAATTCTTACTTAAATAATGTAGTTGTTGCCATTGTTAATGGCAGCTGGACATTTGAAAATAGTGAGAAGCAGCCTTTCACTTCTCTAGATTCAGACAATCTTTCCATTTCTTAAACCTGATCAATGCAGGTGTTTTTAACAGTTTAAGTCCTTCTTAAATAGCAGAATTTTTGGAGATACAATTCTTTGGGTTGAGATGGTTGCAGGTTACAGATGTGCTGTACGTAAACTTATCTGGTGCAATTGCATAATCTGGTACCAGAGATCATTTTATTTGTCATGTTCTATTTAGTCAGAAATGCTCTGAGCTCTGTTTATTGAAACAGAAGTGGTGTCTTGTACTGCAAAATGAAGTGCTTGCTTTTGGTTTTTTTTCAATGCAGCTTTAATATTGAGTTGACCTCCTGGAACAGATTCTTGAGTGATGCTATGAAATAAAAATACTTCCATCTTGAAGATAAAATTTGCCTCCTAAATTATCAAGACTCCCACTGAACCATGATCTGCAAAGCTTGCCAACTATTAGGCTTATTAATGAATTTTTTAAAGTTGTGTTAGATGTACTGAAGGACAGCTTCATAAGTCTCCACTCTGCAGAGATGATTCTTTTCAAGTCTGCTGTATGTAATGAGAACCTTTCCCAAAGAGTCTTGTTTATGAAGGCACATTCAAACTTGCAATTCTATGAAATGATGAAGTTTTGGAGTGCACACAGTGTCTGCAGGTTTTGTTGTTAGGTCATGCTTTTCCCCCTTTCAGTCTTGCCTTTTTTTCTTAGCTTAAAAGTTTTACATTTTCCAGCTTATATATATATTTGTTTTGCAGAAGTGAAGAATACACAGATTACAAGAATTTGGGGTCTCGATATACAGCTGACCCCTTAGTGCAAGTGTCTCACCTGCTGGTTCTGTGGTCTATTAACAGTTGTTTCCCATAGCTCAGTTTTTGCTCCCTGACAGGTTTGATGTTTTGACATCTTGTAACAAAGTTCTTGTGTGTTAATAATGTGCAGCCCTGTGAGTGGATCAGCTTATTGAACTTCTCCAGCAACTGTTTTTTCTTTTTTTGAAGTATTGTTCTTGTATGATGGTAAACATAAATGTTTTATAAGAACAGCTGTACTGGATCAGACAAAGGCTTTGACAAACCCAGTACTTGTCTGCAACATCATCTCTAAAGGAGCAGTTAGGGACAAAAAAAGAACAGGGAGAGTGATACCTCTCCTAAATACTCCCTCAGCCATACACTATTTTCAGCCTAGGGGATTTCCTGACCCTGATACCGTTTGTCTAGTTGGGAGCTATCAAGGGATCTCTCTTACTCAATTTCCATTGAAGGGCATCTAATTTAATTTTTTTTTCAGTCTTCAGTATCTTTTGGCAAGGAGTTCTAGTAGCTGTTGTGTGAAGTTTTGTATGTAGATCTTACTAACTCATTAGTACTTTCTATTAACTAAAAATAGACCTTGAACAGTCAGTCTCTATCCATGGAGAGACATGGATTAACAGCTCACAACTCATTGATTTATGCATGAATAGCATCAGATGGTTATTGCCCCATTTCAAGTTTACCTATGCTGAATTTTGTTTGCCTTTTTATTGCCCAATCCAGTTTCATAATGTCCTCCTGCATTTTTTCAGTTACTCTGTAGTCACTATCCCTGATCACTTGCTGTCCTTTGGTAACTTCTTAACTGTGTCACCCATCTCATCTTCCAGGCCACTTAGGAATTTATCAGGTAACCCAGTGCAGAATCCGCCAGAACTGTGCTGGTGACTTCCCCTGATGTCATCTTGATTATATCTGTTCTTTTTCTTTGCTAACCTAAGTAACTGAGGCTTATATGGTAGCTCTTGAATCCTTTGAGTAATTCCATTAAGCTTTTATACGGGATTAGCAGCTTCAGATTTTCATTTGGATAAGTGTTATGAAAATAAGCTTGCAGATTTGCACGGAAAAAAAATCCTGCAGTAACACCCACACACTGGTTTCTGTCTCCCCTGTGGGTTCTCTGACTTGAGTTGCACTAGAACCATAAGCCCAGCCTCATTAGACATCAGTCCCCTATAAAATATAAACCCATTACAAATAAGACTGTATCACACTTGCACCTCTTGGTAAGGCTTCTTAAAAAAGATGGTTCTGTGTATATTTGAAGTTGATTCACAGAGCTGCTTTTATGCTTCTGACCACTTTTGGTGCTTTGATTCCAGCCAGGTGATTCTCATGGCACGACAATATTTCTGAAATTTTGAATCAGGAATTGTCTGAACTGAGATGGAAAGAGAGACATAAGAATTATCAACTTTTCTGTTTTACAATAGTGTTTCAGTGCCTTGGTCATGAATCAAGCCCCTGCTCTTGCTGTTTGTTGTGCAATAACATCAAACATCACCAGTACATAAAAAAGCTGTCCTTGCTCTGAAGACTGCACAGCCAAATTTCTTAGATTATCAAGGAATGTGGTTAAAAAATAACAACTTCTCTTACTTCTGAATTCACATGTCTTTTAAATACCATGTGAAATTATCTAGCACACAGATTCCATTGTTTGCTAGACTTCAAATAGGCTTTGTTTTTGGGCTTTGACAGTGCCTTCCCCAGAGTGTGGCTGCTTGGTTTGTATGTTAAGGATTTGTTCAGTTTTTTTCACGGAAAGAAACAAAAGAAATTAGGGTAAAATTGCAGATTCTTCCATAATATGTAAGAACAATTTGGAATTCTGTTGCCATCATATAATGTAGTCATGCTTTTGACTTTCAGTCTTCTAAAGGGGACTGAAATTTACTGCACTGTTTATATTATTTTAGTATGTTGTTGACCAAACTTGATAAAATTTTTACTTTGTTTTATACTAATTAGGATTTCCATAGTTTTTCCCTACCTGTATCTGCCAGAGAGGACAGATTGTTTGCTTTTAATAAAACCGTTCTGTGAAAAACCACTACTTTGAAAAACATTGTCCTGGTTAAAAAATGTAGACACTTCTATCCACATTTTAAAAAAAAAATTAAGAAGTATATGATCTTTTTTTTCTCTCTGTTAATGGAATAATTGCATACGCTGTCAAAATGGAGAAAAAGAACTTTTGAGATAAGAGCTGTTAATTTAAACTGTGTAATGCGCTGGTGTATTTCAAAGAATAATGGAGGAAACTTTGTATAAAACAGAAGTTTCGACTTAACTGTTGTGTGAGAATGTGTTTGGTATAATGGTTAACATGTAGCAGTAGGCAGAATGAAACACTGCAAACAGATGTCTCTTTTGAAACTTGAAGGAAAAGTAGCATCTATAGCTTTATCCAAGAGGTCAGCTTCTCTGTAGTAATGTATCCAAGTGTGTAAAGAGTAAATTTGAGTTTTGATAGACTCACTTGCAGATTATGCAAGTAAACAGCATATTAGTTTTCAATCTCTTTCAATATATAATCCAGTAACATTTTTTTTTCTAGACCCCAGTGTAGTGAATTTAATTTGCAGACAATTTGCTTCCTTTTCAAGTTACGTATTACAATCTCCAAGACACTGTCTGTGGACCTTTAGTTTACCTGTACGTATACAATTGTAAGGGGTATAGTTTTTACTCTCTTCTTTCAATATCTTCTAGTACTTTAACAGTTGATATTTAAGAAAACTTGAAAGCTTGTTAAATCATTGGATTGTTTTGGGGCTTTTGATTTACAGAAAATGTTTGTTTAGGACCTTGCTGCGTGGATACACAATTTTCAGAGGCCTCTTGGTGCAGAGAGAATAGAGATGGAGTTACCTTAGATTAATTCAGTGGGTTTTGTGGTTTGGCATTGGTTACTGTTTTCTAACAGTGTGAAAGACAATAGGGAGGAAAAAAGCTGTTAAAGAAGTGGAATTGTCTTGTTTGGCATGAACTTTTAGTTAGTCTTTCTGTTGATAATCCATACATTGGCACTTTCTTGGTGTGCTTATATTGAGCTTCATTGAAGAGTGATTTAATTATACCTTTTTTTTACTGCACTCTTTGGTAATCTCTGATTTTATGCTGTCACCCTGTATTTCATAGACAACAACTGCCATAAGAAGCTGTTTGTGTTGCTTTTATTATTGTAGTTCCAAGACACTTAAAAAAAAAAAAATCTGTGTATTTGTTATAACAATACTCGTATTTGAGTTATTATAAAGGGAAGACTAGATTACTTAGTCTTCAAAAAAGGTTATTTTTGAACAACAACAAAATTCAAACAACTCTGTTGTAGGGAACAAACCTGGAGTGCTCCAGCTTCACTTTCTGTACCATTGATCTCCTTTCTGTTGCTTGCTATAGGTTATTTAAAGTTGTTGCTTTGCCATAGCTAGCTAGATCTCAGGAGACTAAAGCTTAGTTATTTTCTTCTGCTGTCTATTGTAGATCAAAAGAGTGTTTAGTGTCTGTCACACTGAATAGAATTTTGAGAAATACATGTATTCTAAGATAGTCCAAGTTGAAAAATCTGAGTCCTTACACAATATTGTGTTCTCATTCCTTTACAAGGCACTTCATAAATTGGCTCTTGTGCCTCTAGTGGTTAAGCTGCTGACAGTTTATCTAGTGTGACCTTGTTAAGGTCATTGATTAGTATTGCAAAAACTGAAGGTTACTTAAAAGGAAAAAATACACTAAAAAGTGGAGTAAGGAGAAATTATTTTGAAATAATTTAAACATGTGTTTTTTACTTTGTAAATAAAACGTAGTTTTCACAAAGTATTGATACAGATGTTTAAATTTTTATTTGGTAATTCTTGTTATAAGGCCTGTCCATCTGTCATATTTTACAGCTGGAAATGGAGAATTCTTTCTGACTTAGTTAAAATAACTAGCCTTCCACTAATTATTTAGGCTGTAAATGTCCTCTCTCTGTTCAGATTAGCCCTGGCCTTGTGAGGATGGAAAAATTATTTTTAGTGAGACAGTGTGAAAGAGATATAAGAGGGATAATAACTTACTTGTCAGAAAGTGTTATCTCTAAAATCAAGCTTCACATCTATCAGTAGAAATGTTTGCTCTTTGAGTGACTTGCATTAATTTGATATGAAAAGTCTCTCTAGTACTGGGATGGGAAAATACTCTGTATGAAATTTTGTTAACTCTAAAACATAATAGAAATGTTTAGGACCATCTGCGAAACAAAGAACTTGGGAGTTGTAAAATAAGAAGTCTTAAATAATATTTAAGAAATTTGTTTAGATTTCCAGTTTTTTGTATTATGTAACTGAATGTTAAAAGTGGTAATAGAATATGATATTAAAAAAAACTGGACTGCAATACAAATTATAAAAATTCTGTTGTCTTATTTCATAATTTCTCTTAGAATCATTCTCTCTTGCTGTCTCTTCCCTCTCCTCCCCATCTAATAAAAGCAAGACACACTTTTAACTGGTCAGCTGAAGTCAATCAAGTTTTGTTAGCCTAGATCTCAAGAACTGAATTTCTCAAATGCCTCACTTAAATAAGTGTTAAGATGGAAAAGAGAAGGCCACATTATCATCTCATTCAGGGAAAAGCTGAAGCATAAACCCGGTCCTTACTAGGTGCTAGTAAGTTTGCTTATGTGTCAAAGTTATGTTATAGTAAGTGTGCTTATAGTACTTGCTTATACTTTAGTATAATATAAGCTTATAGTACTTTGCTTATGGTACTTATGTTATAGTAAGTTTGCTATGTGTCAAAGTTTTGGTTGAAGAGACTCAGTCCAGAAGCTTTGCCGTGTAGAACCAGAATGGTTTGAGTTGAAAGGAATCTTTAAAGATCATCAACACTCACTTCTGTGGGCAGGAACATCTTTCATTAGATAGGGTTGCTCAAAACCCTGCCCAGCCTGACCTTAAATACTTGGAATAGGTCATGCACAACTTCTCTGGACAAGTTGTTCATGGTCTCACCCCTTCAGTGTAAAAGATATCTTCCTTATATCCAATCTAAGACTACCAGTTTTTAGTTTAAAACCCTGTCACTACAGACCCTCATAAAAAGTCTGTCCCCATTTTTCTTCCAAGCCCGTTTTAAGTTCCCACAGGACCTGGGGATGCATTTCATCAGGTTCCATGGACTCACGTGCCTTCAGGTTCCTTAGGTGGTCTCACATCTGACCTTTTCTGCAGGGGGCAGTTCTTTATTCTTCCAGTCCCCACATTTGCCTCCTGCGAGTGGGGCAATGTGTCTGGAGCACTTGCTAATGAAGACCATGATAAAAAAGTCATTAAATACCCCAGCCTTGTCCATGTCCTGGGTCTCCTTAGAGAGAGGGCCCCTTTTATCACTGATACACCAACAGAAGCTTTTTCTTGTATAGAAGCTTCAACAAGCTTGATGTTCCTGGCCAGATTTAATTCTATCAGGGCTTTACCTTTCCTAACCTGATTCCTGGCTGCTTGGACAATTTCTCTGTATTCCTCCCAAGTCACCTGTCCTTGCTTCCACCCTCTGTAGGCTTCCTTTTTCTGCTTATGTTTGTCCAGGAGCTCCTTGTTCAACCATGCAGGTGCCTGGTGTTTTGCCTAACTTCCTTTGGTAGGCATGCATCACTCCTGAGCCTGGAGGAGATGATCCTTGAATATTTACCAGTTTTCTTGGGCCCTTCTTCCCTCCAGGGATTCTACCAAGTGGATCCCTGAGAAGGCCAAACTGTGCTCTCCTGAAGTCCAGGACAGTGAGCTTGCTGTGCACCCTTGCTGCCCTAAGGATCTTGAACTCCACCATTTCATGGTCACTGCAGCCCAGGCTGCCCTTGAGCTTCACGTTCCCCAGCAGCCCCAGCATTTTGGTGAGAACAAGACCCAGCAGAACAGCTCTCCTTGCTGACTTCTCCAACTCAGTATCATCATCACATGCCAGGCACCTCCTGGTCCTGGATTGCTTATACTCTGCTGTGTTGTCCCTCTAGCAGATATGGGGGTGGTTGAAGTCTCCCGTGAGGACCAGGGCTTGTGAGTGTGAGGCTGCTCCTGTCTGTCTATATAGGGCTTCACAGCTCAGTCTTCCTGGCTGGGGAGCCTGTAGCACACCCCCAGTATAACACAGCCTGTCCTGCCCTCCCTTTCATCCTGACCCATAACCTCTCAGTTGGTTGCTCTTCCATTCCAAGGGTCTCCAGGCAATCACTGACAGAGAGGGTGACATCTCCTCCTTGTCTCCCATACCTGTCTCTCCTAAACACCCTATATCCTTCCATTCCAACCCTCCAACACTCCAGTCATAGGAGTCATCCCACCATATCTCAGTGATGCCAGTAGATGATAGCTATGCAGGCATGTAAGTGTCTCTAAAATATTTTTTTTTTAATTGCCTTTGCTATGTGCGTTTCCATACAGGCATTTAAGCTGGGCTCCCAAGGAAGCCGACTTACTGGCTGGAGTGGTAGGAATTCCTTTGTGCTGCTCTTCAGGTGCTCTCCTGCTGACCTGTGATCCCTTTCCAGGCTCTGAGCATCTTTTGCTGGCTCTGGCATCAAACTGGTAGCAGTGGGATGGATTGAGGCTCCTGTTCCCTGGAACCTTTAGGTAGTTCTGCACCATGTCTCAAGAAAGATAAATGAAGAGTGTCAGTTTTCCCATATCTATGAAATGTGGGATGTGGGGGTGTCGTGGGTTGGAGCTGAAGTTAATTGACAATTACTACAGGGGGGCTGACGGGGACTGTGGCATTGACTTAGAGAGAGCATTCATCACATGCTGTGCTGTGGGGAGCCAACAGGACTAAACAGATCTTCTGGAATGTTGTTCTTCAACAATTAAGATAGTATGGGCTTCTTAAGGGTTTGGACCTGTGGCTCTTGGATTTGGACTACCTTGGGTCACAACATTAGACTTTCTTATACATTCTGTTCTCTCATTATGAGATGAAGTAGCAACCTCCAGTGCCTTGCAGTACCTACTGTTTTTTGTGCTTACTTAAAAGATTCTGACTAATTGAAACATGTTGCTGAGAAACATTGAATAATGTTGTGTTACACCCTTTCTCAAAATCAACACTGCCACCAGAGCAGTAAGGTTACTTTAGGAGAGGGTAGGGTTTTGTGAACTCTGTAGCAGCTGATCATAATGGGTTTCTTTTTGGTGATGTGGCAACTGAGTCAGTAAAATCTGGAATATACAGTTGTACTTGGGTGGTGGTGCAAAGAAAGCTCCTAAAAATGATCATGTTTTGTGTTGACGTGTATCAACTTCCAGTTTTGTTTGGCCACAAAACACATGCTGCCCACATGAATTGCTGCCCCCAGTATATAGTTCAGGTAGTTGTGTTAGGTGATGTCTATTGTAGGTATGTTGGTTATCTTGCAGTGGGGTTGAAACAATACAGTAGATTTTGCTTAGTCACTTGAGTCTCTATTGTTTCCTTTCGGTGAAGGAATATTTCCTGCTTGGATTTGAGCTTTGTTTTCTCATGCTAAGAAGCTGGAGAGGAGAGAGAAGGCTTACACAAATGCCAGATTGGCATGTGGTTGATAAGCAGACCAATCCAAAAATGCCTTTTTTGGGCTGACATCTTCTGTGTTTGAGAGCAGAATGCTGACGTGTATGGTGCTTGCACCTTCTGCCCCTTGCTTATCAAGACTGATTTGTGATTGTGGGTGGTATAAGTCTTAGGATAGTTTGTCTATTTTAAGATATGGTTTAGAGTTAAGCTTTCAGGTAAGACAGGTGTATGCTTTGTGTGAAGAGGGTTAAATGTTGTTTTTTGGCAAAGATAAATTATGTTCTGCTCAAATTTTTGAAGTTATTCCAGGGATTTACATTTTTATAAGGATAGATTTTGGATGATAAAATGTTCTACTGTCCTAATACAAGGCAAATAATTGAAACTAAAAAATCCAACCAAAAAACCACTGCCACCAAAAAACCTGAACCTGAAGGCAGTAGTAACTCTATAGTAGTAGGATTTATGAAAGTTCTGGTCAGATGAATTTCATTAATTCAGTGTTTTATAAACAAAATTTTTTTTTCTATTCCAGAAATGGGTATCACTGCAAAACAGTAGGATTACGTTGCTTCTAGTGGTACAAAATATGCAGTCAGTCTTTATTCAAACTAAAATAGATTTTTTTTTTAATGAAAGTGGATTTTTTTCAGCTGGTAGTGAAAGTAATAAAATCTCAACTTTCCCATAAAGATAGGTCAGACTTATATGTCAATTGACAGATTAATTGTGAAGTCTTTGATGAAAGAGTCTCTCTTCCTGCAGTAAAAAGTACCTTTTCTAAAAGTCACCTTTAAACTTGGAATAATTTCTGTCACTCTTCAAAATGACACTGAGTAGATGTACTATATGTTTGGAGTAAGCAGTATGTAAATGACTGCTTTCTACTTTGGATGGTTTTTTCACTGTTTATTATTATTCATGTATGGATACATATTATCACAACTTATCATTTTTTCCTCTTTATAGGTCCTGCTGGGGACTTGCATCTGGCCTCAATGTGAAATTAAGGTAGAAAAACACATCTACATATGTGTTTGCTATTAGGATTTAGTTTGTTCACTGGTCATGCCTGAAGAGTGATGTTCGTCTCTAGTCGGCTAACAGCCAGGAAATATAAATGATTGTCCTAGAAGTCAAGCCTCTCTCCTATTTACTGGAGTGAAAATCACCTCCAGATACCGACGGAAAATCAACTACAGAAAATGCTTCACGTTATAAGGATGCCAACCACCTAGATTCATGCGCCCTATCTGTACAGTTGTTGTGGATGGTTTGCCATCTGAAAGCTCCTCAAGCTCTTATCCAGGCCCTGTATCTGTTTCTGAAATGTCTCTGCTACATGCTTTGGGTCCAGTGCAGACCTGGCTGGGACAAGAGCTAGAGAAGTGTGGCATTGATGCCATGATTTATACTCGGTATGTCCTCAGTCTTCTGCTGCATGATAGCTATGACTACGACCTGCAGGAACAGGTATTTACATATTTTAGATGTTGTCCAGTGAAAGTGAGTTTTTGTACCAGTTATGTTTTGTGTATTATACCTGGTATGCCTCAATTGGGAGGGTGGTTGTCTTTAAGTGTGTGGGTGGAAGGAGGGTATGAACCACGCAGGAGTCAGATTTGATGGGTGAACTGAGATTAAAGTAGTTAGGTTTCTTTATGGGCAATTACATCAAACAATGTTTTCACATGGCTACAATTTATTTTAGAATTGTTAACACTGGAATATTCTGTGTCATAAATGCAGACCATCACTACTTGTGATTATAAGCTTAATTTAATATTGGAACACTAGTAAACTAATGTAATTCTTGTAAACTGTGTGTCAGATTGCCCACCTCCACAGTAGTTTGTAGACCTCCTCCCTCATTTCCCATGGATTTCATGTTGTGCTATTTTCAGTAAGGAATGAACACCCCCCCAAACATTTTTTAGTATTCAGGTATTTGGAATACATTGTTATGCATACATTATTAATCTCCTCTAAAGTAATGTTAATGCTGAATGCTGATAAAAAGCATGCAAGAGAGTTGTGACACTAGAACATACTGCTCAGTCTCGATACCTTTTTTCTTTTTTTTAATGCCTTTTTTAAAAAAATCCTCAGCATCAAGAACCTGTATTGAAATACTTTTACTAGCGGAGTTCCATGAATTCAGGACTCAGGGAATGACAGTGTTTTCAAAAAGGGGCAACAATGCTGTTAAACATAGACTTTGTCTTAGAATGTGCTGTGGTGACAGTGGGAAGGAAGGAAAGCAAATACCTATTATTTGATAGCTTAATTATTAGTTCTTTTTCGTTGCTGTTGTTTTGGTTATACTTCAAGCATTACTACCTAACTGCTTCAGAACTTCCATTGTCTCACCTAGTTTATCTTTTTAAAAATCCAGCAAGAGCAGAGCAGGTTATTGTGAGATAGATATAAATGTAACTGAAGCAGAAAAAATTCATGTCAGCTGCTGCCAGTTTTTGAATTTGTAGCAACCATTACTGTGCATAAAAGCCTTCATATTTCCCTTGTGCAAAACAGAAAACTTGTATCTGTAAAAGGTTTGTTTCTTTTTGGTCAAAAGTGTATTGGCAGCTGTAGATGTCATCAGCAACAACCCCCATGATTAATAATAATAATAATTTGAAAAACCCAGTGTAAGCACTTTCTGAAATGTACCTTAACATGTAGGTCTTGGTCAGACATGAATAGCTGTATTTTAGAAGGGGGAAGAAAAAGGTTCTAAAACCTATTTGAAAGGAGTATGTGGGATGAGGACATTAAAAATGAAACCAATTGAAACCACATGAGAACTTGAGGAGCTTTAGAGATAGGTCAGTGTCATTGGGGAAAATGAAGATGTGTTTCTTTTCAGTCCATTTCAGACCACAGTCATAACTTTGAAATTGCTACTGTGATATTTCAAATTACTGAAGTGCCAAAATTAGTTTTCTTTTTATCAGGCTTTGCAAGAAGCAGTGTAACTATATTATGAAAATCTCATTCAGTTTATTTCTTGTTTTGATACCTTAACTGGATCCTTTGTGGGTTTGATAACAGAGCTTTAAGGAATGTGTCTGTTCTTTTTCCAAGTTGATTATCTGAACCTAATGAGCCAAAGGGAGAAGAATACCACATGCTGACAGGGTAGCCAAAACTTGTATTGCTGAGCGAGTGCTGTGGTACCAATGTACAGGATGTCTTCTGAACAACACTGAGCTTTGAAGCTGGAAGATGCTTTTCCACCTCCTCCAATTTGATCCTCTTTATAAAACACTTTTACTGCGTTTGTTTGCTCTACTTCAAATAACCATTTTCAAAGTTTTGAGACCTAATATCAATTTAGTTTTGGGATTATATTCTGTAATAATGATTAGATGCACCTGTTATGAAACTACTGCTCCCTAATGCCTTTTTCAAATAGCTTAGTCTTTAAAGCTTGCAAGTACAAATTTCTTACATGAAAAATTGAGGAAATCTTTAAACAGACATGCTTGTTTTGTTATTTATTTTACTATTTATTTTTAAATTTATTTTTCTTTTACTTATTGCTTACTGGTTCTTTGTATCACCTGACATTTTGAATTAGTTTTAGGTTAGCAAAGTTATTCAGAAACAAGAAAATCTTTGCTCTAAAACATGTATTTACATAGAAGCAATTTCAGTCCAATTTTGGTGATGGGTGCAATGTTAAGACAAAGGGGAAAAATATATGTTAGTGTTGTTTACAAGTAGAAGTCAAGGAAGAGAACAGGAATTAAATATCTAAATGAGAAGTAGTTTAGGAGTAAAATACTTAGAGTTGCTGAGCTTCTTTAACCCAGATTAATTCCCATTGAAGATTTGGTCCGTGGCATCTCAGGAATTTTTTCTGCCATGTGATTCCTTTAATTTTTAAGAAAGATGAGAGAATTTCCAGGGAAAGAACTCTTCTCAGTAGTGTGCTTATTGCAATGATTTCTCTCCAACTAAGAGGACAGCTACAAAAAGGACTGAAACACTCTATTCACATGGAGAAGACAAGGGACAGTGGGTACATGTTGCACTGGGTGCAGTTGCATCTTGATACAAGAGTTATTTTCTTTTTTCCTTTAGTGAGAACAGTCATTCACTGGAACAACCTCCTCAGGAATGTGATAGAATCCCTGTTGCTGGAGGTTTTTAAGATGCAGTAGGGTGCTAGATAGCCTTGTCTAGGCTCCTTTTCCCTTGAAATGGTCAACCACATGATTTTTTGAGGTCCCTTCTAGCCTGAGCTGTTCTATGATTTTATGATTCTTTGCTTTTACAAGTCTCCTTCTGGGGACAGTGAGTAGCCATCCCCTTTGCCTCAAAATACAGCAGTGACTTCTATTTTGAGCAGGTTAGAAGGAATGTGTGGTCTCACAAAGAGATTATGCATAGGAACAATCCATTGCAGTTCGCTTTTTCAGGGGCTGGGAATGAAGAGGACTAATTTATGAAGACTTAATCTTATGGATATTGTCATCTTCATTAGAAATGTTACAGACTGAAGTCAAGATGGTCATTAAGATCTTTCCACCTCAGAATGTTGATGGTATCATTAGCACAATTTTAGTTGCCTCAGGGAGCCTCCTTCAGTGCTTTCTTTATAGTATTCTGGTGTCATCAAGTGTAGCAGGGAAATGGAACTCTGAAGCCTGGACTGAGGTTCTGTCAGGTAAGTACAAAAAGATCTAGTATCAAAAATAACTAAAAAAACCATTCCTAATCTTACTAGGCATACACAGCTATTTAAGATATCAGTGTTGTCACTTTATCAGTCACTTCTGTTTACAGTTAAAATAAGAATTTCAAAAGAATATGGGAGTCTTGATTGACTATGGGAGTCTTGATTGATTAGATCTTCAGGGTTATTTTTGAGAATAAGCAGGATGTTCCCTTCTGCTCTGTTAGTAATATTTAATATGTATATTTTGATCTTGATTCTGATGCAGACTTCTGTGGGTTTCTCCAGTGTTAGTCTGATGCAGATTTGTGTGGCTTTCTCCAATATTATCTGTTTTCATACTGTGAGCTAGTTTGATGTCTGGATAGAAGATAAGATTAAGGATGTTGGGGGGGGGGTTGTGTTGGTTTTCCGTCACCTTCTTTTGTATGTGTGTGAGTGGGATTTTTTTTTTGTTGTTTGTGTTTTGTTTGGGTTTGTTACTGGTGTTAATTCTATGCCTTGCCCAGTTAGAATCGTCTTTGTTGGGTGTTGTTATATGGATTCAGGCTCAGTATCACAAAATGTTAGATTGGTTACTCACGGGTTTCCAGAGAGTTCATAGCAGATTTTTGCAAGTACAGAAAACGTAGGTGAAAATAAAACCCTAATACACTGCAATCAAATTTTACTGGAATGTTTGCAGTTTCTATTCTGACTCATGGGCTTAAACTGAAATAGCTATTAAAATATTGGGAAAATGTATAAGGCAGTATGTTTTACCCAGCTGTATTTCAAAGGACTAGAGAACTTCCAAGAAAGGAATCTTGTTTATGGTAAATTGTACCTGTGGTACCAGAGTCTTCAGGACTGCTATGGTTATACATATGTTATACATACCTATCAAGAATTCTTGTAAAATCCTCTGAATATACACACTTTAAATATTTGTTTGTTTGTTTTGTTTTTAAGTACTCAAGTACTGAAGGTAACTTAGTTATTGTTGGCACCTAGAGCTCAATTCTTATCCAAGCCATACTTGCTGCTTTTGGAAATGAGTCTAAAAGCTGAAGATGTAGAAGTTCTTAAAAAGTCCTTCATTCTTACTGTGCACTCTTTTTTTTAAATTTCCCTCTCCCCTTGGGTTTTTTTGGCAGCAGTGATATTGCTGGTGGAAGGGTTTAAGCGGGCAGCAGGAGGAGGCTCTCTGGGATTTTTTTCCCGTGTTGACTGATGGAATAGAAAATACAAAGATAGTACAAATTTGGTTTGCACGTTCTCCTTGATTCCTCTGATACAGTTCATAGAAATAGTTTTGGAGGTTTTGTGGCTAGTTGAGGTTTCTCATATCAGAAGTAAGGATTTCAGTGGTAGACTTGCCTTTTTTTTCCTACAAACTAAGATGTTGCTTGCTTACAGTCTTTCTAGAGAACACAATTCTCAAATTGATTTACACATATATTAGATGTCTACATGGCCTAAAGATTACTAAACAAATCCCTTGAACCATGTTATATAAGATATTCATTATTTAGGCGTGTTAGGGGTATTTTTTTGTTCGGTTTGGTTTGGTTTTTTTAAGATTTGAGGCCTATCAATGATCTCTCTTCAAAATGTTTGGAAACCACTGGTATTTTGTGCTGAGATAAACGAATTTTTAGTCGCTTTTGGTCCATTAAGGAAAACCTCATGAAATTCATATGGATTTACAGACTGTTTAATGTAAGTAAAGTGCAGAATGTTTCTGCCAAGTATACATGCTTTTCTCATTTGCATTTTATTACTGAATTTACTTACTTTGGAATAAATGATAAATTAAGCAGAAAATCATGGAATTGTTTTTAACTTTTGGGGACCCACAGAACTTCAGTTGGTGGAGATCTGGACATTCTCAGACAGCCTTTGACTTCACATTAGAGTGATTTTTAATCAGAATACCTTGCTCTTAGTTTCCTAGTGGCAAACCAACTAGGTGCTTTTAAGATATGAGTTGTTTAAATATTTGTAGATGCATATGTTTTCAAGCCAGTTTGTGATACAGTAAATATTGCATTAAGATAGTATAATCTGTGTGAAGCAGAAGGCATTGCCTTAAAATATAATTTGTGTGAAACGTTATTTCATTGATCTTTCTTTGTACAATATTAAAATCAGCGTTCTGTGTTGTATCTTTCATATACTATTTGTAAGCCTAGCTGGTTTTGAATATAAGAAGTTTGTGGCTTAAAGCTGTAGACTTGCTCCTGTAGAGTGTTCTCCCTTTTGAAGGGATGGAGCCTTTATTAAAAAAACCCAAAACCTAACCCCAACAGCTAGACAGTCTGTGAGATAAAGGCTTTGTTTGTAAGCCTTTGGTCATGCAGCAGGAAGATTGAAATGCATTTGCTATGCATACTTTCCATATCAAGTGTCTTCTGTTGCTTTTGATCTACTTCTTTCAACTCATTTTTGGAAGTTAACAGTTTTTTTCTGACCCGCAAAAGTAAAAATCCTTTTTATTTTTTTTAAAGATAATGTTTTCCTAACTCTCAGAATTAACTGGCTGTTACATTCTGTAAACTATGTACTTCTGTGACCAGGATGATATTTTTGCTTTTGTTTTTTCAGTTTTTAACAGGGAGGTTTTTATGCTGGAAGACTAATTATTTGTAGACTGATTCGAAGTAGTTCCATTCAGGTAATCTTTTATATGGAGGCATAAAAAGTCTTCAGAATGATAGTTACACTTCTGCTGACTCTGATCATAGCTTTTATTCTTACTTTTTCATAATTTCCACTTACATATTTTAAGTCCGAAATGTAGTTTTCTTCTTTATATTAAGAGAAGGAGAGAGCAGTGGAAGAGACACCTCCGCCCACATGTGATATATTTTGGGCCTTCACCTTGTGTTTTTAACTCCATAAATGATTTTGGCCTATCCCTGTGCCCTGGGATGGGGATATCCTTGCCAGCTTTAGTCTATGTTTGTCTTGCATGTGCTAATGACACAGGACACTTTGGTGACTGAACTTGGGATGCACTTGCTATGTTCCCAGATCCAGTGGAATGTGGGCTGTTTGTTCTCCTGCCATCCCATATTAACCCAGTAGAGGGACCTGATGTCTGGATTTATATTCTAGTAATAGGTATTAGTTTTTCACATGTATATTTTGGGGGAAGAGGATGTGGGGTTTTGTATGTGTTTTGTATGTCTCATCCATAACCTAAAGAGAGGAGGAGAAATGAGGATTTGGTCCTCTGTACTCCACTAACCCTGTGTTAGATGTTAATCTGGCTGGTATGCCTATTTCACAAAAATAAGAGTGCTGCTTCTAGTGTAATTAAACCTATTCTTTTATCATCCCTAAGAAGTACTTTTGGATCACTCAAACACATTTTTTCTTCATGCATTACAATGTGCAGAGTGGGTTCAGCTACAGCAGGGAAATGCTGTGTGGCTGCTGCACACAAGTGTCAGTAAATTTCAAAGTTCACCAGCAACAGGTAGAAATAAATTTTCTGAATGCAAAGCATTTTCAGTTTAGTTTATATTTGTGTTACTGCTTATTAAGCTGTATAACAGTCCTGTAGGAGCAATTTCTTAAATTTTCTGACCATAGTGTTTTAGTCATTGCACCAGCTCAGTGTGTAAAATTCAAGTTGTGGAAATCAGTGTATGAAGAAAAGAATAGGTAGGAAGGGGAACTGTGAGACCAAGACTTTTAGCTGTACTTTTTTGTATGACTAATTTGAAATCCTTAGGTTACCCAAATGTGTATGTTTGTAGCATTGGGAATAGACCTCCTCTTTTTCCCATAGATAACCATGTAAACTGAAGAAAGGACCAATTAATCATATTTAGGAAATTGTACTTTATCTTGAAATTATTATGCCCATAAAGCTTATTAGTACAAAAGTTAAAATACCTTGTAAAAGCTCAGATAACTGAGTTTAAATGTTCACAGAGGAAAACTTAGCAGTGGTCCTGCCCTCCGTCCCTTTCTATGAAGGGAGGGACTGTAGCTGAGGACTACATAATTCAAATTTTGGGAAGTAATTTTTTTGTACAATATTATGTTTTTTGAGAAAAATTAGGTGGATATGGATTCCTCTTCAGTTAAGCAATGGAAGATAGCTGAAATGTTTTTTCTGTAAAAGCATGTGGCTTAGGAAACTTATTTATTGATTTTTAGTTTACATTTGTCTTGTTAATTGTGTGATAACTGATCTGTTCTGTATTTCTCTGTCTGGTGACTGTTAGATGTGGGACAGGTTTGGAGTGTCATGGACTATGAGTTTGTATTCTCTGTTCCATTTTAGGGTTGGGAATTGTGGTGGCAGGGATTGGAGCTCAGCAGTAGGCCCACAGGGGCATTGTATTTGTGCAAACTGTACAGGGCTGCAGAACCTTCAGCTCGTGTGTTAGTGCAAAAGAAAAGCATTAGTTCTCAAGGACTGTGGTTATCTGAGAAACTATTTCCAAGCTGTCTGCTGCGTTTGTATTGATGTGAGTGATCATGTTGAACTGCTCATTCCTTTTTTATTGTTAAGTTGTGACTACTAATGTATTCTCACAAAGGATGAATGAAGCAGAGATGGAAGCTGAGTGCCAGGTTGGTGAGTCCTTGTAACAGTCAGGATTTATTTGCAGCCATCTCTGTGCTGATACAATTGTACTGTTTGGAATTCTGGGGATAACTGAGATACTTCCTTTGAATTCTTTAGGTATAGACCATTGATTGCATGACAGTACACCTGCCACATTTCTCCAAGCATAAATGTATGCTGCCTATATTCTCTGAAATCAGATGGTTACAGTGGTCTGTGTTGATTGCCACACAACTTTATTTCTAAATCCAAGAAAGCAGTCATAAATGCTATGAAATAACTTCTCCAGTCATGACATGCCCCTTTCAGACATTGTGACTCTGTAGTGACAGTAGTGACAGTTTCTGTTGAGTTCCTGGCTTTGTTTTCTCCAATGTAAGTCAGACCTGTAAGTAAAATGATGTCTTTATAGCTGCAGCTATAGTCTTGCTAAATTTTCTTCTTTTCTGCTTTTACTTTAATGGGAAAAGTCTAAAGGCAGCCTACTCAACAAACATAAGATTTCAACAGATGCAGCATTTGCATGTTCTCTCATTCTTTGGAGTGGGTGTGACAAATTTCTTCTGCTTAGGTTTAGCCTAGAAGTAACTTCTAATTAGTGAACATCACATAGACTGCCCTTTCAAGCTGTTTGGATTATAAGCAAAAGTTTATGATTGACAGAAACTCAGATTACAGGATTTTATACTTGGATTGATTAGTTTTGATAGGTAGAATTCTCCCCTGCCTGCCATCAGTCCCAAATACCCCGAGGTCACAGCACTGCATGTTGTAAGCTGACACATTATCAGCTGTTTTGTTAGAGTCAGGCTCCATAGGGTTGTAATGTTCTGGTTGTGGCAGCTGGGAAGAAGGTGACTGTAGTGGCTAGATGGTTCCCTGTTCTTTCACTAAAGATCTAAGATTAATTCTTTCCCTGGTAATATCTGGATTTGAAGTTATTATCTAAAATTAAAGAACATTTTCCAGTCGTTTCTATTCTGTGTTAGGAATGGTTTTTTGTCATGGAGAAAACTTACACTGCTCTCTGAAATGTACTCTTCGTCTGCATTTCCTTTGGGGCATATTAGCTGAGTTTGAGCCAATGTTCTTGTGTTTTATTCTGAACTGTCTCACCTATGTATTATCTCTTTATCTTTGTCTCAGTCTGAGGCAACCTGTAAGGAATGTCTAAGCTGATTCTGGCCCATCGACCTTTCTCAGTAATTATAATAAATTTTAATATGCAAAGGTGTCCATTACTGTGGCTTTAAGCAATCTGTGAGAGTTTCCTCAATCTCAGTTTAGTGGAAGTGTTTTTTCAGGCAAGATCACTGAAGGTCTTTATACATTGTTGGATAATTTTAAAGGTGACGTACACTTGTGATCTGTTGTAGTTTTCCCCAAATTCTCAACTGTGAAATCCTTCTAGAGGCCATGAGGACCTATTCCATTTTGGATAGAATTTGTCATGGAATCGTTGAATGATTTGGTTTGGAAGACCTTAAAGACCATCTAGTTCCTAGCCCCCTGCCATGGGCAGGGATTCCTTCCACTAGAGCAGGTTGCTCAGAGCCCCATCTAGCCTGGCCTTGAACACTTCCAGGAAGGGGCACCCACAACTGCTCTGGGCAGCCTTTCATGTGTCTTATAACCCTCGGAGTAAAGAATTTCTTTCTAATATCTAACCTAAACCTGTCCTCCTTCAGTTTAAAGACATTCCCCTTTGTGCTGTCACTCCATGCTCTTGTCAAAAGTCCCTTCTGAGCTCTTCTGCAGGCTCTTCAGGTACTGGAGGGTGCTGTAAGGTCTTTCTGGAGCCTTCTTTTCTGTAGGCTGAACAACCTCAACTCTCTCAGCCTGTCTTCATAGCAGAGGTGCTCCAGCCCTCTTGCGGCCCTTTGCTGGACTCACTTCTACAGGTCCAAGTCCCTCTCATGTTGGCAACAGGCCTGGGATGCAGTTCTGTGGGTGGGGTCTCATGGGAGTGGACAGAGGGCCAGAATCCCCTTTTTTGGCCTACTGGCCACACTGCTTTGGATGCAGCCCAGGACACAGTTGTCCTTCTGGGCTGTGAGTGCACATTGCCAGCTCATGTTCAACTTCTCATCAACCAACAGCCCTAAGTCCTTTTCCTTGGGGGCTCTCTTGATCCTTTCTCTGCCCAGCCTGGATTTGTTTGGAATTGCCCCAACTTGGGTGGAGTACTTAGCACTTGACCTTGTTGAACTTCGTGAGGTTCACACAGGCCCACCTGTCAAGCCTGTTGAGGTCCCTCTGGAAGGCATCCCTTCCCTCCAGTGTGTCAACCACACCACACAGTTTGGTGTCACTGGGAAACTTGCTGAGGGAGCACTTGATCCCACTGGCCATGTCAGTGACAAAGGTGTTAAACAACATCAGTACCGATACAGACCCAGAGAAACACTTGTCACTGGTCTTCACTTGGACATCAAGCCATTGACCACAACTCTTTGAGTGCGACCATCCCAACCAATTCCTTATTCACTGAGTGCTCCATCTGTCAGATCCTTGTCTTTCCAGAGACAAGGACAGTGTCACAAGCTTTGCACAGGTCCAGGTAGTTGACATCATTTACTCTTCCCTTACTCACCAAAGCTGTTATCCTGTCACAGAAGGCCACCAAATTTGTCAGGCATGATCTGTCCCCAGTGAAGCCATGTTGGCTGTCACCAGTCACCTCCTTATTTTTCATGTGCTTTAGTACATTTTCCAGGAGGATCTGTGCCATGATCTTACCAGGCACAGAAGTGACATTGACTGACCTGTAGTTCCCCAAGTCTTCCTTTCTTTTCCTTTTTAAAAACAGATTGTGTTTCCCTTTCTAATGTTGCCATTTATGTGGAGTATGAGCTTCATAACATTTTTATTTCAGTCTTATCACAAGTTGTCACATTTGTTTTCTTACGGATAGTAGATATTTCTCTCTACAGCAAATGAAAGGAGAATCACTATCAGACTTGCTTTTTCTTTTTTTGCTTTTCTAATGTCTTGGTAGTTAAGAGGGAAGTGGTGGAATTGCTGTTTTTGCATAGTTGAATAGAATAAACCGTTTCAAAAGCTTTCTAAAATTTGTGCCTATATACCTATATCTTAGTTTAAAATTGAATTAAGCACTCAAAATACTGGATTTCTTGAGGCATCCTTAGTGTGAAGAAAACAGATACCTAATCAATGTTTTTTAAGCCATATTTATAGTTATTAAGTTATTCTTGTCATGAAACTTCACACTTTCAGTGACTTTATCATTGAAAATCTCTAATGAAATTATCTAGTTACGTAGCAGGTAGAGGATAGTAGGGCTCTGAAGAGTAGATATTCAAATAGCAGTTTAGATATACAAACTTTGGGGTTTTTCAGTATCCAGAGGGCATGAGCTCTCAGTTTATATCTCTTTAATATTGGATGGTCATCTCTTAAAAATTTAGGCAGTGGTAGTGTGGTTTAAATATTAGACTTCTGCAAACCAAATTTTAGTTTTTCTTCTGTGTGTATGCACACTTTAAAAATCTTTAAGTTTGGAGTGGCAGTGATTTTGTGAAATGTTCAGTGATCAGTGTAGAGCTCTTGGAGTAAAATGAGCATTATCTCATGATCTCTAGTTCTGTTAGGAAACAAGGCATCTAGTAGGTGAAGAGATCAGAAGTCCTTGATTATTCTTTCCACGTGGAAGGAAGTAGTTTTCCTGTCTTCATGCATACAGAATATTTTGCTGAGCTGCTTTCTTTCCTGTTTGTTAAGGACTTTATAATTTTCAGTCTGAGGAGTAAACCTACTGATGGGCTCCTGACCACTGAAGACAGAGAGAAAAAGAGAGGGGGAAAAAACATTGCATGGAATAGCTGCAATCCGTGGTGTTTGCTAGTCTTGTAAAATCTGAGGCTATAAAATTTGAGTTTGTCCAGGGAAAAAAATCCCAAACCAAGTTTTAAACTTGGCAGCCAGGTGTGACTGAAAGCCATGTGTCCAGAAAAATTTTTTCTGTGTATTGTATGAAGAGGTAGAAAGAAAATGAGGATTCTATCAGAGCTGTGTCCTCAATCACTGCATCGTGAGAGACAAGCCATGTTGTTCCCAGAGTGCACAAACAACTCACTCTGCAAGGAGGGATGAGACCTTGATACCACAGCTCTGGCGTGGGGGCCTGAGAGAGAATTCCATTTAGCCTCCCTTCCCCCTTGAAGAAAGTTGGATATCTCTTAAAAGGGATTTTTCAGTTTTTAAAGGTTGAAAACTGTCAAAGTTTGTAGACAAGTGTGAGATATCATTCAAATTACATGTGTGAAGAACTGAATGAAATACTTTATAGATTTCTGTGAGCATGAAGGTTCTTGCTGCTCTGCTGACAGATAGTTGGTAAAGCTGTGATGTGCCAGTACAAAGCAAAGCTTTGTCAGCAGAGAGAAAAACAGTAATACATAGCATTTTGGGAATGTTTTCCTACTGTAGATGCTGTCTTAATGAACTTCCCACTTAAAATAAGAATGAATGAAGTTAACCCAGTACAAATTTGCTGGTGTACCTGAATTTTCACCCACACAAATGGGTCTGTATTTTTTCATTTGCAGTTGTGCTCATATGAAAAAGCTGGAGGGGTTTTGGGTGCTGGTGGGGGGTAGGTGGTTCTCATTAGTTTGTTTTGTTTCACATGAATATTGGAAAGAGTTAGAGTGGTCTCCAGCCTCGAGTATAAAGAAATATATAAACTGCAGTTTTGGAAAATACTTAAAATTTTATTTTTTAAAAATTAGTTGTAGATATGCACAGTCTATTAAATCTATTTTCTGATAATTTTTTCTTACTTTTTTCTATTATTTCTTTCTGTTAGTACTCCTAAGAGTACAGAAGCCTGTTCAAATTTTTTGTTTGAAATGAATCACTGGCACCTTGCACAAGTACTAGGAAAAACAGTGACTGGTAGCTTTTTGTTCTTTCAGCGCTAAATGCAATTCTCCAGTTTTGGTGCTCAAATAAGACTTTAAACAGTAAATCCAGCAAATTGCTCTGTTTTTTCATGAAGGACTCTGTCATGTGAAGTCACAAATAACAGCCCTTTGGTGGCAGCTTCTGAAGATGATGGGTCTCTCTTGGCCCCCCTTTTTTTCCCCATCTTGTTCTTTAATTGCACAGGGACAATTATTTTCACTGACAACTTGTTTTTACTTTGTTTTGAAACCATGGGGAATTAGGAGTTTTTTTAAATGAGGGTGGGCCTTAGCCTGGTTTTCTTTGGAAGCAGGAACAGATATGTTGAAAGGGTTCAAACAGGTAGGCTGAAAAGCATCAGGTGTTTGTGGATCTTTCTCAAGAAGATGATTTTAGACAAGCATACATTATAAGATGTTAAAGACTATTGTACTGATAGCCGAAATATTTCTTTCATGAGATAAATATGGGAAGTCATGTATATATGTGAACAGACAGCGAAGAACAAGCAAGTCTGGTAGTAAATTTTGTAAATTCTGAAAAGCCATATGAAAGGGATACTACATATCTTCTGATGATTGCATATAATACAATAGCATTCTACTTTGATTTTATTGTTCTTCATCGTTCTTACATGTGTGAGAAGCCAACCCCACCTACTCACCCTCACTTCTCAGTTATCTGAATTCTCTTCTGAAATAGTTCAGGTTTATTTTATGATAGGTACTGCTGCCTCTAGCTGTAATCATGTTCATTGTAACACTGAGTTGAAGGCTTCAGGATCTAACATTGCATTTTCTTCTTTTGACTTGCTTAACTTTCTCTTAAGTTTGATGTTAACTCAGAACTACTTGCTTTCATTCTTATTATTTCAGAGATCAGTGAAACTCTCTAACATATTTTGTGTAAATTCCAGTAATACATTCACGCATAAGTTGGCCATAAAATTGCCTTTGTGGATATGCTTTGCAATTGGAAAATATTGCAGTGAAGTGTGAGTTGCCTCCATGTCCTGTGAAAAATACATGTGCATTTCTGAATAGTAAGTGGAAGTTTTATGTAATCAAACTAATCTTCTATTTGGCAAAAAGTAGTTTTTAGCAGATAGAAATGGGTTGGTTTTATTTTGAACAGTATGTTATTTGTAGTCCTGTTCTTCTGTAGTACTGAGACATTATTTAAAATACATTAATGTGATTTCTTTATTTTGATTTTAGGAGAATGACATCTTCCTGGGCTGGGAAAAGGGAGCTTACAAGAAATGGGGAAAGAGTAAGAAAAAGTGCTCTGATCTAACACTAGAGGAAATGAAAAAACAGGCTGCTGTCCAGTGTCTTCGTTCTGCTTCTGATGAAGTAAGTTTGGACTATTTAATAGATTCTTAAGGCTTCATGTCCTTCTTTGTTATATATATTATGTTATGTTATATATATGTTATGTTATATATATATATGTTATGTTATGTTATATATATTTAGCTTGTGATGCTTATATTTTAATTTGTGGCTTCTTAAAATGCTAGTTCACCAAGAGTTCTCCACGAATTCTTTATTTTTCTTTAGGAAATTATGAAATCTGTGTATGGTAGAGTGATTTCACAAGAGGTTCTGTACTATGTAGTGTCATGCATTCCTTTCTGTAAACCCTCTCCTGTTCTTGTCAGGGGCAGTTGCAATGCACCAGTTTGAGTTGAAATTACCATAAAGCTTTGCATAAAGGTAATTCTAAAAATTCTAAATTGACTTTGTGTTCTGTGTAAATAGAAAGGACTGGAATATTTGGGCAGAAAGCCATCTTGCTCTGTGCATGCTACATGTGTAATCCAGAACTCCTAAATGAAAAGCCATATAAAGTAGCAAATGTTGCTTTCCAGATGACACGATAGAGTGGAAGTGGAGTTGAAGTGCACTGACTGGAGAAGCTGAGAGGTGAAGGCAGCAGTTGAAGGAAGATAGCAGAGGCAGCAGGTGTCCTGTAGCTGAGCAGAAAAATGGACAAAGGGAGAGGCAGTTGCAGGCAATGTTTAAAAAGAAAAAAATTATCTGTAGCACAAGTCAAAGGAAGCTGTCTGAAAACGAGAAACTCTGTTTTTTAGTTAACAGAACTATAAATACTCTGATCTGTCACTGCTGTAAGAAGAAACGACTCCACCTATGCAGCCTGGTTGTGTTACTGCCCTACACACCTTCCTAGTCATAGCTTGTGCTTGCACAAGCATTTGGGTGGTTATGTGGAGAACTGGTTTGGGAAAGTAAATCAGTTTCCTGAGATTAACCTGGTTGGGGCGGAGGAAGTATTAACCCAGAGAGGTTTCTTGGTCAGATTTGTGGCACAGACACTTGTGCCAGCAAGGCTGTGGAAGAATAATCACGGAAGTGGGGATGATTTGTTGGTTATTGCCACCACCTTCAGCAGCATTACCATCATGTTCCAGCTCACTGTTTGCAAAGGTACTTGAGTATTCATTCAGTTACTAAATTGCTAACTGACTAACTGGGAGATTTCTGAACTCCCATTTTCCCATTACTTATTATCCTAACAAAGTGATGCAAAGTACAATTTTGTTGGTAATTTGCTCTGCTCTCATAGTTAGAGAATATTGAGGTCAGCACTCTAACTACCGTAGAAGTTAATTTAAATACGAAATAAATGTGGAGAAATAATTGCAAGAAGTAATGTCTTTCTTGAGGACATGTTTGTATACTCATTTTATGAACAATAAAATGTAGGTCTCATTTGTAGACCTATGTTTGATTCTTAACTTTAGAAATTACTCTCTTGATGCATCTCCACATAGCTGAAAATCAAGGATCATCACTTAGAGCTAAATTTATATTATATAGAGAAATTCAGCTGCAGAGCAAAAGGAAGGAGGTGAATTTATTAATAACCTATAACAGAGAAAGAAAGAAACTATTCAACTACAGTTTTGAAAGAATAAAAATATGTGGGGTCTGAAAGGTTGAAAAATAACTTCACCTTTGACCCATCACCTTGTCAGATTTTTAGTGTTTAACATTAACCTATAATCTGCAACCTGTAGGCTTGAGTTATTTCAGAGCTATTTTGACTTCTGTTGCCTGCTCAGACAATTAAGCTTGCACATTTGTTGTCATTAATGAAATTGGAGGTCATAATTTTTATAATGCATTTTCAAACACAGAATTGAGCCTTCAAACCTTTTAAAAAAAGTTGTTACTTAAGGCTGCTTTTTAGGCAGTTTAACACATGAATTGCATGAAAGAAATACAGACTTCTTGTATTTTTTCCCCTAGAATTAAAGGGAAGTGTGATCCTGCTTAAATACTAGTAATACTTTAAAGTAACTTGTAAGATATCTGTTCTTTCTGCTTTTTTAAACACATTTCTCATTGTTGGGTGTTTGTATATAAGTTTGTGTGCTGATCTGATGGGAATAATCAGTAGATTTTGGACTGTGAAAGATAATGTTAAAATGCTATTTCTGCTGAGGCATTCAAGCTGCTCCAAACAGTGTTCATGGTTTCATCTCTACAAAAAGATAAAACTACTCTGTGAACTGTAGTTGAAATTATAGGTCAGTTGTGTTTAAGGAGTATTTATAAAAATTGTTGAGATACAAATAATACTTTTTTTCTGGTGTCACTTGAATTTTTAAAAATAGTTTTCTGAATCATCTGAAAAATGTTTACCTGTGATTTTTTTGTTGTCAGATGAGGCAGATGTGTTCATTAGGATGTTCTGTTTTTGCAAGTGGCCTGATAAATAGTCCATATGGGCAGTTATGGAGCTTTTTTATAGTTTTGCTGTACTTCTGTGCTGTCTTTTTCAAAGTAGGTGGATACAGAAATGCCAATCTGCTGACATGGATATGGAACTCTTGCTCTTCCAGCCTAACCTCTTCTTTCAACCTTAGTATTAGAGCAAGGCAAGCAACTTTGAGTCCCTTTATTGGGAGTAATTGGAAAAAGTCTTAGTGTATTTCAGATTAGATATATTTAAATAAAATTTTAGGTAAGTGAAATGATTATAGTGTTTACCCTGTGTATGTCTGTAGACAGAGTATATATGCACATGTGGGTACAGGCACACACAAACAAACACAGGGAAAGAGCCAAAACAGGGAGACAATTCAGTGAAGACCTTAGAATTTTGCTGCCTGATCTGTTTTAGAGAGAAAAGCGTGCAGAGGATGAGGAGGTAATGAGGATCAATAGTAACTTTTCTAACTCTCATAGGAAATTAGATAGATCCAGGTAATGTAATTTTGGATTTTGCATTTAATTATTTAAACCAATAATGTGTTGAGAAATGGCAGTCAGTCTGCCTTGTCCTCCTAACAGTAATCAAAAGCCTTGAAATTGGGTGATCGCTTCAAAAATGGGCTTGATGGAAAGAGGAAGTCATAAAATAGATATGAAAATTGGCTTGATAGCAGTAAGTACTGTTTTGTCAGACTTTCATTTAGTGGTTGAAACAAATATTTTGAAACCATTTCTTGTGGATTTTCATTCCCACAGTATTCATTCTTAGGGTGTACTTAATGTGGTAGCTTAGTTTTGCTTGAATTCAGTTTTTCCTCTCTTATTAAAAAGAGTAATGCTGTAAAACACTAATCTGAGACAGAAATCCAAGGTTCTAGTTTTAATTTCATGGTGCTGAAAACAAACATTTGACTTCAAGAAGCCTACAATTCGGTGTTTATTTCTAAGACAATTCCTACATTATGGAGAAAAACGATCAGAGAAGCTGCTCTGCCTCACTGTGTCTTTGCCATGGCAGAACCTGTTGTGGACTAAGTGTGTTTGTGAGAGGAGGCCTGATTTTGACAGATACCATCTGGTATATGCAAGAATGTAAATTGCTAATGTATGTACATTCTGAGGACAGTGTATTTTGTGTTACAAGCGTTTTGGTGTCTCAAATTGTCTATATTTGTATGAATGAGTCTTTGGCTGCAGATGCTCTCCGTGCAGTTGGGAGCAGAGGAAATATAAGTTCATAGCAACTTGCCAGAAAATGGAGACAGAATGATGGTGAGAAAAACTTTTAAGCCAAGTACTTTAATGTAGCAATCAATTGCTATTCTTACTGTAGTTCTAAAGTTTTTTTTTTCTGAAACACTTGAATAAATAGCACTTTAAAGACATGCTGAAGAATTGCTCAAATTTTAAAAAGGTTATTAATATTGACCTTGAGTAGAGATTTTATCCTAATTTTTATCCTGCCGAAGTCTGGAAGAAATTTTAAAATGTTGGTTTGCAATTAACTGGTCATGTAGGGATATCCATTCTAAGAAAATGTTGGGTAAAAAAACCTAATGTCTGGGACTGGGGAATATTTATATAAAAGTCATCTGATGAAAATAAGAAATTTTATCCTCAAATTATTGCCTCAAATTTTAGGTAAAAACAGCTGATCTGTCAACATTAAATAACTTGTTGGTTAGTTTTGTTGTTGTTGTTTGTAATTCCTATCTGAAACAGATCAGATTGTTCATGTGCAATTTGAGATTTTTTCTTTTTTTTATACCTCCTAATTCTGAAAGTCTAAATTATTTTGTATTTGAATAATGAAACTTGTCATTACTTGTCTTGTTACTGTCAGTAAAAGACAGAAAGTAGGATCTTTGAGACTCAGAAATTTATTAAATAAGAGTTTAGAAATTCATGTGTGTTACTTTTTACAAGGTGGATACTGTGAGCAAGGTTGGAATTACAGAGGTTGGAATTACTTATGGAGACTGATACATGTAAGATTGTTCAATAGGTGTATTTCCTAGTAATAATATTGAAATTACTTATATGCCTGTCCGTTGGTCATAAATCCAAGCTTAATTAGCTTTTACCTGACTACTTTTCTGCTGAAATTTGCATTGCTCAGTAGAGTGAGTTCCTGTGGAGTGCAGTTAATGCACTGAACACTGAGCAGTGTGACACGTGAAGCTGCACCCCAAGCTGGTGCCAGGGTTTCAGTTTAAGCAGTTGCTGTGTCCTTCTGCTGAAATGTGTGAGGGCTTTTTAAGAATGAGGAAAGGAGACAGCTTCCTGTGATCTTGCTTATGGCACTGATGAAACCAGTGCTCCAAGACTCTTTCCTTCTCCCACTGTAGGTGGCCCCTTTACCTGAGCTGTTCACAGCCCATCCTGAGACATTCCCAGTGTCTGATGCTGCTCATCTCCCAAGGCCTGTCATAATGGGGTTCAGGCAGTGCGGTCTGTTCTGAACTAACCAAGTTCTCAGAGTCTGCTAACTGCCACATGAAACCCTGTGCAACATGTTAAAGCAAGAGCTGGTCTTGGTTGATAGATTCCGTGATGAATTTTGAAAGAGAGCTGCTCTAATGTATTTGACAAGAACACACAGTGCCTTCCATCCCACTGTTCTAAGAAATAACTGCTTGGGGGTAACATGGAAACATAATTGGTGAAGCTTCGTAACAGTAATTTCTTTTAAATGTAGTCAGGTGTGGGCATGCTAACAGCATAGAGCACTGGGTTTGCTTACCTTGAATAATGAGGGGGGAATATAACTCTTCTGATACTTGTGTTATCACATAGAGGAACAAGTGTGGCTCTAGTGAACAGTTCTGCTAAAAATTTTAAATGGTAATTTTATTCTCAAATGTGCCTTGCTTTCAGCACAAACTTGAGATGTGTCTAAAAAAAGATTTTGTTGAAATTTTCTTAGCATTTGTCATCCTTCTTACTCAAAGTGCAGAACTGTCAAACTTTCAGAGAATTGTAGAATCCTAGAATGGTTTGGGTTGGAAGGAACCTTAAAGATCATTTCATTCCAACCTCCTGGCATGGGCAGGGACACCTCCCACTAGACCAGCTTCCTCACAGCCCCATCCAACCTGGCCTTGAACATTAGCAGGGGTGGGGCATCCATGCAGTTACTACAGTTCTGCACATAAACCTTATTTATAGAAATAATCTCCTAATCAGGCCAAATGAATCAATTGGTTATGACTGCACATCTGAGCATGTTTTTATTGATGGGTTACTCTGGCCAACTATTGCTCTTTCCAGAGATTATGGTATCTCTGTGCCAGTTAGACCAAGGCAGTGTCACATAATCTGCTTTGCACTTTGCAATAGTGATAGGCAAGAACTGAGGGAAAAGGACTTCTGGAGTTTATAGCAAGGGAACTGTCTTTCTTCCTAAGCAGAATGGCACCTTAACTAGATGATTTAAAATTCATTTTGATCACGGATTTATTCCTGCTGTTCCCTGCTTCTCTAACGTAACCTGTTATTAATTAGGTAATACACACTGACCACTACACTGCGATACCAGGGAATCAGGTTGTAAACATTAGGTGGTTTCTTAAGTGATTTAAATCACACATTTTCATATAACTAGAAGTGATATGAACAAGAGTGTTAATGTAAAGATACAGGACAGCACAAGAATGAATCAAGTCCCGTAAAAGCCATCTTAACAAATGAGAAAGATGAAGTGCATGTTGAAAAGTTTTAATTTATTAAAGTAAAAAAACGAAGTTAAGGTTCCAAAACAGCCTTACTAGTTCTTGAAGCATATATCCTGACTAGCTCAGTAGTAAGCATTTCGGTGTGTCTAAGGATGATTGTTCAGAGTCTTTTACCAGAAAATGCCAAAACACTTCACAAATTCAATGAATGTTATCTTTCTTCTGGGTTGTATCCAGTTGTCCTTATGGAAAGGGATATACTAGCTGTTTCCAGAACATGCAGCGTTATTTTGGAAAGAATTTTAAAAATAACTTCAGATACCATATAGGAAATGAAAGTCATTTGTCTTGCCAAGGTAACCATCACACAATAAACTAATTACAATAAATCAATTCCATTTTCTTTACAACTTTGGCATTAAACAGATATTCATAGTACCACATATCTGATTTGTCATGTTACTGAAGCCACTTCACTGTCTGTAATAGTAACATTAATTGAAGTTGACAAAAGTTTTAATTATTCCAATTTTTGTACGCATTTTTTCAATACAGAAAAGTTACATACTGAACTAGGAGAAATTCTTTGTGGGAGCTTAGTCTACACAAAAGTTGCTTCATAGCATTAAATATTTCCCATAGTAGAGATGACTGTCTTGGAGGCTGAAAGTAGGTGTTCAGTGTGATTGAAAGTTATTTCACCTTGTGTGTACTTTCAATGAAAATGGGAGCAAACTGAAGCAAGGCAGATTTGTCCTTGCAGCAGCTTCTCTGCTAAGCCCGAGACAGAAGGGAAGTTGGAATATGCATTTCTTGGAGGGAGGAGCAGCACAGTCTTTCAGGCACACAGGTGGGGCCAGGAAAATGCCAGAGGAGCTACTTACAGAGCTCTCCTGAATAATGCCTTGTGTTCCATCACAGAGCAGTGTTACTAGATTATAATTTAGAACAGTCATTTAATATAGAACAATCATTTTCACCAAAAATTTGAGTTGGGGGTCCACTATGAATTCTTATCATACACAGAAGCAAACTTGAATGAATCTGGCAGAGCACCTACTGAGGAAAATTCAAATGTCCTTTCTGCATTTCACTTGGTGCAGAAAAGAGCTTTTTCATAATTGGTGGGAACTCACTTTAAAGTTTCTTCCATTTCATTGATAATACAGATAAGAACATTTTAGCATGGGCAAGCTGAAGTACTGTGATTAAGTGAAATCTTGCAGCAGCACTGCTTAGAAGGATAGCAAGTCTGTTGTGGCTTTGAAGTCAGCTTGTTTGTTTATAAGTGTTGAATAATAATCAGGAAGAATAGTTTCTAGTGAGGAATTATCCTTTCTTGGGGGGATAACTTCTATTTTAGTGTAGCCTGCTGTGGGAGGGAGCTAAAAGAATTAAGTTTTAAATAACGGAAGTCAGATTAGCTGCTCTAGTAACCTACATTTAGGGATAGCATGTTCATTTGAAGTTAATTTGAGCTGGCAGATGATCTCTTTTATCTAGAATTAGTAAATAACATGTGCTATTTATTATCTCTCTCTCTTAGAAGATGTTGTGTGAAGTGGTGAATTACAGCTCTGAAATCTGAAATCATATGAAACATCCTAGCTGTATGCTAGATATGTAATTTACCTTTCCTGATGTTATTTTAATACCAAAGACAGGATTAAGAGAGTTGCATGGAAGAATTTTTATTTCCTTGTTGGAGAGCAATTGCTCTCATATTTCTTTAAATGGCTTGGATTTATGTGATATTAAGTCAGTTTGCTTGGAAGTTGATTTTCTGAGGTCACACATTTATTGAAGATTACTTTGGATCAAGTGTTCATGAGCCCCAAAAAGAGATGTTAATAAATAGAATCTGTTTTTCTGACTGGTCCAATATCTTTGTTATAAATCATTACCTATTATACTACTATTTATTATAAACCATTCACCTATACAGGTGAATAGATAAAGATTTAATTGTGTTCTTACTTCTAAAGGGTCAAAAAGGTTGTACAAGTACATACTCTTAAATGTTTCTTGGTGTCATCCACCGTAGTATGATGAAGGAAAATTCCATAATGCAAGCTGGAACCTAATTTTAATCCTTTGAATTCACCTGGATTGAACACCCCAGGAAGCTGCTGTTTTAATGGATTTATTTATTTATTAATTTATTCACATAGTGCTGATCTTGGGCCAAGATATTTTTTTAGTTTGTCTTGAGTACCTCTTGTGAGAGTACTTGTAATCAGATGAATTATACTGTGTCAGAATGTTAAAAAATGAAAACCTAGACTTAAAACTTTCTCTCATCATCCTACAAAATATAGAAATAGATGTGTGGTTGCAGTGAATCACATTTTGTGCCTTACTCAGTTCACGTGGCCTTAACAGCTGATTCATATAGAAAAGCTGTCTAATCCTGCACTTGGTGACAGGAGACATGCCAAGAAAACAGTCCTGGTACAGTCAGAATGCCATCTTCTCTAGAGAGCCTTATGGCTTGTAAAATCAACGATTTGAAACTATGAATATATTGATTTACTTTAATTTCTAGATTGTTTGAACTTGTATCTTGTGAAAGGAGTGTCAGTATTCTCTAGTTTACCCTGTTTCACCAGGGGTTTGGACTAGGTGATCCCCAGAGGTACTTTCCAACCTAAACTGTTCTGTATGTTTGGAAAAGGGAAATGAGGATTTGTTTTGCAAGTGTCAGCTAGAAAGCTCTCAAAACCCTAATAGCAAATGAGTGATTATTTTAACTGTTCAAGTAAAAGGAAGTGTAATGCTTTTGCTTTTTAAAAAGATTGAAGAGGAGCAAGGACCTTTCCCCATACCTTAGAGGCCTGAAGTAACAAGCCATATTTAGTAAATATTTACACTGCACAGTTCAAAGCTTCTGGAGGTAGCTTTTAACTTATGTTAGACTAGAAGCAAAAAACCTGAACCTGCCAAAAACCTAAACCCAAACAACATCTCCCCAAAACAACACTTCCTTTTGAGTTGTCCAATCTGACAGAATTTTTCAGTTTCTGTGTATATATTCATGGTCTGTCGGATGTGGAAATCTCATTTTAAGTACTGGCTATTAGAATTTTATTTTCCTTTGTTTTGTCCAGAAGGCTTGGCTATTGCATATGTGCAGATCTGCTGGACAAAGTGTATGTTTGCATGGCATTTTTTGTCGGAAGTATGAGACCCATAGGCAGGTATCATTACTGGATGACGGGAAGAGGTGAAAGCTCATTGAAAATGAAAAATTTTGCTGAACAATCCTCTTCTCTGTTCCTTAGTATAACTATGTGAAATAATAACAGTGCTGTTTGTGATGAAATTCAGGAAAAGCTTCTTAAATTTTCTGGAGGGTGACTGTGCTATGCTTGTTTGCAACTTTCAGAAGTAACTTGCTAGCAGAGATGAATATCAGTTAAGGATTCAAGTGATTTGTCAAGAATATGAGAGGAGCTAATGTTTCACAGTTTCTTACTCAAAACTGTAAAAACACAGAAGCCAGTGCCCACTATTAACATAGTCAACAGTTTTTAGTAAATTTCAATTTGGTACACATAACACTGGATTTTTCCATGGTTCACTATTTAACAGAATATTTTAAATTTATAAAAACATTTCAGAAGTAACTACACTTACAGTTTTAATATCTTCTGGAAACATTTTCTGCAGCTATACAGAGGTGTGGATGTACATATGAAAGCAATTGGATTGCTTCAGGGTAATGAGTTACCACTTGTCATCTCTGACTGCTCTACTTCCAGAGCAGAGTGTGTTGAAAAGGTCTTTGATTTAAGATTTGACATTATATATGTGTATGAACTTGTGTGTTTAGGGAGAAAAAAAATCCAACCTCAAAGAAAGTTAAAACTAACAAAAGTATTTACAAATATATATAAAAATCTGTGTGAGCTTTGCTGTTTCGTTTTTTTTCTTAATTGGTCTCATTCTTCATTATGCAGAACTGCATTAATTAGGCTCTGAATAGGGTTATGGTGGTCAGTAAGGAATACAGTGGTTGTTGGAGTCCTGTAACTCCAGCAGTCAGATTGACTGTTCTTGTTCGTGCTGGGTGAGTTCAGAAGCTTAATTTATCTGTTAGCACCATCACTCCTATGCCAGTAACATAACACCTATCCTTTATGTAATCCTTCCCTTGCTGCAGCCAGCTGATAAAAAGCCAAAAAGAACAACTTTTGGTGAAACTGGATGTACGTTGAAGCAAGGGAAGGAAAGAGAAATATGTTAAAAAGAGTAGAACAGAATAAAATGTGTTTGGTGTGCAGGAAATATTGTTATGCAAAATGAAAAATATTAATTAAAAAATTATGTGCTGCCCTTTGTAATTTGAATGAGAGAAACAGGTTAGTAGAAATCTGGGACAGACAATTTTGAGTTTTAAGCCTTTCATGATGGAATTACAAAAGCAATCATAATTGGGCACTAAAACTTCCATATTTCAAAATGTTTATAAGGTGCTCCAGTATTTGTATTTTATGGAGTCTGTCTTAAAATTTGAACATAAGCAAAGTACTTCAAGCAGATCACCTAGTTTTGTTAGGTAATTGTGTCCTGTTGAACCAAGCCAGTGCCTGGAACGTGTTACTTTCAGGCCTTGGGGTTGTTACAGCTACAAGACATTAAGGTAAACAATAAAAAAAGTAACTGAATCTCATATTCCGAGAACACCAGTGCCATATATGAAATAACAGCCATGGCATTCGTTACATTCAGTCTGCAGCACGTTTTCATGTGCTGCAGTGAGAAGTTGAGCAGGGGCTCTGCAGAGAACCTGGCTTTTCTTCACCCTGGCTCCCACCCCCCTCGTTTTGAAGTGAGCGCTGTCTCCTTCAGCGCCCCGCGGGACAGCGGCCGCCGCGTCAGCTGACTCCAGTATTAGTTTCATGGTACAGGAGGAAATTAAGTGCTTGATCCCAAAAGTTTTCACTCCTTCGGTGCAATGGTAAGCATATTGTTGCTGGTTTGGGGCATTTTTTTAGCATGATGTTATAATTCAGTTAAGGAAGTGAATCTGTATTCCTTGGAGCGTTTGCTGCAGGTGTCTGTTCGATTAGACAGTTTGGGGAGTTAAGGAAAACCAAGGCCAGCTCCTCCTCTGTTGACCTTTTGGGGGGAGGAGGGGGGAGTCAAGAGTGATATAGGCATAAAGTGGCAAATTATTACAACTACATAGCTTCATCCATATTACTGTCCTGCTTGGTTCTTGTTAAATGATTTAATTTATGCCGGTAAATTTACTGATACAGAAGATGCCTTCTGAAGTTTGATATTGCTAAGTCATCCTCAGTTAAGTATGTGGCATAAAGGTTTATATTTAGCACTTCAGTGCAGCAATACAGTTAGGAATAGAAAATTGCTTTCTTTCTCACTTGGCTGCAAATAATTAAAGTTTAGAGTTAGCATATAAATCATTGCTTCAGTGTATGATCTTTCAAGTGTATTTTTGTGACAGTGAATTAAACTAGTCAGTGAATTAAGCTAGTCTGACTGTATAAATTAATATCCTCTTTTTCATAATATGTTCTTGTGCTTTAGCAATATATATTCACATTTCTCAGGAATTTCTGGAAAGTAATCAAGAGATATGAGAAACTCTTAGATCTTGGAAAAATGGAATCTTTATACCACCATGGTGACACAACAAATCAAGCTCTTTTCTTTGCATTTCTGTAACTTGACATTTGATCGGCGTTACCTTTGGAGAGAAAACATGTCCCATAACTATATGCACAATAATATCATGTTAAATTCAGAAGACGAGATAATTTTCTTGGGGCTTTGTGTCAGTTTCTCCAAGTGTAATTGGAACTAGATTTCCAACAATGATGGAGTTGATACTGAGGAAACTGTGCACAGGATACAATAAGCTGCATGGTCCTCCCTCATTACCACTCCCAGCTGTAGGGTGATGTGCAGGGGACCTCTTGTATCCTCCTCACTAGTTCCAGATTGCTGTGTTTATCTGTGATTCCAGCTCTGTTTGCCATTATGGAAAGTGTGAAGTGCAATCCCTGAGCACAATTCCCGAGCATCGAATTAACAAGAACACAAATATCCATACAGTACTCACCTCACCCAGTTTTCCTTCCACCAGGAATGGTCATTTCAGGCTGTAGGTTGGTGCTTAGTATTTCGCTGACTGGAATTCAACTTTTATTCCATTGGAATAGCATGGAGTTTTCTTCTGTGGGTAATATATTGGACTGTTTTGTGTGTATGTTTATTTTCAGTATTTCAGTAGTTATGTAGAGGAATAAAGGAGGAAAATAGAGGCTTATAGGGAGTATGAAGAAGGTGTTTATTTTTTCCTCTGCTCTCCTGTGTTGTTGAGCTAATAACACAGTGTTTAAAAAGAAAAAAATTACCCTCTTATTGTAAACCGGCCCACCCCTATGGGATGGGTTTTGCATATAGATACTGTGGAAGCATTTTCCTCTCCCTCTCTGCCGTATGTGTGTACGCCTTCCTACTGTTCTCCTTTCCACCTTCATGCCTGATTTTCTGTATCCTTTTAACAGTCCCTTTTCCACAGGTATAAATGGTGCAGCCAAAAGGATCAGGCTTAGCTTTTTGAAATGCATTTTAGTCATCAGTGAGTGATTGAACTTCTATGCTGAGACTCCTGGCTAAATCTGCAGCAATACCGTGCAGTAAATGTGACATGCAGTGTTTGCAAAGCCTTGGATATCCTGTAATACAACAATGTGACTTGTAGTTTGAAACCTCTGTGAAAGTATCTTCATGTTTCATGGAATCATTTTGACCTCTAATTACATATTTATAGGATTGGATTTATACCTATAAATATTTTTTGTTGATTCTTCATATATGGTTACTGTTCAAAAAGAACAATATGTCTGCTGAGATATGTTTACTGTATTGATATATTTCTATGAAAATAAAATTATTTTTAGTAAGCTCTGTTTTCTGTTTTTTCTTTTTTTTCCCATGTGTTTTGTTGTCGTGCAGAGCTCTGGGATTGAAACATTAGTGGAGGAGCTTTGCTCCAAACTGAAAGACCTTCAGAGTAAGCAAGGTGAGGAAAAAAATGTTTAAACTTCTGATGCCATGTATTGTATTTATCAACTGTGCAACATTCTGAGACAGGGGTGGGTGTGGGGGAGTAGGCTGTTATTTCAGTAGCTTTTAGTACAGGCCATGCAAAAAATACGTTTGAATAATTTCATTCAAACAATTTAAGCAATTTTGCACTGGTATGCTTTGTTTACCGTAAAAATAGCCACTCACAAATAGAGTTTTCTTCATAAAAAGCCTTAACTGTTCATAGCCAGCTATGCCTGCTTTTTTAGTAAATATTCCATATTCAGCATCCCCCTCCCTACCAAAAATAATGTAAATAAAGTAGGCTTCATTCTGTTCCTTTTGTGTATTGATGCTTGCAAAGGGTAGATTTGCCTCAAAATAATTATGTGGAAACTATTCCAGTGAAAAGCATCCAAAACAGCCATCACTACTTAAAATTTCTGAGCTATAGGGGAATCATAATGGTCACATTGTGATGTCAAGCTTAGGGGAGGGAGCATAATGGTAAAGTTGTGTTATCTCCAGTGAAAGTTCATCATGCATAAGTGTTTGTTCAGGCACACAGCAGAAGCCTTGGACACTTAAAGTAAAATTAATATCCTTAGGCACACAGCAGCAGTCTTGGACACTTAAAGTAAAATTAATATCCTTAGGCACACAGCAGCAGTCTTGGACACTTAAAGTAAAATTAACATGCTTATCGTGTAGTATAAGTAGCTGTAAATAAGAGATAAACATTTACCTGCTTAAAGCATGATTTTAGCTGTTTCCATTCCCTCTTTTTTTGTTTTTAAACTGTATTCATTAGTCAGCTCTTGGCATTTCATAATGCAGTGAACTTCTTCCTGAACCAAGGTGATGCTGAGCATTTATTTTGAAAAAAATAAATTAAAAAAATAGTATGTCTCAATTTTTTGATATTTTAAAGGTTTTAATATAAAGAATTAGAAAATTTTCAGAGTCACCTCTCACACATAAAATATGCCTTTACATGCACTCAGCAACTACTGTAAGGATGTTTCCTTTTAGTGAAATACATGAGAAGTTAGATGTGGCCAATGATAAAAACAGTTAAATAGTTGATTTTTAAAGAAATTTATTTTGTTTCTGTAGCAGTGCAAGAATGAGATAAGGATTCGGATACAAAACAATTAAACATTCAGCAGGAATTCTCCTAGTGGGGCATTGCTGTTCATGTGGTTGCATGGAGGTGCTGGCCAGTCATGTTTGGTCAGATTTGCAGGACTGGACAACTGTGAAAAACTTGAATCTTGGGTGGTAATTTATAGTTTCTTTGTTATTTACAGTGTTTTATGGAAATTTTACTACTATTACAGTTATACATCCTGGTGGTTTTTGTTAAATACTGTTATAAAGTACACTGGCTTTTTAAAATTTTTCTGTTAAGCATTTGCAATTTTCTTCCAAAACAGAAGAGAAGATTCACAAAAAGTTAGAAGGCTCTTTGACTCCTGAGACTGATTTATCTCCCACAGCAAAGGATCAAGTAGAAATGTATGCATTTTTTTTCTTATTATTATCTGAGGTGCTTTTCTCTTTTTGCTTCCATATTTTAACACAGTGAAGTTAACTTAGTGGGGAATCTGGAGTTTTGTGGAAATTAAGAAATACATTTCTTTTCCTGCCATCTTCTTTTGTTAATCTTGTATATTTAAATATAAGCACTTGATACCATGGGCTAGTTTAATTTCTGTCGAAGTCCTGACTGCTTTCATTTGACTGTATAGAGAACTCAAACCATACTTTATTTTAGTTTCATGAAGACTAAGTCAACCAGACAAAAACCTTTACAACAGTATTAATTGACATGTAGATATGCAGGGAGAGAATCAGCTGTTTCCTGGATTCAGAACTTGCTGCCTTCTATTACAGAAATGGCAAACAAACTCTCTTATAACCTTTAAACTCTTGATAACCAAAGTGATCTCCTAGTTACCAAGTACCTGAGTCCAGTGTTACTGAACTACCCAGGAGGTTTATCATTGGCTTCTCTTGGAGATACAACTGCTTCTATATCTCTTAATAGTAGCAACAGCCTAGTAGAATTGTTACTAAATGGATGATCCATCTTCAGGGAACTAATTGTGCTAATGTGCATTTAATTTAATTCTAAATTTTTAAAAAATTTAATTCTAAAACTTTTTAATAGGTTTTCATTGAAATACATGTGATTCAGTATAAATTTCTCCATGACCAAATACATACTACTTTAAATTTTGCAGAAAACCATATTTTAATCTTGTACCTCTTGCATAAAGCTGTTAAGCATCTTAAACTACTCAAAACCTAACCTTTTTTTACTAGCTTTTTCTTAATAACTGGATGATCAAACTGTGCAGAACTTAAGAGATAGTGTCTCATTTCACAAATGAGAATTTTAAAAACTGAAATTGAGGACTGAACTAACTGAAATTCAGGACTTCCTCATTTATAATCTAAATCAAACATTTGAGAAGACTGTAGTGAGTTGCCACATTATCTAATAAACGTGGAGCCACTTTTGTAAGCATCCACAATTTCTCTCTTCAGTGATGTTTAGCAGTCTCTGAAAAGCAAATTGTTTTACTTGTACTCAGTATATTGCTAAACATATATTAATATAAGCACTTTTAAAACTCATTTTCATTTTCCCTTTGATATCATTCAAATAGTGCAATGAGTGGCATGTGCATATGTAGTGCAAACTATATTTTTAGCAATTAGATGGGTAGTGTTTTGCTGTGGTTTTAGTAATACTTTCTAATCTTAATGCTTATCTGAAGATCTACAATCCGAATGTCCCTTTTGTTTTGCCTTCAGGTACTATGAAGCATTTCCTCCTCTTTCTGAAAAGCCAGTTTGCCTGCAGGAAATTATGACTGTATGGAATAAATCCAAAGTATGCTCTTACTCTAGCTCCTCATCTTCATCCACTGTTCCACCAACTAGCACGGATACATCTTCTCCAAAGGACTGCAATAGTGAAAGTGAAGTAACTAGAGACAGAAGTAATAAAGTGTCTGCCACTGTACAGGAAAGAACCCAGCAGAAGAAGAGTAAAAACGAGAAAGAAAACAAGTTCAGTAACAACACTGTTGAAGAGAAGCCTGTTTTGTACAAAAAGCAAGTCCGACATAAGTCTGAGGGAAAGATGCGTCCCCGCTCGTGGTCATCCGGATCCAGTGAGGCTGGCTCAAGTTCTAGTGGTAATCAAGGTGAATACAAGGCATCAATGAAATGTATTAAAGTAAGACACAAAACAAGAGAGGTTCGGAACAAAAAAGGGCGAAATGGGCAGAGCAGGCTGTCAGTGAAATCTGGTGAAAAGGCTGATAGAAAAGTCCACAGTGGAAGCAGCAGCAGCAGCAGCAGCGGGTCCATCAAACAACTGTGCAAAAGAGGTAAAAGGCCATTAAAAGAAATTGGAAGAAAAGAAGCTGGCGGTAGTGATGGAAAAGATTTGTATTTAGACAGTAGAAATGAAAAGGAGTATAAAGAAGAGCCCTTGTGGTATACTGAGCCGATTACGGAGTACTTTGTTCCTCTTAGCAGAAAAAGCAAGCTGGAGACTACGTACCGCAACAGAGAAGATATATGTGGAGTAACATCAGAGGCTGTAGAAGAGTTGTCTGAATCAGTGCATGGTCTTTGTATTAGCAACAATAATATTCATAAAACATACCTCGCAGCAGGTACTTTCATCGATGGTCACTTTGTAGAAATGCCTGCAGTTCTAAATGAGGATATTGACCTCGCTGGGACCTCAATATGTTCTCAACCAGAGGACGACAAATATTTAGATGATGTTCATCTGTCAGAACTAACACACTTCTATGAAGTGGATATTGATCAATCCATGTTGGATCCTGGTGCCTCAGATACGATGCAAGGGGAGAGTCGGATTTTAAATATGATTCGACAGAAAAGTAAAGAAAAAACTGATTTTGAGGCAGAATGTTGCATAGTGTTAGATGGAATGGAGTTGCAAGGGGAAAGTGCAATATGGACTGATTCGACCAGCTCTGTTGGTGCTGAAGGGTGGTTCTTGCAAGATCTTAGTAATTTAGCTCAATTTTGGGAGTGCTGTTCATCTTCTAGTTCTGGTGATGCAGATGGGGAAAGTTTTGGAGGAGATTCTCCGATCAGATTCTCCCCCATCCTAGACAGCACAATGCTTAATTCACACATGCTTGCTGGCAATCAAGAGCTCTTTTCAGATATTAATGAAGGGTCTGGTATAAACTCTTGTTTTTCAGTGTTTGAAGTGCAATGCAGTAACTCTGTTTTACCATTTTCTTTTGAAACACTCAACTTGGGAAATGAAAATGCAGATTCTAGTAGCACTGCTAATATTCTTGGGAAAACACAGTCTAGATTGCTAATATGGACCAAAAATAGTGCCTTTGATGAAAATGAACACTGTTCTAATCTTTCAACAAGAACCTGTAGTCCATGGTCACACTCGGAAGAAACACGTTCAGACAATGAGACTATAAATATTCCATATGAAGAATCCACACAATTTAATGCAGAAGATATTAATTATGTAGTTCCTAGAGTGTCTTCGAATTATGTAGATGAAGAAATTCTAGATTTTCTGCCAGAAGAAACGTGCCAGCAACAAGCTAGAAGTTTAGGAGAAATGCCCACTTTGATTTTCAAAAAGAAATCTAAGCTAGAATCTGTCTGTGGTATTCAGCTAGAACAAAAAGCAGAAAGTAAAGACTATGAAACTACACAAGGGTGTAGGGAAAGCAGTCCACATGGAGATGGCTACAGCTCAGGGGTTATTAAAGATATTTGGACAAATATGACAGACAGAAATTCTGCTGCGATGGTAGAAATAGAAGGAATAGAAGATGAATTGTTTTCAACTGATGTAAATAACTATTGCTGCTGTTTGGATACAGAAGCAAAAGTTGAAACCCTCCAGGAACCCAATAAAGCAGTGCAAAGATCAGAGTATCACCTTTGGGAAGGTCAAAAGGAGAATGTAGAGAAGAGAGCCTTTGTCTCAAATGATTTATCAAAAGTAGATGGTGGTGACTATACCACACCATCAAAACCCTGGGATGTTAACCAGGATAAAGAAAACTCATTTATACTTGGTGGTGTGTATGGGGAGCTCAAAACATTTAACAGTGATGGAGAATGGGCAGTGGTGCCACCTGGTCACTCAAAAGGAAGCTTACTGCAATGTGCAGCTTCTGATGTGGTGACAATAGCTGGTACAGATGTTTTTATGACTCCAGGAAATAGCTTTGCTCCTGGCCACAGGCAATTATGGAGGCCATTTGTATCATTTGAACAGAATGAGCAATCAAAGAGTGGAGATAACGGATTAAATAAGGGGTTTTCTTTTATCTTCCATGAAGACTTACTGGGAGCTTGTGGTAACTTTCAAGTCGAAGAACCGGGGCTTGAATACTCATTCTCTTCCTTTGACCTGAACAATCCATTTTCACAAGTTCTTCATGTAGAGTGTTCATTTGAGCCAGAAGGAATCGCATCTTTCAGCCCTAGTTTTAAACCTAAGTCGATTCTGTGCTCCGATTCAGACAGTGAGGTTTTGCACCCCAGGATATGTGGTGTTGATCGAACGCAGTACAGGGCTATACGGATTTCTCCGAGGACTCACTTTCGCCCAATTTCTGCATCTGAACTTTCTCCAGGTGGTGGAAGCGAGTCAGAATTTGAGTCAGAAAAAGATGAGGGAGGTATTGCTGTCCCTCCTCAAGTAGATGTATTTGAGGATCCACAAGCAGATCTCAAACCTCTGGAAGAAGATGCAGAAAAAGAAGGGCATTATTACGGAAAATCAGAGCTTGAATCTGGAAAATTCCTTCCCAGATTAAAAAAGTCTGGAATGGAGAAGAGTGCACAGACATCACTGGATTCCCAAGAAGAGTCGGCCGGGATGTTGCCCGTAGGAAGCCAAGATCCCTGTTTAGAATGCAGCATGAAAGAATCTCTAGAAGGGAGAGCGGTGGAGAGCTCTAAAGTAAACTGCAGAATAGTGGAGCCACGGGAGGAGACTGGCAGGTTTTGCAGTTGTAAAGCAGGGTGTCATTTCCCCACGTACGAGGATAATCCTGTTTCTTCAGGAGAGCATGAAGAGGTATGTGGATATATAAAATTACAGAATTTTCAGCTGGCAGCTGATAACCAGCAGTTTGTCATGTGACAGTTCAGTTTAAATGTTTGTGATTGTATAGATCTCTAGAAAATACAGTTTCGTAGAGAAACTGGAGGTTCCATCTGAACATAAGAATAAACTTGCTTATTGTAAGGGTGACCGAGTGCTGGTGCTGGTTGCCCAGGAAGGTTCTAGAGTCTCCATCCTTGGAGATTTCAAAAGACATCTGGACAAGGTCCTGGGCAGCCTGCTCTACTGGGCCCAGCTTGAGCAGGGGGAGTTGGATGTGATGACCTCCAGAGTTCCTTTTGAACCTCAGTCGTTCTGTGATTCTGTGAAAAATAAACCATCTTCAGGTATTTTGGTGTCATCTTGCATACCTTTAGAAATATATGCATGTGTACACTCATGTGGCTTTAAAATCTGTTTACCTTAGGTTTTTAGGTTATCTGATTTACATATAAAATGTTAAAATGTGCATAAATTTTGAGTAATGAAATATTACTGATTTTGATTCAAACTTATTTTAAAATTCTGAAGAAAAAGATCTGAAGCCAGTCTTTTCAATATCGTTACTTCCAAGTAGAAGAATTTGGAGTTGAACTACTGGATGTAAACTTCAGCAAAGAAAGGCTTGTAAAAAGGCTTAATTGCTGCAAATTAAAGCATCCTTTTGTCAGCATAGAGCCAAAAAGAAATAAAACGTGGATGCAAAATACACATCACTACCACAGTACTAAAAGAAAGACTCAGCATAACTATGGGTTAAGCTCAGAGTTTTCTTTCTGGTAATTTTAGCTATAAGTTAAGTAATAATCAAGGTAAATAATCCTTTCTAGCAAAAAATACCCTGAGATTTTCTTGCTGTGAGCTCCCTCTGCTCTTGAGTAGAAACATGTAACTATCAAAATAAATTAGATATGTGGCCAGCCCAGAGATATTGTCTGGATAGGTATAAGTTACATCTTACATTTTCTTTTGCTTACATCTTATATTTTCTTTTCCTCTTCAGCCTCCTCTTGCACATACTCAGCAGTTGTAGTATTTACATTTGGAGGAAGTTTTTCCATTTTCAACTGAAGAGTTGCACCCACCTTTTGTTGTGCAATTGCATTTTCTCAATTATAAGTTTGAAACACTAACTCATATATAGGCAAGCTAACCTTTCTCTTGCTAAAACTGAAGCTCACCTTTTTGTTAACAAAATCAAACTTTCTTATTTTCCTTCTTTCTTATTTGCTTCTTCTCTCATCCCCCTTTAAATTAATGGCATCTTTTCCCAGCATCAGTAAGTTGATATCTGCTGCTTGCACAGGAAAATCAAGTTTGTGACTTTTCCAGACCCTTTCTAGACATCTTGGTTCCTGCTGCTCTGTTAAGTTAACAGAGATGAAGTGGCTTCAAAAATCTTTACTGGAATCTGGGAAGTTTCTGTGTTTGTGCCAGGCCTTGCAGAAAGAGTCATCAAAAGAATTAATAAACTTAGACTTTAAGTCAGAACAGATCCTGGAATTGTATTTTAGCAGGAGTAGGTGAAGTCTAACTTCATCATGCAGTAGGGCATAATGAACAAACAAATGATTATACAGTTATTTCTGACATCAAGAGCCTGAAGTTCCTTCCAGCCCTTTTCAGATCTTCTTTCTGGATGTGTAGTGCTCTGTGAGGCTGCTTATTCTCATCTTCACTTCAACCACTTATCCATTCAAGAAACTAGTAAATAGCTGGTATAAGTTTACAGTGGAACTGTAGCTTATGGTAGTTCTGGGGCTTGTAAAAGGTCTTTTGGTAGTGAACAGTGCTCAGAAAGCTCTGGTATTTTATTTTAAGTTCCTTAGTGCAAGAGGAAAACCTACTGCTTCCCTTGCTCAGGTCACATGATTTTGTAGGCATTTTCATAGCTTCAAAGTGATAAACCACTGAGAAGTACAAAGGGCCAACAACCCTCTCAGCAGTCTAGACTCCAGTTTGGTTTGCAGTTAAGCTCTTCCTGGGGGCCTGGGGAGCTTGGTTACCCCCTAAGCTCAGACAGCCTGGGGTGAGTTGTTCCCCTGCATCTACCGTGTCTCAAGAAGGTGTGAGGACACTGGGCTTTTCTAAGCACCAGTAGTTGGAGTCTGAAGGTAATTGGCTTTTTGGCTCATTAAAAGTGTCTGTAAAAGATGTGTATGAGCTTTTCTAACTTTTTAAGAGTGGTATTATTTATTTTCATGAGCATTAAGCAAAATCAATATAAAATACCTAGAATTAGGACAGTTGAGGAGAAACTTTTTTCCTGGACACCCCACACATACATGCATGGGGGAAAAGCAGGCACTATGGTCTGGACTGATTAGTATAGCTCAATATTAGTAAAGATTTTTTTTTAATGACACTTTCGGTGTTTCTGTGCTGGACTTAGGACAAAAATTCAAGTAACTCAGTCATCTAATGTAAAGTTTGAGTTGTGTTCTGAAGTACCTCCAATATTTTTGCATAAATAATAGATGTGAAAATACCAGTATAAACCACAGTGTAATAGTAACACATTCTGTTTTGCATCACTTTAACTTGAGTTATATATGTGCTGTGCAAACACACATCTCTGAATACCTCCTATTTATAAACAAGACTGTAGGAGAATCTGGTTCAGTTTCCTCCCTCTTACCTTCTATATTAGAGCACTTCTTTTAGAATTATAGTATATTTTGCAGCAGGAATTTGCAAATAGCTTCTGCAGAATTTTTTCAGACATGAATGATATTTATATACCTAGCCATAAGGATTAAAAAAAACCCTAAAATCAAACCAACAACACAATGAAACCAGCAAAATAATACTTAAGAAAAAGAAGTCCAAACCAACAACCTCAACAAAAAACCACCAGCTTACCACCCAAACAACACATAAAACCCCACAAACACAGCTCCCTTGCCCCCACAAAGGACAGTCCTTTTTCTTCCAAGGAAATGTTGCTGCCATTTAGCTGTGGAGTCATGGGTAAGTACAGAATCTGGACCAGTTAATGGCCTGTGAATAATATACCAGCACTGCATCTCCTCTCACCAAATTTTATGTGGGCTCCAATCTAGCAGGTGTGCTCTAAGAATGCTCATACTGTTGGGTCCTTGAGATAGATAAAAGGACCTGTGGGGTTTTAAGGTCTGAGCATACCTAAGGTTTTGGGTATGAGGAAATTTTACTGACAAAAACTGTGTTTGTGGATCTCATGACTGAATTGGCCATGAGATTTGGTGAGGTTCTGTGCTGGACTGGAGTGATGGAATGTAAGTGCATAACCCCTTCAGAAAGGGCTGTCAAGAGAGGAAGGAAAGCGGGGTGCTTTATAAACATTGGTTCTGAGGTCTGCAGTGTAGAAGATAAGCTGCCATAAATCCAAGTAGTGATAAGAGGGAGACAAAATTCAGAGAGGTCTGCTGTGTGCCTTAAAATCAGGGGAATCAAGTGGAAAAAGAGCATGTAGTGTCATCCACGTACAAAACAAAGGACTGACTGTAAAAGGGGGCTACCTAAGACAGGACTGGTCCAGATAGTTCTTGGTAAGTGTTGATCATGGCAGGTGATGAAAACACCTACAAAGACTCTTAAGCTCTAACCTTGTAATTAAGAAAATATTATTTTGCAGAGATATTGAAGGGCTTGTATGAAAGGACTTAGAAAGGTAGAGTTCCCAATAACAGTTTACAAATCATGACGAAAAAAACCCAAGGTTTAAACCAAGCCAATAAAAAAGATTCGGTACAGCTGAAAGTTCTAGAAGTAAATCAGAAACAGAAAGATGACAGAAGGATATTTGAGAAACAGAAACTAACAAGCTTGGAAAGCTATGATAATGTGATACTCAAGGTGTTGATTAATGCCTCTATTGTCATTGTTAATAAAAAGACAGATATTGCACTGCTTCAGATAGTCATAGCAATATTCACCTGAGTATCATGAGAAACAGCAACTAATTTGAGAAAAGACACTAGAATACTTGTTTGAGAACACATGGAAGATAGAAAATATATAAAAAGCCTATTATGTTTTTAGAGAGGAAAATGGAACTCAGGGAAAATGGAACCAATGACCCTCTTAAATTCCGTGAAGAAATACTCTAAATTGTAAATGGCCCAAATGCATGGGTAGCAGAGAAAGTTCCCAAGTATTAGTTTAGGAGAAAGATTGCACTCTCAGAATAACAGTCAGTGGCTTACTGGAGGACAACAGAGATGATTATTTTTTCTCATGTGTGCTGTTTATGAAAATCCCTGATGATAACAAACTGGGAAAGTCGGCAGTTATACTGGAAGACAGGATTAGAATCAAAAGGTTGTTAAAGTGGAGCAGTGTCTGAAAGATAAAATGTAATCCTGCCGGGGCAACTAAAATTTCTACAGAAAATAATAACCCTCCTTACAAACACAATGGGAGGAGTGACAGGTGAGGCAGTGTTGTGAAACAGAAAAGCATCTTCAAATAGATCATAGTTGAGTGTAAATCAGGAATAACACACTGCAGAAGAGAGCAGGATTGAGATCCATGAACATGAATGCCCTGCTGTAAGAGGGGAGTTGCTCTGGAGTACCAGGCTCTGTGTATCAGGAAGGATGTCTTGAGGAGATAACATAAAGGTCACTACTTATGAAAACAGAATGAAGGAACTGGGGGTGTTTTATCTCAAATAAGAGAGAGAGACTCAGAGCAGAGGCAGCAGTTTTGCAGAAGCCACGTTCATAGTTAAAAGAGATAAGGGAAAAACTGTGGTGCTCTGTAGGCTCTGGTAAACACAAAGAAACTGTATGTGATGACCTTAAATCACAGTAAGGGAAATTGAAGAATAGGAAGTCTAACCAGACAATGAGCATACTGTAAGGCTCAATCATTTTTTAGGGAAGCAGTGGAAATTCTACCTTGACAAGACTGAATGTAGGAATGATGCGTTGTAGTTGATTCCAGCTTTGTGCAAGAGTAGAGGCTAGATTATCTCATAGTGAACCTTGCACATATATTTTCAGTGAAATTCAACAATGAGGTTACTGCCAAATAGGTTTTAAGAATATGAAGTCTAGACTCAGTTCCCTTTGTTCATTTGTGACTGGCTTCTTGAGCCACATGTATCTTCACTGGGTGGCTGATGAACTAAAATTAGGACCTGATCTTTTGGAATGGGACTCAATAGGTTCATTGCTGCTTTGATTTCTGAATTATTCATGTGTCGTGTTCTTCCTGATAGTAAGGGGTTGCAGAACAGGTTCAAAGAAATCTGTGCTTACAGATTAAAATGATTTTTTCTGTCAGTTGTAGCACTTCTGGTAATATTCGTTCAGACTATACTGAGGCTTTAGTGCTTATTCTGTTCACGTTCTGCAAGCCTCTTGTCACCCTTGTCGGCTGTGACCCTTGTCAGCAAGCATTCTGAAGCAGTACAGCTAGTCAGTGATGGTGTTTCCAAATTAGTATCTAATAGTCTAGGAGAAGCCTCAGTTATACCCTATGCCTAGCTGTAAAAATACAAAGGAAACCCAGCAGTCTTATCTCTGACCAGCAGCAAAACTGGGAGTGAAACAGCATTGCAGCTGGTTTTGCCCTGCTGTCTATGAGTTCAACTTAAGAATAAAGTAAAATAAATATGAATAGTTTCAGAAGGGAGAGACTTCCAGTCACAATATTTAATACCAGAACCATTCTAAATAATAGCTATTTAGATGGTTAGCTGGACAATTTCATAAAACTTTTCATAAAACACTGGAAAGTATATATGAGTATGTGTGAGAGAGGAGGAGAAGGAGACATAAATTGAAAATCCTGTTTTAAAAGGGAAAGATTGCCAACAAAGGAAGATAGACTCATGGCCCTATTCTGGAGTTAGTATTCTGTATTTACTGATTGGAAGTGTCTCTTTAATTCACAAAAAAATTCACAACGTGAGACTGTGCATTTCTAAGAAACACTTTAGCAACTGTAGGAAAAAACTCTTTTTCTTCCACAAATGTATAAACTGGACATCAAGAGTGCCCTCTATGCCCTCCCTAACAAAAACTGCACTGAGCTGGGAGCTCTTTGAGCCGCCCCAGCTCCAGGTGTCGGGGCTGTGAGGGAAGCGTGGAAGGGCTGGAGCAGCCGGTGTCAGCTCAGTCACGGAGCCATCCCAGAACAGCTGCTGGGCTCTGCTGCTGCCTCAGCCCAGCGAGCAAGGCTGCTTCTCATGCCCTGCCAGACTCGAGCTGGCTTTGCCTGTGGCCTGCTGGGGTTCATCCAGCTTATCCCGTGTGCAGGTGTGACAGCAGCAGTGGGAGAGACTTTGAAGTTAACAAAACATTGTGCCTGGGGAGTTAGATGCCTCTATTTATAATCAGCACAGAGGGAGGCATCCAGGATTGAATGTATTTGTAAATGCACGTATTTCTTACTAAGTCCTGCTTATACTCTTGAGCTGCTGTGCTTCTTTTTTCCCCTTTTTTTATGTTAAAAAGGACACCAACCAATGGTTTAAGTTTCTAAGAACTCCCTTTTCTGGAATTAAGGGTTTGAATTTTTGGAGGATGGTTCCAGAAAGACTGTTCCTCAGTCTTATGACAGGAAACCAGCATGGATAAGCTCAAATAAGTTGAATCTAGGACATGTTTCTAAATACAGCACTCTTGAGTCACTCCTTTGGTTTGAGAGGGGCTTCTCTTTATTAAGGAATAAGTGTTTGCAAGTTTAAGTTCTATGGGTGTGTAGTTCTAGAGTACCTTAAGGGGGAACAAATGGATGCTCATTAATTTTCCATGTTTAAACATTCTCAAGTTTACAGAGGAGGAAGCTGGCTAGAAAGTCAGTGTTGAAGCTCATTTGTTAATGTTTGTTGTAGGCAGTTGCACTGTAGTTTGTTTTTTGAATCATTCTAATATCTACAGAGGATGTTACAAGCTGGCATCATCTTTTGAAGGCTGATAGGGTTACCTCAGGTGCAGCCAGGGAACTGGGGACATGTCTGTTGTGACAAGCCCTTGGTATTTTAGCCGTGTCCGTCAGTGTTGTAAGGAAGGCCTCTGGTAAAGTTAAACTGGCATTAAAATATGGGGGAAGGGAGAGTATTTTGGCAGTCTTAGTGAATAGATTGCTTCTAGCATAAATACAGATCATTGATCATCCTCATGACCACTTCTTCCTCATGTTGGCACATAATTCTCTAATTTTGTGTTTTCCCATTGGGTAACGGTAACTGCTAATTCATCCTTCCAAACTTTAAACATGAAATTTTGCCACTTTTTGTTTGCTTTCTTTTCTGTTTTGTTTTACACTGAACTATTTGTCATGTTGGCTAACATTTCACTATTCTTCCATCTCTCGAGTAGCTCTCTCTAGATTATAAAGTGTAGGGCTGGAATTAATTTTCTTTTTTCTGGATTTGTATATCTCTGTATGTGCAAAGTCTGAGCCCCAGCACAGAGTTCATATTGGCTGTAAGAGTTCAGAGAACAGATATTCACTGTAGTTTGACAGTCATTTCCCATTAGTGAAATGACCAGTAAGACTTAAAAAAATTCATTGTAATACCACAGTTTCCTCCTTTACATGTAAGTATATTATTTATGGCATACTGAAGTGTGATTATTATCTAAACACTTTCCTATATTGAATACTAATCTGCAGAGAATGAGTGGCAGCCAGGAAAAGCAATGCTGGTGGGAAAAGGCGCTCTATTCTCCCCTTTTTCCTGCATCACAGTGTGAAGGTAAGCACTTCTGCCTGTTAGAACTAACTTGCTGTTGCACCCATGTTAGAATGAAATGCTCCTTGTTACAGACTGGAATTGCTGCAGATGAATTGGATTTTCTGTCTGTATTTTAAAAACTCACACCAGTAAGCTTCCACAAAAGATTTTCTAAGCTGAGAGAGAACTGGAATGCTTCAGCTGCACTTGTAGTAGACCTCTAGCATGATTCTAAATTGGTTTTAAAAGAAAGGGGTTTTAAAATAATTTTAACATTTATGGAAATTTACTTAATTCCAAAGCCTGCAATAAAGTAAACAGAAAATCTCTGATTCTGAAAACATTTTATTACATTTTTTAATGTTTCATCCTGAAAAATACTTATTAGGTAGGTAATTCTGTAACAGTGTGAAAACATGATGATTACCTTTTATGGGTGTGCATAAATAACACGCCAGTTATTCAGTGAATGTGTGGAATCTCTCTGAGACTGGGAAGGAGAGGGATTTGTCATTTGGCCACTCCTTTCACACTGACAGTCTGGGAATTTTTCTGTCCTGCACAGAGAGCAAGTCCAGTCTTAGCAGGCAGGCTGCTCGTGACCAGAAGCAGGTGTGCTTCCAGCACTCCCAGGAATCTGTAGCATCTGGCAACTGACTCGACCAGGTTTTCAGTGGACCGACAAGAATCCAGGCAGCTTTTTTTGCCTGCATATCAATTCACCTTTTCTGGGGAGAAGGCAAGAAGCTAAATAAGAACATTCTGTATCCTGAATTGACAGGATCTCTGGTGCTTTCTGTTGGTACAGGCTCAGGGTGAGAAAGTTTTGATCAGAGACTTGGTTCCTTAATAATCTGAAAGTAGATTAGCCAGTCACTATTTCTGGAGTGCAGCTTTAAGTGTAACCAACTAAACTGTGTTCTTGGTTCCAAACCAGCCTTACTTTGGTGTTTAGGACAGTTTGGGTGACTTTGAAGAACATCTTAACTTCTGCTTTGCTCCCAGCTATAGAAATGTGCACAGTGCAAGAACAGGTTGGCGCTCAGAAGCTGCCATGCCAGAGAAATCCGTCAGTCTTCCTTCCCAACGCAGGGGTGTCCAGTGTGTCCCTGGGCACAGCCGTGGGGCCGTGCCTGGTGATGGTCCCTGGTGACACTGCCCGGTGACGGTGCCCGGTGACAGTGCCCAGTGACGGTGCCTGGTGACGGTGCCCTGTGACATTGCCCGGTGACACTGCCCGGTGATGGTGGTCAGTAACAGGGCTCGGTGACAGTGCCCAGTGACGGTGCCTGGTGACAGTGCCCGGTGACAGTGCCTGGTGACGGTGGCCAGTGACAGTGCCCAGGGACAGTGCCTGGTGACGGTGCCCTGTGACACTGCTCGGTGACGGTGACAGTCGCCGGTGACGGTGCCCGGTGAC